>CM010312.1:33062582-33295480 GCA_001923025.3 Taenia multiceps
ACCTAGACTTGACTAGATCTGAGTGGATGGACTGGATCAGAATAAAGCTGATCACCTGGGTAGAATTATGACGGCCTTGCATGCCCTATCCTTAGAGGAGCCTTATACCCCACCCAAAAGTCAACCGGCACGCTAAAGTAGCCTGCCTCATCGACTCGTCGCAACTCCATGCTGGATGGTTATCAGCATTTTCCTTCCTCCTCGCAGAATTAGGGATCAAATTATGCGCACACAAAGTAGGTAGGTAGGTGGGACAGATGGAAACCACTTGTCTATGCCCCCTTTCTCGTACGCCACTCTAATGCACCTCCGACGTGTCTTCCTTGTCTTCCACTTCACTCTATATACCATCGAGCACTTTGTCTTACACTAATTGTTACTGTTTGTGCTCCATGCAGTTGGCGTTCCCCATCTTAAGTTTTCTTATTCGTATTTTTTTCACCTTGTAAGTCCCCTTCATGTCTCCATTCGTCCCACTCTTCATCATGATATGATTAAATACCAAGATCAATAACATAGGTCAAGCTAGGACATGCTGGACCAATTCTGATCCAACTAATCTATGCCTACGACCAGATCGTGTTTAAGCATTGCTTGGCCTAGTTACCTTTGATATTCCAATTTTATCTTTCTCTGTCGCTTTAATTTGCCCTGCACAACTTCACCTCAATTCTATTTCATACTCCTCTTCCACTCGCCCTCCAGAGAGGCAACGTAAGAACGTTGATCTTACATAAGTTGAAGGCTGATCAAACTCCTACCTGCCCAAATCAGTGCAGAATTCCTATTTTCGCCTTCTATAAAGTCCCTTCACCTCGTGCTTCGCAGTGGCGTATATGAATGCCCAATTCAATCTGTGCTCTTCTCACGATGCACTAACGCCTGTCTGTTTGTTTATCCGAGTTTGTTTGCATGACATTGGTCATCTTAATTTTTGCCTCTTCCGAGATTCGTCTTAAACGACGCTGCAAGGAACAGGTAGAAACTTGTATGTGTCTGTGTGCACGCGGATGCAAAGTCACATTGATCACATCCTCTTCTCCTAACCCGTCTTTGAAGCCAGCCAAATCGACAGTTCCATGTGAGCGAAGTAAGATCTTCGGTCATTCGTTTGATGGCCTATCGATGGCCGAATCAAGTTAATCTCCACATTTTGCCAACGCGCTATCATCCACTCAGCAACTTAATTCAACACATTTAGTCGCTTTTTCTCCTGTGACTCCTCTGCTTCTTTTCTCATTTCAGGATGGAGTGACATGGCAATAAACCACTGTATGCCTCCACGTCATGATACACAATTTTACCTCTGCTGACGCCACTTCTAGTTGCCTGTGTGGTTCGAAACAAAGGGTCTGGCAATCAAAGTGATGCATTGCAAGCAGCAGGTGACGAACCGGTAAGCAGATACACTTTTATTGGTTGTGGAATTTGCAGCTGAAGAGCTGTAATGCTTCTCACTCTTTCCATTTGGCTCTTCAATTTTTATGGCAGTGCCTGAGAGGAAAAGATGGGAAGATCGCTTATGTATACAGTTCTGTGTCAGTTCCAAAGTTATCATATCAAATATGAGGAGGCTCACCACCTTCAGCGTCTTTTTTGAGATCACAGTTATTGTCCACCCCAAATACCGGCTTTGACCACTACAAATCTTATTTTTACTCAATCGCAATCCGATTTCCCAGAGTCGACGGCAGCTGTGGCATAACCTTTCGATATTAACTAAATTGTCATTTCCTCCTGTTGATCCAATCAGCACGTCCTTAGAATACCGTGCCGACTAGAAGAACTTAGTAACCGCCAACCAAGGCTAAGGAGTTGGAATGCTCATTGTGTCGAATCAGGCTGCTGTGAAAATGTTTGAAGTTTAGCGAAAACCTGCTGCATAAGCCTTACACAACATAACACAGTAATATGGAGTGTTCATACGCATCATTCTTAAACAAAATCGATGTGTCCGTGTGGATACATCGCACCTATGAGATACAGCCAGAAGGCCTGCTCTTAAAGCTTTTGTAGGACACACGCATGAAGACAAAATGGCTTATGTTAATTTTATTAGAAGCAAAAACGAGTAGAAGCAAAATAAGGTGGCACTAATCATTTAGTTAAACTTCTCCAATGCATTTATTCTTTCGAAGAAATCAAGCTTCTTAAATCAAAGAAATTGGTAGAGGTTCATAACCAAAATGAGCATCTGGTCACATAGTTTACAAGTAGTTGATGGCAAGGCAACCAATGTGTGTCTATCTCACAGCAAAGTATCGGTGCTTCTACATGGCTAGTCAGTTGAACACTTCCTTTCTCGCGTGCACACTTCTTATCTTCAGTTACCAAAGATGTTTGAGACATAATAAGAGCACTCCTTTCAGTACCAGCCCTGCGTGCTCTCATCTACTTGGAGCTTCGCTTTAGCAACAAAGTGATTACCACTTTTGCAGGGTTGTTAGTCACGCAACCGTTCAAATTCACCTCTCCTGAGGTTATGCTGTTTTAAGGCTGGCAAAACTCACTAAGTCGAGGTCAGTTAAAGGAGGAAGGAGACCTTACAGTTGTTTGTAAAACTTGACGAAATAAGCAAGTAATGGTACGGACGGTCCAAAATATGATAGCTATAATGAAAATGATAAGTCGAGACCCAAATAAGTCTATAAACAGGCATTGTAATTAGCTTTACAAACACGAAATCGGTTCTCATAGCAATGGTCCAGTTCTGCAGATTGTAAAGAGAGCGGTCTTGTTGGCGGTTAAACTGTCACGTGAGAATAGCAACCAGTGTCGTGGCTCTGCAGCAGTGGTTGGATGGTCTCTCGCCCGCCCCATTACAATGTGTGCTCTAGCCACCACGGTCAGAAGAACCAGAAATGTGCATCCTTTGGGTTCCATAAGGTCCGAAGGTGACAAATGTGTCTTGGTATCATTTTACAAGCAGTATCAGGTGCCATCAACTCCACGTTAGAGAATATCGAATCAAATGCTGATATCGCCATATAACTGCTGCTGAGCATTGATTCAGTAGTGAACATATTATACCGCAGAATCCAGTAGCGAAAGCGTTAGCAGCACCAAAAGAACGATGCTGAGCGAGGAATTTTTAACGTACGCATGTGTGAATGATTATTTCAAGGCATTCGTTGTGAATGGATCGCTGTACAACCAAAATGTTGCAAGACTTGCCTGATTCGCAATAATGGAAAGCGCATTGATGGACCTATAGGCATACAGAATGAACAAGCTCAGTAGTCAATGACCAAATCTGCTCAATTTGTTTGTATTAGGTAGAAACAAGTGAACATGCCATAATGGGAAAGACAGAAGACATATAACTGACATTAAAGAGTTAAGATGTGCAAACTAACCGATAATATGCTGGCTGCTTTAGAATTGCGGCATAACATGTATGAAAGGAAGGGGTGATGTTTGCTGATTATGCATTCAGATTGTTCGTAGCCACAACTTATTTGCAGTTCTAGCCCCACTTCCAACGTTCGCGTAGCTGCTTGCCAAAGAAGAGAAGAGCTCTGATGATCCGCATGACTGTGAACTGGCTCTTCACGCGCCCTAACACCACTCCAAGCAGAAAAAATCAAAATAGAGACCCTCGTCATGCAATTGCGATACGGTATTGCAGCCGAGGTGACGCTTCGACCTTCTTCATTTTAACGTGATTGTTGTTACAGACAAACTATTGGATATCGCTTTGGTAGTGCATAGCTCTTGGCTACTTAAATATGAACCCAGTAAAAGGTTCCATTTTAACATTTACGCACTTATTTTCAAAGTGTAGAATGTTCAAATGCTGGTTGCCGGAAAATACGGCAACCAGCGACGAGACCTTAGGCTGTTCCATGTGACGGATATCGGCTCAAATTCTTAAACCTTAGCGGGACATTACGTCTATCTTCCCCGTTTGTTGTGCATCACATGCAGTGGGTCACTAAAGGCCACTCGTCCTCACCACGTGAAATTCGTAAAGTGTCATTTGTGGAACTGCTGCGTGACCAAGACCATAGTCGACATGGATACAATGAATTAACCTAGAACGACCCAGTACTGGAACCAAAACATTGTTAAGTGAGCGGTACGCAACGCTATTGCTTAGTCTAACTTGGTAAAGCGAACAAACTCAAGTTTTATCTCTGCCTGACCATGACCAATTTTAGTATAAAAATATTGAATCGCCATCGAATAAAACGATACTGAAAACAAAGCATTGCCAAATAAATCAAGGATTTTTCGGTTCCCGAAAGCTCCAAGGGCAGTAGTGAGAGGGGTTTCTCGAAAACTTTCCATGATTCAGTGGAGGTGGTAGAGACATCAACTATGAATGCGGCGAGTTCAGTGTCGCCAACACAAGCCCCTTAGTCACAGGCCAGTTCGTAGGGTTTATTTGTGCCTCTTGACGTTGAATTTCATTAACCAGTAAGGCACTGAATGAATGAACATATGTTAGTTGTGATGGTTTACTTTTTATCATGCAACACCTTTGCCTCACGATATAAAACGTGGAAAGCCAAGGAAAAACAAAAAATAATAAACAAGCAGGATCTAATCGCATTCTCATAGTCCGTCTGTTTATTATTTCGTCCTACCGTCCCTCCTGTTGTGAGGGCTTTCGGGCTGCCATTTGCATGCACTGAACTCCGCAAGCCATCATGAGAACGCCAATAAGATCTAAGAAATGCATTTACTTTGTTACCGAAAAATTATCATTTAAGGAAAGATAAACTAATTTTTAGGTATTAAAAGACAAATTCCTTGGTTAACATAAAGCATTGTTGCAAACGATTCAGTATAAAGTACTGGTAAAAATGCAGAACACATACTACTTACTCGTCCATTTCAGTGCCGTGAAAACCCTTATGATTTACTGCCAACTGAAAAGAAGAAAATTGGCAATTTGAACTTACTGGAACACTCCATAAAAATCAGCGATGCCAAAGAACATTATGGAGGGCGTGGAAAAAGGGAGAGGAGGAGGAGGAGAAGGAGGTAGAGGGGGAAGGCGATGGAAAACACTTTACCACTGAAGCGGACAAATCGGCTGTTGTACGGCTTAGTCGGATGAGTGGGTTTGTTGGGATTTAACATTCGCTTTGCTAGCCAATTAAACATGAGCCTTGAGATGATGAGTTTCAATCCGTAAGCATTTTTCGGTCTGGGATTTTAGATGCAGCGAAAGTGGACCATAGAGAAACTGAAACGAGGAAACAGTTCATTACGAGGGAATTCATCCTACCCATCGCTAATGCTGGCTCACCACTGATGTCCTTCTTCGGGAACAGGGTAAGGCCATTCATCGCTATAAAAGCAGAGCAAATTAAAGTGACAGTCTTACAAGAAGGGGTGTTAACTTTTGAATACTTACCTTTATACTACTGGCCCTCCTACCTACCATTTGTTTTAAAGTAGAGAAAATCGTGGCACTTTCAAAAAGCTCAACTTTAAGGGTTACTTGATCCTCAATTTTTTCCAATATTAGACTGAATGACTGGAAAAAAGTAACGTTACTTCCTTGACCCTGCCATCACTTTAGGACTATCAAAGTACCTTCATGCCAAATTTGCCAATCTTCGGACGCCATTCCGTTTCACTTCTGCTCCCAGTATCCTAGAAAATGCACAAAAAGCCTCGAAAAAGTCGGTTCCATTCTCTGCGTTTGCATGGAAGGGCGACCGCTGTCCATCGTATCCGTCATCTGGTTATGCTTCTGCTTCTCATGTTGCTTTTTATTCCTTGCCGAATGCATACTCATCGAAAGTTTTACTGTTTCCGATTAACCCGCATTTTCCCCCCACATCCATGAAACACTTGACAACATGGTCAACACCGCACTTTGATGCTACCTATCACTTTTAAGTAGGGAGCATATTGCATCCAATTCTAGGGGGCAGAGCCAGCTTAACTCGACAACGAAACCACGTGAGCTATGCATGCGACATGCCGACTTATCGTCGACCTCCAAAAGCGGGTGCTATCATAACCTCTGCACGACTGTCTAGACGAAGGTGACAAAGTGCCTAATTAAATAATGTTACCATGAGTAATGCTTGAGAAGATAAAAGTTTCTGATTATCTGCAAATTAGTCACAGTTTCTCACTGTCCCTCTCCAAGACCAAGCAACTGGATAGCGGTGAAAGCCTTCGCAATAGCCACTGCTGCCAACGGTTCACACGAGTGTCTCATCATGAGCGCACAGCCGACATCCAATTATCCCCACTAAAACAGCAATAGCAACAAATCTAGTAGCGTCAGCAAATGCTGTTGCGCCTACACCACACTTGAAAAAACGCCACCACTTCAACTGTAACGAATAACGACTGCAGTGAGCACACCAATGTGAGCGAATCAGAGCTTGACGTAATGGTTGGCTGAGCTGTCTTAGCAACGGCGTTGATGTGACATCACCATCTGGGGTCAGTTGCTTAACAGGAGCGATGCTGACTACACGCCACGTATGCTAACTTATGCTCACACGACTGACAAATAGGATAAAGCCGTCATGTCAGAAGCTAACCATTGGATGAATACCAAGACAGGAGCTAGTAGCAATGTTCATGGCCCCAATGCGTGATTCTGCGGTAAAATTGGGGGAGCCAAGTTACAGCACCACCGTATACAGGAAAATGAGTCTATGGCAAAGTCGTTTCATCAGAGTTCTCGTAAAAAGTAAGCAGGGGTCTCTAAGTTGATTTAATAGAGAAGTTGACTCAGTGATTCGTGACGGGGGTGATGTCGGATTCAGTGGTAATAATCATCTTTGTGTACGCTACGTGAGCGGATCACCACATCCCAAGGTTTTGCATTCGTAACATGTCAGGGAACCGGAATAGTTGGGCCCTGGGGCAGGTTTTCCTACCCTCACTTAAATTTGGACGTCAAACTGCTAGGCGATACACGCAGTTACGATATTTCTTTGGTTCATCACTTGCAATTCAGGACTGGTTCACATGTATACTTACCAGAAACGACCATTCCATAAATAGCTCAGCAGAATGCACGCATATTTTTCCATTGTACTACAATTATGTAAACTTACAATTCCATTAAATCAGCCCCATCGCGAGCAAAGGCTAGCTATATACACCCAATCGTTGGTTTAATTTTTATCGCCTAGTGCTAGTGTAAGGTATGGTGATGATCGTCTACATGAACGGCTGGGAAAAACAGCTCTTTTAACGCAAGCTTAGGTTAGTCATTGGAGAGAGATGCCAAACCCAAATTTTTGGGCCTTAGTAAAAGCCTCACACTCATCACACATAGCGAGTCATGGAAGGCCACCCGTCCTCACCACCGGAGATTTGTGGAGTATCACTAGCAGCACCGCTGCCTGACCATGACCAATGTTAGCATGAAAATATTAAATTGCCATCGAATAAAACAATACTGAAAACAAAGCTTTGCCAAATAAGCAGTGCATAATGCTACCACTTAACCCCATAGCTTCAGAACCGAGATTAACTTAGTGAAGAGGACAAGCTCAAATTTCAATTCTTTCAACATACAAGCCCCTACTAGTCAGGGTAAGTCACCGGATATACTTACACAAAAACTGTAGTAACCTCGAGCGTCCAACAACTGACAATAGGCTAAGCTGGACAAAAAGTCATTACAATTGTGCGGAATAGCAATAGTAGCGATTAAATACATTTCAAGGATAAGCGAGTACAGCATGTGAGGAAATAATCCTGGAAGTATGTCGTAATACGCATATGTACTCATTATTCCTAACACCGTTTATTCTCACTGAGTACCAAAAATGTGAAAATACCGTCAATGGACCACAAAAAGAACCGCACGAAAAATCTGGCAAGGAATAATTGAAATTAGCGCATCAACTCATTTATGTTACCTGCTCCTTCTGCTGAGGAGTGAGGTCCGACTTAATATTGAGAGTCCTGCTAATTTCCTCCGGTGTCTTGCCCCTGATCATGTTGACAAGAGATTTGCAACACGCACCAAGAAGGCCTTCTATGTCGAGGCACTTAGCGCCATAAGGATTTCAAACAGAGTCCCCTAAGGAACCCGAAGAAACTCTTGATCCCAGCTAGGTATATCATCCATCCGATGGTCCCTATTTCCATCGTGGCTCTGCTGAAGAGCATCGTACTTGTGATGCGTACACCACTAGATTTTCATTGTGGCTCTGCTGAAGGGCATCGTCGTTGTGATGCGTGCACCACTGGAGAACCCTCCTCAAAATATCAGCATTCACGTATTGCAGAGGGATCGATTCATAATCCTCTGCAGGCTTGGGCCCAACATCTACCATCAGAAACAACAACAGGCAAATTGTTTGCTTATTGCCATTTGTGATCAAATCTTAAAGAAGTGATGCGAGGAAACAGCTATGAGCGATTTCGGTGGTGGCAGCGACAAATAGCTCATTCAAGCCGTTCCTTTGCCCCGCGAACTGTACAATTTGGATGAAACATGCAGTGGGTTTAAAAGCAAAATGGTACATTAACTAGAGTGGTGAGGAAAGGCCAGGAATAAAAATTGGGTAAAAGGAAGGAACAGAAGATATGCGTCTCTGAACATAAATGACAAGTGCTGCAGACAACAATGTGTACCATCTAGGATATCTCTAATCATCACGGATTGTCTGGCAACCACCACATCTACGTGAAAGGCAATGCGTCAGAGGTCACCAGCTTAGGGCATCGTCAGAGATAGTACGACAAACGCGGGCCCGACGACAAATAGGCCTGATTCAGGAGATTATAACAATCCTAGCTAAAGCGTTTAGTTAAGGCACCAAATGAAAACAATTTCCTAAATTTTACTGATATACATATAAATTATTATAAAATCAAATAAGTTATTAGAAACAGACAAATCTTTTAATGCAATTAACGAAACTTAAAACAAGGTGCTTGTCCATAATATCATTCTTATATTTGATTCCGAATCGGCCATTAATGTGCATCGTGAAACAATTTAAGATTTGCAAGTGGTGTAGAAAATCAAAGTGATAAATTTGGAAAACTGGGGTGGTGCAAAAATAATCGAGCACTAAGGGTGAAGTGGATTATCTCTCACTAAAAATCAATCCGCAACGGCTTGCATGCATGTGTAGTGTAGTGTAGTGCATGTGCACTTAAATGCAGCGACATGGCCAATCGGGCATGCTGATTTCCTCCCAAGCCAGAATCACGTCGGTAATACATGCTTTATCCTGACGGTGCATCTTTGGTTGTCTTTGAATGTGTCTTAGTAAGCCACACGTAATTCAGTCAAGCACAATTTTAGGAGTCCAATGGCTGTTTAGAAGCAGCACAACTTTACAATATTCAGTTAAGTGTAAATTAAACGCAAAATACAACAACAACCAGAAAAGGCTAATGACAGTTTCTCCAACCTGCCACTCTATCTTTGAAATCAATTACAGGTGTAGGAATCAGAAACCACTGTCGTACGGCTTCCGGTCCCGTCAAGGATGATTGCATCACCTTCGCCGGCCAGAATGGCCACTGAACCATGGCAGTAGCAGGTCCCTTCTGTTCATTGAATGCATAGGTTGCGAATTGAGCATTTTTCTACTTCGAGGAATTCTCGGAGCACTATACTTCACGCACGCATTTCCTAGTTGTTATTTTTGTGGATGCGATATTTGGTTAATTGCTCACATCACCAAGTTGGTTCCGATTAACCGATGCGGAAAGTTTATTTTGTTGTCCTTATTGCCGTCCTTGCAAATCATACTATCCGGATTACGGTTAGTTGATGCACTTTCATTTTCCCAGGCCGATGCTTTACGAGCATTGTTAAGTTTAATAGCTGCTAGTGCAGGTCAGATTGCTGAAATATTTGCGCAAATGTTAGTCTGTTCGGTACCACCGTTCAACCACCTTGTAACTCACACAATTCTTGCCAACCAAACGTTGACCACCTCCTTAGGAGAGTATCGTCTCTCCCAATCCTGCTAAAGTCCCTCTGGGTGGCTGACTAATCTTTAACCTCGCGTTTTGTGCTGATCTGCAAATGCTGTTTATTGAACGTTGAAGTCGATTGCTGTGCAGCTCTGTGTTCCGTCTCTCTCATAGGTGATCCATTGAAAGCGGTTGGGTGTTCACTAATCTTTCCTTGATTAAATTCCTTAAAAATAGCTTGCTCTGGCAGTTATTCTTACTAATGACAGCCCACAGATTCGACCATTTCATTCGCCTGTGCGATAAGCAGTGTAGTAGATGATAACTTAAACACACTGAAAATGGTATAGCTGTGGTATAATACCTGCTTTGAAGGCACACATTCTTGGGTAATTGAAAGAAGATATTTCATACAGTCGTCGAGGGAAAATTAACATCTTAGTCCGGAATGGCCATTTCCACTCTCAACAGCACGAGTGATCTCCAGCGATGGAAAGTGGAGGTGGAAGAGAGGAGAAACAAACCGGGTCTGTCTCTTGTCCAAATGTTCTGGAATTCGATACTGCAGAGGAGCTGGCGCTGGCACGATGACGAGATTGTTGGTGAGCATAAGAACAACATTGTGCATATTCACAACGCCAATAAAGAGGCTGCGTGGATAGAGGCACTCAAGTGGGAGAAGTCACATTGCCACAAATGTCGGACAGGTCGACTGCGGTGCTGCATTGGTGATATCTGGAACTATTCTATTCGAGCACACATCGGGCATTAAGGGTGTCACAAACTGCCTGTTGGCCGCACAATTAGGTTGTAGATCGCTGCACTCTATGTGCGCTGCATCATTGGCCACTACGACTCAGTGAAGGCGCACTCTGATTTCAGGCTTGCACTTCTGAATGTGCGGCTTATGATAGATTGGTTCTCTGCTGTCTGTGCTTGCGTGAGGATGACCTGGAGACGAAGGTGCCTCCCAAAGCACCTAAGAAATCATCCTGATAGCACCACCAGCATACCCGAGGCGAGAGACCAATACATTCTTCATCACTGTCTAACCTATTCTTGCCTCTATGATGTAGGACATCTCTTGTGCTTGCAACATTACCGTTCCTAACCAGTTTAAATCTGAGACGTAACATTGGTAGATTTTTGGAAGTTATTAGGAATGTGAGACTGTCGATCTGTTGTGGAATGTTAAATGGGAATAGCAATTAGTCCAAACTTGTTTTTAATAAGAGGGAAAATGGATGTGGGTGCTGCAAACATTCGTCATTATTATGGACCATGGCTAGTACAATCTGAGTTTCCGACAAAAGCCTAGAGTGTCCTCAAATATTCTGACATACAGGAAGCGTGCGCCAACTTCTACTAACATGCCAAGAATCACAAAATCCAGCACAGCGATCCCATTGTTGAGAAACTTCTAGTACGTTCGAATGTAATATTGAACACAACCGAAAAGCACTCCCAGTATCTGCGCATGCATTGCTACCTCCGGAATGGGATGAATAGTCCGGCAGGACTTACCACATCAGCCCCTTTTCTCTAATTGGAATGAGGTCAGAGAATGAGGCCATCACAAAGCCACATCATTGTCGTCACCGTGGTGTCTTCGCCTCTTTCAGAGCATCAAATATAGGAGAGGAATCCGTCGGCACGTTATTGAACGCAAGCTTTGCTGCCGTTACAAGACAATTTTGCGTTACAGCTTGGAGAAACGAACACCTGCCGAGCGAGACATGCTTAAGCGGTGCAAGAGGAGAAACCAAAGGCGCTGCAGAAGATGGCGTTGCAAAATTGCAGCAGGCTGAGAGGTAGACCACGACACTAGACCTGCAGACGGACGCACTGAGAAAGGAAGAAGGATTCTTCAGGACAGGTGGAATAAAAGGATACATTGAGCTTTGTCTTCACATATGTTGTTCACTTGAGTCTAGTCATGGTAGAACAAAATGAGAAATTGAATTTTGTCTTCACTGATTTTGTTCACAGGAGCCCTAATAGGGAAGTAAAAGGAAGATTCGAGCTTTATCATCATCAATTTTGCTCGTGTAAGACCAGTGATGGTGGAGTGAAAAGAGTAACTGAGCTTTGACTGCATATGCTTTGCTCATGTAGGGCTAATGATAATCAAGCGAAACGTAACATTTGCCATTTTCTCAATGGATTTATCTCACTTGATTGCAGTGATGGCGTTGTATTCGCAGATTTGCTCACGTAAATCAAGTGGTGGTGGAGGGCAAAAAAGAAATTGAGCTTCATTTTCATCGACTTTGCTCACGTAAATCTAGTGATGTTGGAGTGTAACGAGAATTGTTGCTTCATGTACAAGGATTCCACTCATGTGAGTCTTGCGATGATTGAGCAAAACGAGATATTTAGCTTTGCATTTAAGGGTGCCCTCGCGAGATTCTTGCAACGATTCCCTTAATACCCCATTGTATAATGTTGTATTACAAATCAATTAAATACACAAGAGAATAAACTAAACACTTTACTGCCCATTTTTGTTCTTAGCTAATGTTGCGTGCCAAAACTGAAAGACGTGTTTGTCTTATCAGTTTGCTTTCGTTGCGGCAAAATATGCTGCAAGAGGACGTGTTGAGATGCGTGGTCTCGATTCGAAGTGCGGATAAATTGACCGTGAGAAGCTGTAGATCATGGAAGCCGATTTGGCCCCCATACTGCCCGGTAATGAGTGTTCCATGTTAGTTGATGCTAAACGTCTACCACGTTTGCATTTCATGAGT
Source organism: Taenia multiceps (assembly GCA_001923025.3). Classification (NCBI taxonomy): domain Eukaryota; kingdom Metazoa; phylum Platyhelminthes; class Cestoda; order Cyclophyllidea; family Taeniidae; genus Taenia; species Taenia multiceps. The sequence goes on from CM010312.1 coordinate 33,075,200, forward strand.
GTCCTATCACATGGCATATGCAGTGCGAACTGGCTCAGGAGGAGTCGAATTTACTTCCCTTTATTCTTTCTGCTTGGTTACCCATTGGTTGCTCATTGTCCAAGTCCATCAACTTCAGTTTCTTAAAATAAGGAAAGATATTGCGTCCATACACCATATCAAGCTTTATGCTATGGTGGTACTTTTCTTGCACTGGAATTGATGTAGAACTTGTAGCTGGGATCAACTGTGGGTCGCCGGCCTCAATCTAGGTAACAGCAGAAACCCCTAATTCTCCTTGATTTTCTTTGTGCTCGGATTGTTCAGATACTTTGCAATTATAGCCAAGTGTTAAACAAAACACTCCTTTTGACTCCCAATCCCAGGAGTCCATATCGGCACAGTGTCGCAACTTGTTGGCGTTGGCTAAATGCACGCAAGCTTTGTAGGGATCTCAGTCACCACCATCCCTTCTGATCAAACTGGATGTGACAGTCAACATTGCGTTACCAGCACCTCCACCACTTTTGCACATTATGGAGAAAACTGCTGCACTTTCGCTTGGATAATCATGTAATTGGCCTCCTCTGGTGATCAGTTGATGGGGTAGGCGCCATTTTGTTGGCTTGTTAAGTGAGTGTGGCAGTTTGTGGTTGCTGTTTCAAGAACGATATTCCTGAACTGATGGATGCATCAAAACAGGCACTGCCTTAGCGGAGAGTAGTCAACTGCGCAATTTGTGAATTGCTTCATGTGTGTTACAATTTTCGACATGATGGCCATGATGCTTGTAGTCAAAATAACTTACTAATTAATTAACAAAACAATGAATCTATTTAAGAGACGGTTGTCTGTCCCAAGTAATGCTGAAGTGATTTGACAAGCATTGTGATAGGGGAAGGAAGAAGATAAGTCAGCAATTAACTGATGTCACACATAGTAGAGGAAGGGAATAGCTTTGAAAGTGGAGCCATTCAGCAAGCAACTGAGTTGAACTTATAAATCCACTGTGTCTCAACATGTGGATGAATAGGCAGGAATCTCTAAAGGCATTTATCGACGGCTTGCTAATTAGCCCTCAAAATTCATGCCAATATTAATGAAGGAAGATTGATAATTACCCTCTCCTGTTTGACTGTGCATGCTCTTAGTATGCAGGAAAACTACGCTTGCACGAATTTAGGCGTCTTGACGGAATGTGACTGCATGGGGATAACAACCCCTCATTTTATCGATGCTTTTTGCTAAACTGAAGTTGACATAGAATCTCTCCTTTCCTACATTTGGGTTTCAAGAACACACGTGTTTCTTCTGCTCTGCTTTTAGTCATCAAAATACGTAAGTTTTCCTTAGCGGTAAAGAAAAACTGCAGTTTTTTTCGCATTCTCTGGCGCAGCACCCATCACGGCAGTCAAATGTCGCGTGTTGTAAAGGCAAGTAAAGTCCGGGTGACGTTCAGTTCGATAGGCGGAAAAATTGATCAGGGTCTCGGGGACTTTTGATGATGGTTGGGTGGTGTCAATCCTGGTCTTAAGACCTTAACAGGTTATGGGATGGCAGACGCGCCTCCTTATCGGTGAGTGCCTGGGTATTGGTGGCCATATAAAGAAGGTTGCATTTACTAATTGGTAATGGCGTAGCTGTTAAGGAAAATGTGTACGCTGTTGGACCAACTTATATCTAATAGCTCTTCACTTGGGTGCGTTCGCGGTTCAGGCAATTTACGGAGCGGTTGTTCGTATTCTACCAAATGCCAATTAGCATTAAAATTACCCATTTCACTGAGTTAATTCTATTCGTCCAAACAGATTAAAGAGCTGATAAACGGATGTATGCTGAAAGAGTGAATAGCACAGCTATATTGTAGATTTAAATGGCATGCCCACAAAGCATCTATCATAGCTACTCGCGTGCCAAGAGAAGCGCAGCGAAGGCTAAATCATGGTCTGTTTTCCTATATTGAAGCGATCAGTTGCAAATGAGATGTAAAACCGTCGTTTTACACTTTGATGAGGCGGTCGCACAATGTAAATTTAACGGTTGCATAGCCACGGGCTGAGGTCTCCATTTTTCGAGAGCTGCAGAGATAAAACTGCCACACAAAGGCAATAATGCTGCCGAGATGCCATAACTGAGCCTATTTTTAAGTTTAGTTGTGATTACCTCTCACCGCCTAAGGATCTAATGCGGCCCCAGTAGTGCCACAAAATAAATTCACTTGAATTCTAATTTGCACTAGCTACCAATATCGACAGAAGAGGTTTTCAGTATCCCCCATATAGTTAAGTCAATACTTTGCCATAGAGCAATGTTTTGCCAAAAGAAAAGTAGTGAACTGCAAGGAAAACATCTGTGCACAAACTAACCTTGCTACACTACGAGCCGTGCACTTGATCTCACTGCATTTCGTCTCTCATGTTATAGCGATGATGACATCAAATTCTGTTCCCCTTCTACAGCTTGCATGGCTTGATTTGCATTATCGTAGCCAAAATAATGTGAATGCATTAGGTTTCCTGCAACCAAATTCCACCACTCGAAAAACACGATTTTCAAATTTTATTTTGGCAAGGCCGGCGATCGCTTTCGCAAAACATTAAAGAGTTGCTGATTTAACAGCTTTAGAGATAAAAGGGTGCACAGATGTACCGATGGACTAAAGGATTTGTTAAGTGTGCGCTCAGTCATCCATTAGCCTCTCTGTTCATTGATGAGAGTTGATGCGTTGTATGGTAGTTTCACCATTTTTTGGTTTAACTCAAGTTACCGCGCCACAATCACACACATTCGCCCATGTATTGCTTGACGTTAGCTGTTCTCAAATCGACAACTGTAGCACAAGTTACACTTTGCCGCAGCGTTGGGCATGCTAATGCTTTGCAACAGGCAAGAGGCAGCAAACAGGACAATTTTGAATGTCAATGCTAAAATTGGTGGAGCTGCTGGGACTATTCACAACTTGGACCCTTTGCACTTCCATTCTAATCAGTTTCGAATACTTCAAATTTTGCCTTTTCTCCATCCAGAAGAGTGACTTCATCAGCCGATCCGTTCGCACTTGTCAAGTAGGCTTAAAAAAGGCTATCTCAAACGACTGTAGCGTTCGGAATTGCCAACGCTTTTATGTATTTGTGATTTGTCAACTCCTGGCGCATCATGTGCTGCGATGCTTTGTAACATTGAATTTATTGTCGGTGCATGCTTCTCTCTTTTTTCGACCTATACGCCGTCTAAGTACTTGCTGCTTTAGCAAATGATAAAATATAAGGGTGCGAGAATTCTCACTCCATTTTATAGGTCTCCCTAAATGGCTTCGGTCAGAAGGCAGGCGCTTCAGGCGAATTCTACACCCAGTCAAAGTCACGCATGGATGAAAGTCTTTCAGCCCTAAATCATAAACTGGATCAAACCATACTTGATGTTGAAGGACGACGTTGCTACTCGCGTCAGCGTTCCTATTACCAGTCTAATTTCATTTCGTCAGCCTTAGTTGAGTGCTCCCTTTAAGTCACAACATAGCTCTAATCCCAGAGCCTGCAATACTGTAGAATATAAACCAATTGACTCAACTGATTGTCGCATTTCTTCCCGTCACACGTATCTTAAAAGTCTGTCATTTCATTCATGCAAATGCAAAAAGAAAGGGAATGATGAGAGGATGGCTTATTTTGCCTTCCAATTTAAACTCATGCCAGAACGTTAAGGTGAACAGTATCACTTAAAGAGCGTGACATGCATCCTATTTGGTATTCTTACCACCATCAGGGAAACTCAGGCACACAGCTTTACAAATTAGGAATTAGAACGCCTTTACTTGTTACAATAGCTCTGCCTGTCATCGCGTCTAAGGCCTAGGCACTGAAAAGCATTCCATTTTAGTTGCTGTAGAATCGAACAGGAATGGCATTTAGTGGAATAAGGTAGTGTTTTTAAATGATGTTCTACTAGCTCTAAAGCTATAGCACTGAAGCTCTTGAATTCCTCAGCACATTTAAGCGTATGACCAGCGGTCAAGTAGCTTTCGATTGGCAAACATTACTTCGGAATGAGTGATGTTCGCATGGTGAGAGCAATGAGATGTACAGATGTAGAAGGTGCTAAACGAAGGGCTCGGGAAGGTGAAGCAATAGCAAATGCTGACATGCGACAATGGTCGCTGGCAGGCTAAAGACCGTAGAAGACGGAATTAAATGCAGCAAAAAATTTGCTGTTGTGGTTGATGAAATCGAAATTTGAGGATAGAAGGAAAATCATTTGGTATCTGAAACGCACTAACTGAGGCTAAGCAGCATTTAGTTTGCTATTGTATGACCAACGTTAAGATTTTGCCCACTCTGCGTTGCCTGCCAACATATCGACGAGACCTACATTGTCACTGCATAAATCGAGAAAGACCCTTAGTAGTTACAGAAGAAAACAAGCTGCCGGGTCCTAATTCTAAATGATTCTGGGTTGAAACGGTAAAACGCGGTGCAGCTACTTTACACAGCTCACTACTCGAGACTCAGACCTTAATTGCGGCTCTTCGATGCGGAGTTTGTCAAAAGCAACAACATTATAGAATAGGATACGGAGACCATATTTGATCAATTCCATGTCGCAACGAATAATAAGGAACACAGCTGTATAATTGGGCTCTCTTCCATCGACAAAAGCTAAATTTCCGTTGCCACAATATGTGGATAAATGGGAAATCCTTATGCTCTTGTGATGTTTTAAGGAAGTCGTCGTTGCCTAAGTGCCCCACAATTATTCCTAACTCAGAAACAAATGCGACGGTTAGTCAATTCAGCGTGATGTGCGGATGTGATTTGACAGGTTTCATGCGCTCCTATCTTGACTTAAGCGCATGGCTAGCATTCAAAAGCAAGACTGTTTACCACCTAAGTAATAAAGTAATAGGCGTGAGGCTAAAAAGAGTTATTGGTTGGATTTAGAATATGTTTCATCCCTTTATCTCCCTCCGTGACAGTTTGCCATCATATTCATCGATTTCTGCCCCACTCATTAAATGCCTTGAGCAGTAAAAAAGAGATAGGTCAAAGAGTCAATTTATGCATTCTGCAATCCCATTTTTCTTTTATGGTTGCTTCCTACTTTACGTCTTGTAGATTTACTTTTAGGAATCCCAAAAACAAACACTTTTCAGCCCCTATCCCCTTCTCTTCCTCCATCTTGCTTTCCCTAATTGCCTTTGTGCCGGGCGTTTCCAGCGTCCATCGCTGCCGATGCTGAAAGAGCTTGTTACCCAGTAAAAAACATATGTTCTTTCCATCATTCGCCTTCTCCTCTTCCTTCCTTTATCTGTGTCAGCCGCTACACGCACATACACGAAACCATCAATTTGTCTCCCTCTCTCACCTCCAACCCTCGTCCCCATATCGATTGACTAAATGCTGTCATCACTATGTTGGTGAGTGAATGAGTGGGAGTCTCAACAAGAGATTAAAAATAGTCACGAGGTAGGTATAGTGAACCCAGGTGATCGGTGCACTTTGGTCGTCCCCAGCCCCTGTTCATCCCTTTCTGCGCTGCTGGTTGGTATGTCTTTGTCTCCTCCACCCCAGTGACTCACCACCCGCATCTCAGTTGCATGATCGTACCTTGACGGTCTTTGTGTTTTTTCTGACAAGCGCCCTCACCAGGCAGTAGTAGGTGCATTGCGTAAATAATGCAACGACTCAATCCATCTCAGAAACCACAACAACTAACTGAACTTCATCATCCTTATTGCTTTAGATCCAAACAATAGCTATGTTAACAACGACTTGATGATAAGAAAGACACACATTGTAGTCAGAGCGCATTTCTGATCAGGATAATGCAAAATGTGGCGCTGATATCCAAGGATAATCATAAAGAAAGTCAATGTTGAGGAGGTACTGAATACTGACATGCCTAGTACGGTGAGGCGAGAGTGTCCTCCCTACCTTCTCCTTACAAGTTACTTTTAAGAATTTGCTCACTACTTGTTAATGATTGCGTCTTCTGCAGCGCCTAGTTGCAAAACAATGCCATGTTGAAGGGATTGTGTGGAGTGTCAATACGATGACTCGGTTACCCAGATCCCTAAACAAACGTCAATCCATTCATTGGCTGAAGTAATGACAAATAGATTGCATGGCTTAGAAGTGAGAGCAAATTAGAAGTGACAGCCTTCGCATTGCAAAATCTGCTGGCTAAGGAGCGAACCAGACACCCAACCGTGGATCGCACAGTAGCTAGGTGGATTTCTGTCCACCAGCATCACCTACAAGTGACCAGACTATAAAAAGTGTTGTTGTTGTCCTCCAGCATTTGTGTTTTTAGGCTCGATTTACCTTTCAACCCATATATCTGCTTTGCACCATTTCGTCTCTTGACTGTGTGATGACTACTCGGCCTGTCGGTCTGTCTGTCGTCGAGGTAGCCAGCTAGCCTGCTACAAGGCAAACCGGCATCCTAGTCACGAAATTGCACCTCTGCCCACTACATCAAAATGGAGCAGCCTGAGAGGCATGTCAACTGTTAGTCGAAGCAATTTCTTCCATTATTTCACGCAGTGTCTTTGTACACTATGGGTTACACCAGCTGGGGGCATCGGAACACAAGATGCGTGACAGACGACAGCCTTCAACGCCCAGACAGGTATATTAGGAATACCGTCTAGTGTTATGAGGCATATTATCCTTAGAACGCTCTCCAATAGTGTGCAAGATCGCGTAAGCCAAAAACAACATGCTTGGGCCCCTATTACTAAGCCTGTTTATAAACATCACTTTCCCCGTCCTATGTCATTCCGGGTAAAGCATTTATTTTTATGGAAAGATAAAAAATAAGGAGTTGAAGCCGATTATTGTAGTGCTTAATGACTTATTTTAAACCGACCATCGCACATGATAACTAGCTCTTATTTCGCGTCTAGTAAAAGAACAATCACAGACCTACCCGATGTTTGCATGGCGCGCTATTGTCGTGGTTCTCTCGTCACATCATTAACATCAATGGCCCTTACAGGTGTTAAATCATCGAAATAGATTCACTTTTTAAAATTATTGGCATGTAATATTATAGAAAACTGCGATTAAATGTTTGCATAGCATTAGAATGGCTTCTCCTTTTCCATTTCAACAAATAGAGTACGAATTGATGAGGAAATTTAATTGTGCTATCATGTACATATTCGAGCTGAGAAAATAGGTGGAGACAAAGTGATTTTGATGCTTTTGTGTTGGTAGGGCTTCCTAAAGTAAACGAAAAAGTTAATAGCGCCAAATCGTGCTGTTGCTATTCGCATGCGGACAGCAATCCCAATCCCTAATCTTGAAGAAATGTAAAGTCGTCGACCCATAAATGCCTTTCGTAAAAAGACTGACTCAATGTTCATGATTTCTGCAAAGCCTAAACATATAGTTTTACACTTATGTTCGTTACAAAATGCGCCTATTTTAAGCTCTTTGCGCAAAAGTTCTAACAGCTTTCCAAAAGTGTCGGAAAATCCAGAAGCATAATATTGTAATGTAACAGGGTCTTGAGAATTAGCTGCTATGGCAGCTTCTCACTGAAAGGAATATTGCTGAGTTTCAACCAAAAATTCGAACAAGACATGCACTTCATACTCGCGAGCTTATTTCTCATCCGTCGCGATTGCTGTTTTTGTGGAGAGGTGAGGATCGTAAGTCTACCCTCATTTGATTTCGCTCATGAATAGACAGGAGGAAAATTTAATAACATTCGTTTCAACTTTCGCGATAGCGAATCGGTTGTTGGCGTACTTTAAAAAGAGATGCAGATGAAGGACGTGAACGGAACATTCTGCTGTTAATGAGGAATTTGCTCAGTGCTATTCCGCGTAGCAGAGATGACGTGTGTCAACGGGTCCGGAAGTCGGATGGAGGATCAGACTGACACTACCCCGATGTCAAGGCATTGAATCGTGTTATGTCGCCTAGGTTGAAGGACAAGGGTTGCATGATTTGGGACGCTGCGCCATATTTTTTCATCATGACTACTATAAGTAGGGCAAACGTGACTTCTAATCAACATCTTTGGTGATTATTTGCCTTTCAACTTCTGCATTGATACCGCTTGAATGAGAAAAATAAGTTAAGAGGAGGACTGTTGTATAAAATGATATAACTATTTACGAAAAGATGCTATTATGGCCGGTTTTTTGTAGTGACAATTCAGAGAGTTCGATATGCATCCATAAAAGTGGCCATTTTAGGCGCAATATTTATATTGCCAACTCCATCGCGCCGCTACTGTTTCGGGTGTTCTTCGCATAGCCTTTCTGGTTCCTAAGACCAAGCAAATATTTGTCGAAACAGAAAGTGAAACTGTGGCTAGGTAAGATGGCACATCATCGCAGCGTTGCCAAAATTCTGCCCAAGAAGAAAGTGCTGCTTCATCTGATGAAGCAACAAGTTTCCATTGGCTGCATAAGGCAGCAGTATTAGTGTCAAGAAAGCTAATTACAAGGTGTCCATTCTGAGCAATCATGTTGAAATGAGCTTATGCATTTAAGAGAGTTCATGAACTTCATTCTCCTTCTCTGTCAAAGGACAGGTATTTGGTATCACTTAAGCAGAATCTAGCCCAACACATGAACACTATTTCGGCCCAAGTCACAATTTAATCTAGTCTCATCACATAGCAACACCAAATAACTATAAATTGTACAAATCGCTGTTAGCTCATTTTTGCGCACACTGGCTAGGAGTGAAAGGGAAGGCGTCGATTCGATTTTCTCGTTCGTCCTGCATTACCCCGTTAATCACAGATAAGGCGGGTCATGGATTAAGACGCACAGTCATGGCAGTAGTCAGCCTAAAACTAAAACGCAGGTACCACCAACATGTGGCACTGTTGAGAGGAATTTTGTAGTAAATGATAGTCGCGTAAAGTGAGTGTGTGGCGAATTGAATCAGAAGGGCATATTATGTGCAGGAGTGTGTGAGCCTATGTAAGCTTACGGCATTCCTTGTCATCGGACAGGGGGAACGCATCTGGGTCATGGTGATTAAACGACACGAAACGAACCAATGCGTTAATGCCATTTTAAGGTCACTTAAATACCCCCTTCCTCCCCTTCTCAACCGCCAGTATTTAAGCCGCGTCACCACTGCTCATAGTAAATCCAACTTGGCATTGTTTGATAATGGTGGGTTTCTGCAGATTCAATTAACTTCAGAATGCCTCTTTAACTTTGTTGCTTCCCATTTATTGCTCCCCTTGTATTCTCAGTCACCACGTTGCCTTCAACCCACTTCGTGTCATTAACTATGGCATGCTTTCTCTGCACTTTAGAAACAACGTAAAATCACCGAATTTCCAGCTGAATTAGCACTTCGAATATGCAAATTGCTCGATGTGGAGGACTTGGTGAATGCCTGTAACACCATTCCCAACTGGCGATGGATACTGTCAAGTCGATGATCATCTCAGGCAATGACTCGTCATATCAGCAACTGGAAGTGGCTGGATAAGCATCTCTGTTGCCTCCTCTTTTCTCAAACCTCCCGAACTGTCGATGGGAGCTTGCTTCCTGCTATCGAATATCGTTTGAAGGAAACGAACTTGTTCGGGCAGTATTCATCTCAGTCAAGCCATTTTTCTTCTCGACGGATTATCAATTGTTGCCTCACATTCACCGCTGACATATTTTGTTTCTTCGTGCTCTACAAGCTGGATTACTACTACCCCATATTTCACACCCTATACCTCCATGAATCGCTAAGGCGTGGTCCTCATTGCTTCGATGTTATTAATATTTTGAATTATGATTATACTACCCATGAAAATGAATATGATAGCATAATATACTACGATGAATTCGAACAAAGAAAGCTTAAAGGTAATATCTTGAACTACGACTGCTACGTATTCCTGATGGATCCAGATTTTCGTTCCAGACATCAACTACTGCACCTCTTGGATGCCATCAAGCCGCATCAAATATTAATCATAGCCATCTTCCCGAGGAGTCAGGACAACCCAATAAATGAAATGCATGTCTTTGCAAACTTCATTGCGAGTTTCAACAACTTTGCAGAATGCCCACTTGCAAATACTGCGGTGGATTGGCGATTGTGTTGTGTCAGGCCGCTGGATATCGGAGAGGTCAACTTGGAGGAGTGGATGCAATTCGTCAATTACGACTTCTACTCTAAGGACATTGGCAGTAGACGCAAGGAAGGAGGCACTTCATCCAAGTATCAAACTCTTAAAAGGCCCCCGCTTTTCTTGTAAATGCGCGCTTAAATGCATTCCTGTTGCCCTGGGTCACCGTGCTTTTCCTTTCTCAGCAATATTGGTGGCTCATAAAACGACTTACTTGGGTTTGCTTGCTCCAAGTCATTCATTGCATAAATCTTTAACCACTCTTGTGCTAAATAATTTGCTTTGGTAGCTTAGGCATCACGAGTGGTTGGAGGTGGACTCCAAAAGCACACAGTTTGCTTGAAGAGGTGAAAGGCAGGATTTCGGAGATTGTGCTTGAAGTATAATCCTACATTTTCATACATGCCACGGATTAACGCACGGCGGTTTGGCGTTTTAAAATCAAGTGCAGACTAGCTGACGGAAGCTAATTGTACACGTTTTGAATGGGGCGCTAAAAGGGTGAGGAGCAAAATGTTAGCAAATCACACCACTCTGGCTGGTCTTTCATTGTCGTACCACCTTCTACATCATTTCTCTCATCTTCCCCCTTTTGACACTTATTCATTTGTTCTTGCAAATTTGGGCGACAGCATATTGAAGACTCGAAACAGTAGCAGCGCTGTGAGATAAGCAGCGCAAGCACAGTGATCTTCTCGAACTGCCATTGCGGATAGGCCTAATGTGTTGCTAATCTGCTGTGGAAAATCGAAACCAGGTATACAGAAAGAATAGCTTTGCGTAAATATTTTCACTTTGCATCATAATAAACTTTATAAGTTGCGCATTGAACCCTTTGTTTTTGCATCCGCAAACGCTAATAATTTTGCTGTAGAACATTGCCTCCATTCCTTCACAACGTCGACAACATATAATCCGCCCCGCCAACTTGTGTCCATCCGTCCTCATGGTCATCTCAAATGCCGCTGCACGTGGAAGTATTAGTGACGACACTCTCAACAAGCGTCCAATACAATTTTGCCTTTGACTTCTAAGTCCAACGCAGGGCTAAACTATGGAGCGCATTTTGCCCAACCAAGACGAAGAGCAGAATGCTATTACTCAGTTTTTCCTTTTGAGCATTTAAGGTCCACCAAAAATAACGTTTTCATTCTGTTCAGTGAGTCGCCAAAATTAATTTCTACTTTGAATAGCTTCTTCGTTTTCGTATTTGGATGTGATCGATGCGGCACACTGACTCAGGCATGCCGACCTCGGCCTTTCATGCGTTTGTTGAAGGGGAATAATTTCCCAGACCTCAAACACTGTACAGTGCGACGTGACATCGTCTTCATTTTACAACCCCACAGCTCTGCACACGTTTTACTCGGGACGCCAAAATCTTTTTGTTATAAAGCCGTGCAAATTCTCTTGGCTATGTTGCCATCATAAAGGTGGAAAATATGTAATGCGTTAGGAAAATTCAAACAGATGGTTTGTACTGCATTAGAAGGTTGTCTAATTTTCAGATCTGACAAATAGCGCCTAAAGCGGCGGGAAAGATCACAAAGTCATCTATGTGTGGCGCAACACCAGTCGTAATTGAAACAAAGCATCACTGATAAAACAGAATTAGTCCTTTTCACTACTGCAGTGCCTATACACACTCGTTTCACAGTTAGTACTCTGTGATTGTGGTGACGTGTCCATTTTTAGGCAGAGAAGATAGGCGGGATCGAACAGAGGTCAGTCCCAATCGGTTCCCATACCAATAGTTTGCAAAGTCATCAACCTTTAAACGACTTTGCGCGCCTCTTGGACCTCATGATCAGTACAGCTTTGTCTATTCATCCAACCGCCAAACCTACCTGCCCACTTGCTCGTCGAACCCATACACATGGTGTGCTAATTATATTCGGTCTGACCTTTGTATTTTGTTCATCGCAAATCTGAGCAAACGATTGCGCGTTCACCTCCTCCTATGTCCTTTTGTTCACTTGTAATTCGCTGGCATCAGTATTCTGCATGGATGCTGAGGTGCTAGACCGAGAATTTAATGCATTGGAGGCAGCGCGGAACAATGCGACCACGTTACTTCTTCTAAGGTTCCATCATTCTCGTTTGACAGCTGTGGGTGGTATACAGTGTGGAGGGCATTGCTATGCCTTTCCATATGCAACACTCACACAATTATGTTTGGCGCCAAATCGGTTGAGGTACGTTTGTTTGCACAAGCAGTGTGTAATCTGACAATGAATTATTTGAAAATGAGGAGGCTTTTGGCAGAGTCGATGCGTTCCGCCTTGAGCTGCAGAGTATATTTTAAATTTGGATATAATTGCTGGAATGTTGAGAGGCGAAAATTGCGACTCCACTTCCATGTAAGCCTAGTCATCAATAGACACGGGTAGAAGTCTTTGCCAAAAGTCACTTTGTTCCTCGTAATATCGAAGAGCTTCAGAGAAGGAGAAAGGCATGGAGGGTGTAGGTGGCCGAGACACCTGTCAACACAGAAACAGTGACGCGTGACGGTAAAGAAAGGCCATACTAAATTATCCACCTCCAACTTAGAATAATGGTACAGCATTGGGGAAGTGTGACAGCGTAACTAGCACAAAAATCAGATAACTGAAATGTGGTAAAAGGGAAGAATGGTTATAGCGTAATAAACAAAGAAATGAGCCGAGGTGGGTTGAGACAACCAATGCATGCCATTATCGATGGATGACAAAGGCTCATACAATGTACCCCAGGGATGGATTTGACTGACTTACCTGCGACGCATAATCATTGTGTCTTTTCGTATTGCCTAGTTTTATTCAAGCGTTCTTTCCGCGACTTTGACAACTTGAATGCGTGAATTCCTAGTGCCGCTTGTTGCTTTCCCGTCATGAATTGCACAAATTGGGCCAGACGTGGCTCATCATCACCAACAATGATGATGGTCCTCTTCGATTGTCTGCACGAATGTCTTTTGAATGAGGAAACCTAGTTCTTAAAAGAACTGTTGCGCTAAACGCCACTGTCATGGCTGGTCTAGATGCAGAGAAGGTTCATAGCGATGGAACGATCTTCAATTAATAAGAAAAGACAGACTACGGCACAACGTGGGTGGCGTTTATTCCATCGTGTCACTGTGGTTTCGTATATTCCACTTGCAATCGTTCCAGTGCATAAGACCAAGTTAATCTATGCCAAAACATGAGGTGAAGGTAGAAATGCTGTGAGGTTCTTGCATAGGGGTTGTTTCGCCAACAAAAGCTATGGCGTATTGCCGACACTACTCGCTCCTTGCCATCTGACTATTTTGTTTAATGCTAGCGCCTCTAACCTCTGCGTGTAAGACATCACTTAATGGCTTAAAACTCCGACGGCGTAGGATGACACCTCAACGGCAGCGCTCAAGACCAACCTACCCTTTACTCATTTAAGCATAGCGTGTGCCTTCCAAACCCTTCTCTGGATAAAATGATTTTTATGCTATCATGGAAGGCAGTTTAACGCAAGGTCGACAGAACCTTTCATATTGTGTAAAATTAGTAAGCCAGTGCTAATTGCTTTAAAAGCCACTAAACTAACTTGCAGAGGAAGAAACAATGCATCTCAAAAAGAGGGGTGCATTTGAGGTGGTAGTTGCAGCGAAGGGCAGCATTTGTCGGAATTGTTGATGCTCTTAAAATGCAAGTCGTAGTGAACAAATTGTGACGGCTCGTTCAAATTAGGGTGTTCGTCTGCAGGCCTTTGATACCCCGCGGGTGCCCTCCCAAGTATTATTATGCATCCGTGGCAGTTGTAGTGGGTGCTAAAAACTTCAACTGTTATCATATAGTAATCAATTGATGCAACTTACATTATGCGGAGCACATCTCAGCAAAATGGAGGAGTAAAATGTGCTATAAGTTTCGCAAAAATAGGGTTGTTCATACAATGTGGAGATACAAAGTAGGTCTAAATGGGGCAAGAGAGAGCAGTTCATGGTTTGGCGGAGAAAGAATTGATCAGACCGGTTTAAAAGTCAGGAGTTACGTTGTGTCGAAGCATTTGCTTTGGAGGGCAATCGACTTGTCAAAATCAATCTCTAGTTAAGGATAAGTGTCACAACCCTTTACGATGTCATCTATAGGAAGGAAATCGCATATTCTAAGCGCTGTTTTAGTGGAAGGCCAGCGATTCGAAGTTTTCCAAAGTGCTAGCAAAGTATGCTACCGTTGGTGACACGAAAATGGGGTGTTGACAATCGACCCTAAAGTTCACAAGCAAGGGAATAAGTGGGAAGAGGTGAAGAAAGGAAGAAAGAAAAAAATAAATAGGAGCTACTGACACCCACCATTTTTGAAATGTGATAGAGTTGATTGATTACGTGATAGGGGTGACGAGGTTTGAATGCTCACGCCATGGAAGGGTGAAGGGGAAAGGAAAAATGGGAGGTTGGGTTGACTTCGCAATCAACACGTTGGATCGTTTCGTGATGTCTGAGGTAACTGTCACACGACCACCTGATCTAGACAGATTGTTCCTAGTCGTCTGATGGCAAGGAAGGATGCAAACAAAGCTGGCGCAGTGGAAATAATATGAATGTTTGCTAGTGCGGTAACAGGCTACAGAAGTAGTGTATGGGTCTCAAATGGAGATGGAAGAGATTTATTTTTCTGCAAGCAGTTGACAATCAACGCAACTTTGCTGTGGTGCTACTAGAAAAGACAGCAGATCTTTTGACATCGATAGCAGACATCGACAGTTAAACACGTCTCTTGACCAATATTGTTTGTTTGTATTACATGCTACAATTGATCACTTTTAAATTGAACTAGAAACAGAGGTTCAGCGACAATCTTCAGGCACAATATTGTGTACAATTTTAAAAGTGATAATGATTGAATGTCTTGCGGTACATCATTGGTCAACTTAATTGCAGGTGGGCAGTTTCGTGGTCTACTTTCCATTTTCTTTTGCAAAAAGTTGTGCCCGTTCTGATACATGCAAGCGGACTTTGGGTGACTGACCCATGCCTGCTGGGTTAAAGCACTCTGGAAGTCAAGTAATCCAATGCATCAAACATATCGATTCTTGTTCATTTGACTGGCAAGCTCTCACAAGCTGCATTGCTTACAGCGTGACTCCGAACCGTGGCACGTAACTCAGCCCTTCACCACTGAACAGTGAACGTATTCATAGATTCCTGTCAGTTGAGGCGCGACCTGCTTGCACCGCATTTCCTACCATAATGCCACGATAATGTTACCTTTGCCCATGTCGCATTTGGATCTCCTGACATCTTCACCTACGCACTTTGTAAAGGCGAATAGGGAAGGATAGTGGGGAAGAGTGAACCACCTCCAAGTTAGATCAATCTTAGTGTTTATTGCTGTTATAGTGAAAAAGACAAAATTCCAGACCCGTGAGCCAAGTAGGAACTTCAAACCCAGTACACGGATAAACCAACTTCAAGCAGATTTCTTTCTTTGTGCGACAAGTGTTCGATGTTAGTAAGTTTTTGAGGGCTAAACTTTGCTTTCCTGTTGGGAATTTTTAAGCCTAATTTGTATTTGTTTATCGTTCACATCCTCCAAATGACTTCTAGTGGCTAAACTATACTTTCTGGTGTAGATTGGTTGTTCCTTTAGCTCTCGTTTGCATTCACTAGCGACGCACTGTGCATTAATGCCTCAGGTTTGTCACAGACGCTTTAATGGTGAGTAAATAAGGAAGAGTATGTTGTTACAGTCAAAAAATTCTAATTTGCAGAACAGCTATGGCAACCATTACACATGTGCCAATGCTTATAACGGAGCTGTTTTCTGCACTTGTACAGGTGTACCAAGCATGTGGGCGCGCGAAAGGTGTACTCGCACTTGAGAGACAAACCGCCTATCCACCACCGTGTGGGTGTGTAGATAAATGGAACTATATGAATAGGAGGGTGTGATAATTATCAATGAACTCTCTCGATATAATATTGCTTAAATGGTGCTGATGCTGGCACAACTTCGAGACAGGACCAAAGCTGCACTTAGGATCATTGCTGTGCTCCAAACTAATACCATAACAACCGGGAAAGTCGTCGGGGTGTCGCACACAATGTTACTCAAGCAGTTAAGTGGTGCGATTTGCATAAAGTGGTAGAGCGTTGCAACTGTATCACAAAGCCTAGAAGCCATTGGATAGAATTCGTAATGTTTCCTTAACACAGATAACAACTGCCTCCCTTCTGTCCATTTCCACCATTTCCACCTACCAGCATCCTAACTTCAAAGCATTTGTAGAGGGCCACTATGACCACGAAGGTGGTCTATCGAATCAGCTAGATGAGGCAGCGGAAGGCCATCTTCCTACTTTACAACCTCCTGCTTTCTGTAGCAACCGTTGGCATCAGATCTTTTCCTCTAGAAGCAGATGGCAAGACCCATGGTGACTTTGGTGGCTCTATGGCCCCGTAGCTGATCAACTCTCCTATCAAATGGCATGCATCCTCTGGATGAGCGCAAGATTAGCATCTGACTGGCTGGCAGATCGGTTTCTCTTAGCTGATGGCTGTCCTGCTTATGACGACGCTTCCTTTGTGCTTACCCCCAACTGAACGACTATGTTTGAGCAATAAACTAATAGCGCCCAAAGTTCTTTCGTTTTTCTGTCGATGTCATGGGCAAGGTGGGTGAGGAGGTCATCTGAGCTGTGAAATGGTTGCCGTGAATTCAGAGCCTTGTTGAGCAGAGACTGGACCTTCCATTAAATCAAAGACAGGATTGTGATGCCAAGAGTCACATACCAACTCGAATCTGGACACATCCCAAATCCCACCTATTTGTTGCCCCCCTTTTCTCTCCGTAGCATTGGTATGTTCAATATTAAACTATGCTCTTCTTGGCATAAAGAGCAAGGATCTTGTCAGAGTCGAAGGTAAAATTGCATTGAGTTGCATCTGTATTTCTAGAGGTGAAAGTGATTTGAGTGGAGCACGTAGGATGAGAGAAATAAAAGACTGCCTAACTTGCGGCTAGAAAGTGAGGAGCCTCCAAATGAAACCATAGAACGTGCTTATGAATTGCAGTTGTTTTAGCTCGTAAGTACAATTGAGTCCCGATCCTGCTTCAATATTATAACACGAGTTGTTGTACTTGTCGACGTTTTACGCGTTTAGACTAATCACTATTGCAGCCAACTACAACCAACTTATATTGTTCAACCAAACAGGAAATGTGGTATGAGGGTACTACTTTCCCCCTCCCATGCACTTGGCCTAAGCAATTTGCGGTTTATTCAGAAAAACTTAACAAAATGAAATGTTAGGTGCCCCAATCCAATCCCAATCGGACGTGCTGCTGTAAGCCGCAATCTTAGCCACTCCTTTCAATGTCTGCCGCACCTTCAGTGTTTCTGCATAAGCTTAGTGTTACCGCCAACAAGCGCCGTGGTGTTCGACCCTTTCGGCGATGCTTTGATGTTTTCGCCCCGTTCTGTGATGCCAGTGATAATGGCTGTGCCATCAACATCGGCAGCATAGGGGACGACTGCGACTGCTGGGGCAGTGGTGCTGATGTCAAAACATCTGTAATGGGAGACACCACTACTGATGATCCCTCTATTCTTTCAGGCTTGACCACCTACACCGAGAGCAAAACACATTTTCAGCGAAAGTATATACTACTGGGAGAGACTGTTATTCAAAATGTAGGTCTTTAAATAAAAATATAGGCAGCGCAGCCCTTCACAAATTCTCGCTAGGCTAGTTTGCTTGCTGCAGACTAATGCAAATGTAGTTGTACACCATGATAACTACACGTAGGAACAAGCCTTTGCAAATTGTGTAAGATAAGAGATACTGAATGGTAAGAACTACAAGGTACGTCTGATAGCAAATGGACAGTTAAAGCAATCAGCAAGTGTGAATCACTGACTAGAATAATGGTGCGCGAAGAATTTAATGACGCAGATGGCGCTACAATCAGTCAGATTGCAACAAGACGCGTTACGTAGGATCTGCATACAATTTAACATCCAGTTAGGCTGTGTCTCACCTCTTCATTTCTTGTATCGGTTAAGCAGCGAATATTGTGGCCAACATCCCGATTTCGTGCTCTTTGTGACAAATACTCCGTAACAGTTGCACGCGCCTCTGCGGTGGTAAGCTCCTCCACCTCACCCTCGCCACCGTGTTTTCTTCTGATGTGCCTTTTTAAATCCGGGGCCCAGTTGCTCCTGAGTCAGAACAAAACATTTGACACGAACAATGAATCTTAGCAATGAGGCAATAGGGCATGAGTCAAAATGTAGTGCCACAAGAGAATGCTTACCTGTGGCCACAGACAGAACGCACAAAGGGTCGAAAGTAGCCCTCTCGCTTTCCATTCTGTGCAATGGCTTTCTCTTTGTTCATATAATCCGACAACGTCGCCTTCGCTGTTCTTGGACTCAACGTGACGGTGTCGGCGCCCCTATGCTGTGGATGGGCTACTGACATGTGTTTCTTTACGTCCTGTTTCCAGTTTGTACGGTAACTGCAGAATGGGCACTGGAAGCGTTTCGATTGGTCTGGCTTTCCCGTCTTTCGCGCACCACTTTGTGAGTCCGCCCTAGACGTGCTTGGCCGGCTGCATCTCTTTATTCGCCTAGATTCGTTCTTCAACTCTTGTTGCCAGTGTACGTCAAAATCCTCAAATTTGCATGTGTTGAACGGGCACATCAAACATTGATGACGGTTGGTTCTTCATCTTGTCTCTCTCTTGCATCTGCAATCGTGAGTTGGTTCTGACCGTCTTTCAGGCAATAAGTGGGCTCAAAATAGCTAAACAAGTAAACGCTTATATTTGTCTAAGGTATGCTGTATATCTAAGAAGGTACACTATTGAATGCATCTACGCCACTGTTATCCACCAATGCTGAGAACTTATATGCCAGCACCTTTCACAATTCAAATGAAGGGACGAATACACAGGGGATATGCATTTGAACACGAGCTGTGTAGATACCTCGATGGGGGCCGCCAATTGCTGTAGCACGAATACTTCCCTACCTCGCGTTGTCAATGTTCCATTTTCATGTTTGCACTCACAAATATACGCCAACATACCATAACGCTAATCATAGTGATACAGCCAGGAATAAACAAAGAATTATGCAATGCCACAAGGCCTGTCCAAGCTACAATGTGATTAAATCCCCTAAGAAACCTCTAAACTTCTGCTTTATAGGCGAAGTTAGTTAACTTATTGATGTGGATGAAATACGCAGCCTTCAAACTTGGTGCCATGCATACGTGCATGTGATACGGTTGATGTCTACAAGCTCTTGAAACATCACATATTATGTGTTATAAAACGTTTAAATACTTAGTTTACGCGTAGACAAAAGCTTCTACATTTTTAAGATGATTCCTAAGGATCATCTTAAACCAATTCAAGTCCGAGTTGTTGCTTAGTGAACGTTACGCAAAATGCATCATTAAAATCAATTGTGAAGGAATGACACTCACTTGAATTAGCCGAATCGAAGCCGTCCATTGCTTGTTCAATGCGTGTAATGCGCGACCTCTCAAAGGCTCGAACCCAATCTGAGGACACAAAGAGGCACCAACCCTATTTATACAGTGAGTAGATGGTGATACTCGATCACCATTGGCTCAGCAGGGATGACATTGCTAAAATTGATTACCATTCGCCCAAACACTCATCATCAGTGAATGTCAAATGCAGAACAGGAATTTCTGTGCGGCGATTGGTTCACTATCTGACTAAACTTGATTAAACAGGCCTTTTCCTTGTATTGGCTCTCTTGAGTAGTCAACAAAGCGAATTGGTGACTACAGCATCACAATTACTTTGAAATGTCAACTGCAGAGCTATCAGACCCTTAAATGAAATTGACTCAAAGCAACTCTAGTGCGTCCATCATTAACAATGTGCCATCTTTGTTGATACATTGAAACAACTCGAATAAATTGACTATGTTTTGGACTCTATTTCCATGCACACAACTTGGCGTTCTCATTCCGATCCCTAGTTGCAAGTGGTTGAAAAATTGTCAACCGAAGAGTGGTGAGAGGTACACTATCTGAGTTCTCGAAAAAGAATGCTTATGAGGTTGCAGCCACCTGTTCAAATATGGGAATGAAGACGTCACTACTGGTAGGACAGGCATCTAACGGCGGTCAGACATTACACAATTTAGAGCTGATTACTACCGCCTAGCACATGCATCACTACCTCTAAGCAAGTCCAGATCATTGTCGCAACAAACATGTTAAGCGGTGATCACGGCTGATGGTCAGGATTACCATCGGGTCATTGAAAACCAATTTTACGCCCCACTGTGCATCAAACCTGCACAAATCAAGCGCGTGTACCACCACATCCAGCCACCATTTTTGGAGGTCCGTGTTGTTTCCATGTTACATGGCAACTGATGGTGATCTCAGCGGTGGTATCCACCATACATCCTGATCGACTTGGATAGATTCCAGCATTGTTGGCAGATCAAACTGATTGATAGTCCTCACTACACCGCAGCATTTGCGGACTTGATGGGGATATCTGAGGGGTGATTTATAGCTCCATAAGTCCTCTTCTGTGAGATGATTCACGTTGTCTACATGACCACATCCTACGTGATGTTCTCAGGTTCATTCCAACTCTGTGACGGTATTCTATCCAGCTTTGATTTTGCCATCATATTAGTCGCATCAAGTGGCGATGTCATAAAACACTAGCCCATTGCTGTTAATGACGTGGTATCATAGGCTCACTATTAGCTTAGAACCTGGTGGTAGAGGCCTGTCTCTTAACTTGATCTACTTGCACTGTTAAGTGAGTGATTGCTCGATAAAGTAAGGAGTCTACGGCACTGAATTAAAGCTGCTCTTTCAAGCCTAAATAGGTTGGTATAATGGAATCACATTAGCGAATACGCCGCACCTTAGTGCTTCAGAACCGTCTAACGTTCAGTGACACTAAATGGTTGGTATGTTAAAGTATGCTGCGGTCACACTTCGCCACTATCTTTTGCTATCTAAATGTGATGAGTGTGGTGGTGGATGAGTTAGCTTTGTAACGCCGTGTATGAACTGATCATATATAGATGCCTAATGGATTACTAGTCACCCACTAGACGTCCTCGTCAAGTCGAGAAATGCTGCGGCTTGGCAAAAGCCATTAGCTGGCTCGTTTCTTTGACAATGCACAAATCACTCCTGTGTCAGGCAGGAGGTGAGGTAAATGTGATCGCTCAATTGATTGTCGTGCAAGTCAACTTATAGTTGCTTGACATGTAAATAGTAAAGACCTTCGTGAAAAGGACATATAGGATGTGGTGGCATACGTATGGTTCAGCGTGGTGGTGGTGGAGGTGATGTAATATCCGGTGACACAATGGCTAAGCTGACCATTGTCGCGCTCACCACTCATGACTTCAGTAGACGCATTGGACCAATAAGTATAAGCCCAGTCATTCTGTCTCATTGTTATTATGACATGTTATGTTCAAGTGACATTGATGTAGCATATGTGGTGACATTTTAACTATTTCTAACTCCTTGTTTTCACTGGCAAAGTTAAAGTGATGGTGGTCACGTAAGCTTTTCCTTTTTTGTACACTTGTAATCGTAGAGCCCTTCCTAGTCCTCCGTTACCACTTACACTAAGATTTCTGATTAGCGACTTGCATAAAATCGTTAAGTCAGCTAGGATATGATGCAGTGAGGTGGAGTAGAGTGCGCACAGTAGGCAAAACCAAATAGATTTTAATGTCTTTGTGAGTGTGCAGAAACTGCATAATGTCATTTGTGTAATGTCTTTCCTGCTTGACAACAAAAAGAGTTTGTTCCAGTGGTTTTGCTAGCATGATGGTCCGTTAATTGACATAAGGTAATGCTTGCCTCTGAAACTGTAAACGCTTTGGGTTCCTCTTCATCACTACTGTCTTCATCCACCAACTTTTAACACCTCATCCTTTCTTAAGGTCTTACATAAAATCCTTGGTTTTTACATAGTACACGCGAAAATGGTCGTACTCTGTCTGCCTTATCGCTCAGTGGTGAAGCCTGTTCAGTCAGCTGCAAACAAATAATGTTACAACCTTGCCATTACGTGCTCCTTCAACATATCATAGCAATCTAGTTTTACCTCAAAACTAGCATCAAGATCTGTTACTTATTTTAGAAAAAATTTACGAAAACAGCCATCATATCTGCGCACTGAGGGAAAAATAATACAAGAATCCTTAGCTGCAGCCGAAGGTGAGGCATTATTGCATCCTTGAGCATTTAGAAGCATTATATCGACTCCACTAGAAGGCCATTGCAAATCAGCTAAGAAGCAGGACCGGCCCTATTTAACCAGGTTTTGGTCATAAGCATTAAGACATGTCACATTTTTATGACAAAAGACCATGTGTCCCCGATGATATCCATTTCTTGAGATTAGTTGCCAAGCCAGTATTTTCCAGCACGGGTGCCTTCGACAACAATAAATATCATATGATTTAGGCGGACTGTTGTTTATACATGGACCCATGGTAGTTTGCAGGCAGCCATTTCAAAAGCTACTAGCATAAGGGCTTCACGTCAGCGTTGACCGCAGCCATGGTGATTTTCACCTATCTTACCATGCTTGACGTAACAGCTTTAGTAATGGGCATATGTAAACAAGCTGATGAGTTGGTTGGAATAGAAGAAAGATGAGCTGCTAGGATGTCCTGTTTTGGTTTGGCTGTATGAGTAGCACTCCTGATGCTAAGCTTTCCTTCTCAAATCGGGTAAGGTACCGTGCAAGCTCCTGAACAAAATTAGCTTTCACACCCTCATATGTAAACGACTGACCTGCGTACTTAAATGCCATCACCACCACTATTTTGATGGACTGACACCCATTAAATGTTGCTGTATTAACAATGCTAAGTAACCTTACTAACCTAATGAATAGAAGATTAGGAGACAGAAAGTGAGGAACTTACTGATGATGCTTCAGGCCAGTTAGTGACTGTCTCATTACCTCTTACTCACAAGTTCATTTCCTCTGCTTTTATGAGAGGGTTAAACAAACCAAATTAAAGCTGTCAGGAATCCGAGTGGGTGGTCAGGACACATCGACAACCATGCTCTCTCAAGTTTGCGTGTAATTCAGGGATTGTTGAGCTGCCACAAAAATAGTTTAACTGCCATAGTGGACGTAAGGTGCTCTATTTTAAGTTTGAATACTGCTGAATATAGCCCATGTTCTCCGCAACACAGAGCTGCAGCTGGATCTTCTCAAAATTATTTCTAATCCAGCTACCACTCCAAAAGAGATGTTTAGCAGCTGGTAGGCAGCAGTTACTGGTAGTTGTTGTGCGGATATTTATCTCTTCTCATTTCAAAAACGGCGAATTGAAGACGGTCCCCTTAAACAAAGTAGGTCATCGCAATCGACAAATTTGCATCGATCTTCAGCAGACTGATCATCTATTTTGCAGTGTCACCACTGACGGTCCACATTTCATTGAAACAATTGCTATTGCAATAAATGATTTAGCCTTTTTGTCTCTCATATGGAAAAAGAGCAAACTAATGTTTGGATTCTGAGAGCCCTTTCGTATGTTCAATATGCATACCTATGTAAATGCGGACAATGTCTTGAAAGAAGAATTGTCAGTTGTCATTGGTGCATGTAAATAGGTGCTTGCATGTTACTGGATTCATAATATCCCGGTGGATCTTACTGGCCTTAAAATTACCATCCTCCAAGCTGTTATACACATACTAATATGAAGAGGGAATTGAAAGGAACGCTTTGTGCATTTCGTCTATTCCATAACAGCATTTGGCGTTCCTGTCTAATACTGTTTGATATCCACCTCAACTTGTAATAAGTGTATTCACAGGTAGATAGTGAGATGATTCATCGGTTAAGGGAAGTCAACCGCATCACTGCGTTCATGTGTGATCACTTAGTGTGACTAGTCAGTACTTGTGAAGAAGTGTGTGTGAGTTGTCATCAGTCAACTCATCTGTCAGCATTGATCATTCATCAGGCACCAGGTGGTTTTGGACTGCAGCGGTTAATGACCTGGGTCAGACGATATAATAAGTTACGTTCATTGAAATTTATTAGGCTGCTTATGTTGGGTAATGTAATATGCATGGCACATGGCGCAACTGCAGAAAAAGGATTACTGGGCATAAGTGAGGAGCTGGTATCAAGTAAGCTATCATGCATGATAAAATTAGTGATGCGATAAAAAAACAGTTTTATCAGCGAAATCTCCGAACACTTTGCAACCATGTCTGTGAGGAGGTAGACGAACACTTCCTGGACAGGTAGCCCACCTGTACCGCTGTTGGTTTCACCAACAGTAATGTGCAGCCTTGATAACCACAACAGGATTTGGAGATGTATATGCATTTAGGTATCAGCACTACCACAGAGGTTTCCATGCTTCCTGTGGACACTCGGACCAAAGGTTGTTACGTGAATAGGCATTGCTTATCGAAGGAAATGGCTTTTATTAAATAAAATATCGACACAAATGGGCCAGAAGAGTTATTAAGAATCAAGCGCTAAAACAAGTTTGCTGTCTTCATATCGATGAATAAATCTGTGTTTACATTGCCTGCGAGTTTCATCAAAGGCAAACTTTGTGGGAGAGCATCCGATCGAATGCGGTCAAGTTGACAGGAAAGCATGTGCTGGTGTGGGCTTAAGTTTAATGGCTAAAGCTACCTACTACATGTATGCAACAGTTGCAATGCAAAGTAATTAAAATTGTAGGCGATTTTTTGCATGTTGGACTGACCTAACCCAAAATAGGTTGTATATTGGGCTTAGTAACAAAAAATGAGTCATGCATACACTGGCAGCTGAATGCATTTTCCTCACCTTTGTATCACGATTTGCGTAAGCACTACGCGCAGAGCTGTAAATGATAGCGGTAAATAAAATAAAAGAAATGCTAAGATCAACTAAGGTAGAATGTTTACTGGCCTTTGCAAACGCAACATCTTTGCTCTGCCGTTAAAATTAGAGCAGCCTGGTAGCACACTCTCTCCACTCCATGATCGAGTTAATGAGAAGATGGCAGATCTATTTCCGGTAGTTGTGAATGACTGACGTATGCGGCATTGGCGACGTAAACCTCGTCAGAAATGGGAAAAGCATGATCACGAGTAAATAGATATCGTAAAGCCGAACTCGCAATAGTTTGGCACACTTCACTGATGAAGGTAGGTATTTATGCGTCAATAGTAGTGACAAGTAAGTCCGCCATGAAGACGTCAAGGGCGAAGGTGGAATAATATTCAAGAAGAAGAGAAGGACAAATTTGGGACACGTCACTCGCATTGACAAGGTGTTGCACGAAGTGCATCCAGATACGAGCGTCTCCTGGAAGGCGAAGATGTACACGTACTCCTTTATAAACGATAGCGTTGAGAAAATTACTACTGAGTCGGCCCGGATTCCTCACTATAGTAATCAGACCATTGCGCGCGGGTTTCACCTGCGGCTGTTCAGTGAGTTGTAGATCCAAGTTTCATTTTAGTTAGACTTCTCTTCCCTTAATTCCTCATACTCAAGTGTTTCAATGGCGCATTCCGGGAAATGCTGCTCTCTTACTTCCTCCCAATCTTCTTTGTTGTGCTTCAAACAAGGCATGCCGTTTCCGATGTCATTCAACTAACCTTAATGACTGCAGCCTACCCAATAAACCTCTGACCTTATCCATTTATTCATCCTTTACCTATTACAACCATACCCAGTCCTTCCTTCTCAAATTCTTCTACCCAATCACAGGGCTATTTTCCTGCCGCCTGGCTATGCATAAATCCATTCATCTAGGGCCCGTACCTTCCTCGAGTAGGGCGGCATCTAGGCTCCAGTACATTCCACGTACCATACTTATTTATTCTGCCCATGTGTCATGTCTTCTTCTATCTTCCTGGATGGAGTATAGTACCACAGTGACATTTGTAGAATATATCTTACTATGCATACACTATGTAGATATATTTGGTTACTTCAAATTAACACCTAGGTAAAGTCAATGCAAAATCGTATGCATTCATTGCCGCTAAGCACCGGTGACATGGCTGTTCAGACCATTCAGTGGACTGGAAATAACATTAAAAACACGTGGTGGAGATCACAAAATGTATTTTTAAAGAAAGTATGTTTGTACAAGACAATCTGTGCACAATCATGCTGCAATTGGTGGACCCGTCTCAAAAACTAAAAACCCATGGCACTGAGAGGGAACTCTAAGTTCAAAATAGGAAACCTACCGTGACAAGATGCTTTCCACTCATCTAATGGAAAAGATGCATGCGAATTTTTACTCACTCTCTTTACGGTGGGAGGGCAACTCAACTAAGTGCCTGGCCTGATCACGGGTTTGAAGTAGAGGGCTTGTGAAATCGAAGTACGCCATGAGTTCCTCGATCTTGTCAGGCGTGAAACTGGTCCTTGCTAGCTCCTCAGTATCAGGTGGCACCGTCACCGACTGACGGACACCGTCTTTGTGAAGCGCGCAACGGAGATCGCGATCCGTCAGCAGCATTTCCTTGCCGTGCGCAGCCTCAAGAAGCAAGGGATCGTGCTGATCACCCACGAAATAACTTGAGGTAGCTTGAGGTGATAGTTAGGAAAAAAGGTAAGGTGGTCGCAACGTACATAAAGCTACCTATTCCCAATCGACACCACGATAGAAGTGCAGGTCCTTGACTCCAGCGATGTCTGGACGCTCTTCATATCTGTCTGAGACAAGACTGGAAAAAATCTTGCAGTGGCTTTGAAAACCTTTCAACGTTGCTTATCCCGTAGCGACCTGTTTCTGTTCACCGCATCGCATCGCTTCCTTTATAGACAGCTGGCCGCACTGGTCCAGACACAATGTGGACCACCAGGAGACTCAGACTCCACACATCCGCCTTTGTTGCAATTTCGACCTGATTGGCTATTTCGGGTGCCATATAGTAGGGAGTTGTGCAAAAGTTGTGTGTTTCTACAAGTCTTCTCCCCTCTGACATATCATAAGACCGACCGAAGTTAGTGATGAGAACATGGCCCGAATACGAGAGGAGAACGTTTTCGGGTTTAAGATCCATGTGCATAATGCACATGGCATGAAGACATTGCAGATCAAATATAATTTCGAAGGAGTAAAGTAGTACATCGTCTTCACGCACGCCATCGAGATAGTAAGCAGGAGATAGAGATTGATATTACTACCCTTGCGCAGCACGAAAGTGGGTGATTCATGTATTCGCAGACTACAGATGAGTGTTGCGAGGAAAGCCGACTGGTGTTTATGCAGTGATAGCCGAACGAGAGTGTGGTGCTTGCAAAGAGCACACCTAACAGCTGAAGAATTTTGCAGAAATATGCGTTTAAGTGCGCATGTCGTAACACTGTTACTTCCCTGCTTAAGAAGTGCTCCATACACTATGGAGTAGGTGCCTCGAGAAATTAAACTCGTAATGTCGAATTGCGGCGATTGCATCACCCTAACTGCGGTAGGACAGAGTACGAAAGCGAAATATTTGCTGCAAAAAACCAACTCGATCCAAGTACTGTAGCGACGCTTGCCTATGAGTGAGCCAATCAGCTTATTGCATGTGGTGCGTATCCAAGCAACACGCATGCGCAAAGTCGTTGGTCTACACCCCTGCGATCTTCAGTTCCAGCATAATGCATTGACATTAACTACGAAGAGTATCCGTCACTCTGTTTAACGGGAAGGATAACGCGGTGACGTCGATGAGGATAGAGGAGACATTGTTAGATCTAGAGCAGAAGGCAACCTATGCGATGGAATTAATCCATGTATTTCCCCATCTCTAAGTCTAGTAGAATACATTTTCAATCAAAATACGCAGTCAAGCTTATATGCTCCACATATCCTTTCTCCTTCGTCTTAACATTGCGTACGGAATCTTGCGCTGCCTGCTTAACATTCTAATCTACTCCCACCTTGCTAGTCCGCAGCGCCAGATTTGGCATCACACATGCTCTACAAATGTTTGAGACAAGTCCACCTCTGCATCCATATTCTACGTTGAGAAGGTAGTCTCTTTCACCATAATTTGATTGCACACTAACATATCTCTTCAATTCTGCTGGAATGATGTTCATGCTTGTCTGACTATGCGTTTGCGTGCATTATCCTGTTTTGTTGCTCGATTAAAAACCATCGCTGAACACGCAATGAGTGACCCTCCGATGTGAGTATGCAGACGGGGGTTTAGTTGTCAGGACAATGTTGTAATGCCATCTGGCACGTCATCTTGTAAAACCGCTAGTTATTAGGCGATGTCTACTCACGCTCTGAGACCACAGGATAAAGTTAATGAACTCCAGTTGGGCTGCCGCATTGTCGACTTTTGGGTGACAGCCAAAGAGCATGACATCCCATTTTCAATTTGTGAGAGAAACACGTTCAGTTAAATGGAGGGCGCAGTTAAAGCTCAGCTCAAATAAGTACAAGTAAGTTTTTAAGCATAAGAACGCTTTGAGATTAAACTGCATAAGTTCGAATCAAGGCTGGGCAACTTGCAAAATCGCATCAACACCCGGAAATTTATGCACTTGGACACTGCTAAAATGTCTTCATTGTTGTTTATCTATTAATCTTAGCTAGGCGATATTTTGTGATGTCATATGGGTCGTGGATAGAGTTATTGGCGGGCAGTGATCGCTGCTATTTGTAGGCGCGACATCTCATGCAACCTCGATAAATCTTTGTCGTCCCCAACACGCTACAGTACATGAGGACCTGCTTTCTCTACTCACCCATTATGTCCACTTCGATATATGCGTACATTGCAGTTCAGCAATGGGATCACGTGCGCAAAAGGATCATTATCAGGAGCCTAACAAGTAAAAGACGCAAAGACCAGACAAGAAGAGGCAAATACCAACCCAAGTACAGTAGCCAAGTCGTAAGCATAGATTCTCCTAGGCTACAACGAAGAGATGCATGAAGATTGGGCGTAATTGGAAGGGTTGATGTGTATGTTCGGCATTGAGAATGTGCACTAAGTAAATAATTAAGTAATGGCTGGCTGATAGCTGCGTCACCTAACTACTATATATGACTGCAGCGCCTACTGAGGACTAGCCCGTGCACACGGTATTTGCCACAAGGTAGGGTAATGTCTGGGTTTAAGCAGGACCATATGCTGGGTTGTGCGTTGCATTGGCAACAATCTAGGCCTCCTGGAGGCGGTAAGATATTGAAAGAAATTCACTAGCGTAATGGAAGTCCTTTGCAAGGCAGTAATGATGATGACCCTCTGTAGCCGTTCATTTGGGTGCATACATTACCGCATATTAAATTGTGAGCATGTGAGAAACTGCTGCTGGAAATCTAGGCTAAACGTCGCTTTGAAAATCATCGTCGTACAAAGAGTCACAAATTATTTTTCCGGTTTGTCAATTATGTTGCGAATCGATGCACAGAACAACGCTGATACACATTACATGAGGAGTAGAGGCCACAAGCAGCCAATAAATCATTTAGAAATTGCGGACAGCAGCATCATAGAGGCCTCAGATTTTAACAGGATCCCGACACCTCCCAAGAACTACTGAAGCCACCTGCATGAAAACTTTGAAAAGTCTGCTCGTAAAGAATATTGTGGTTAAATTATAGTATAAATAAGTGGGTGCGGTTGCAATTGATAGAACATGCTCAGCTAACCTTATTGTTGATGCACTTAGACAATCGCTTAGCAGCGCAGGATGAGGGAAGGAGTACAAGAATTTTCAGCCATGAGACAATGGATTGCTATGCCTACCCTCTATCCTCTGCCGATTTCAGGACATGAGTACACAATGTGTTCGTGAGAATCCACAGATGGCGTCTCTGCTCCAGGAAGTTTTCTCATCTACTTTGTAGATGAAGTTTTTCTGTGTTATTATGAACATTTTTAATGGCCGTCTGTGAGAAAGTTAGCCCCATTCTTAAAGTATTGTAGCGAAGAGATAAAAGCTATCGAGTCAATAAGAGTGTGAAGATGCAGCCAACTGGAGCAGTAGAGATGGGCAGTTATGGGATCTGGATCAGAGAAGAGTAAACGAGACTGAGATCTTGATCTAGTTGATAACAAAGTGGGAAGGAAGTGAGGTGTGTAGTTAGTTGAATAGATTGGTGAAGGGATGGAAAATAGGGTGATGAGAAATCAAGTGAGGTAAATTGAGAGCTGAAGTTGTGGCGGAGCTGTGAAATTGTAAATCTAAATATGATGTGGAGAACTCGAGTGGTGCTTACTTAAGTAGTTGGATTTGAAGACGTGAGCTACTGCTCCAACTTCATTTGTAATTCTTTAGTTACAATAATCTTGATTGATAGGTTATTTGGTGTGCATTTGCATTCCAAAACTGCACCCATCCTCGGATTTGGTGCTGTGTTTAATGTTCTTTAATCAATTTCAACCCTACAATTATGCATTGGAGAAAGTTTAAAAAATCGGCCTAATGGAAGAAATACGAATGTCTTTTTAACGATAGACCCGAAGTGACTGCCTCTATTCACCCCTTTATATGTGATTTTCATTGGAATACCAGTAGTAAAGCGACGTTCAAATTGAACAATTAAAGGGTGGAGTAGAAGGAGTACCAGCATAGGCTGACTTTACGTTCTGCTATTGTTGTTATTTAAACCCTTTGGCGTCTTTAATATAGCGGAGTGAAAGGTTTGGATTAACCAGCGGTGGAAATGGCGGCGATGGAGGTGGAGGAGAAGAAGGGCACTGGCAAAACCTTCATGCAACGTAGAAATAAATTCAATCGCCGACTTAAGAACGGCAATCTTGTTTAAGCATAAAATGTCGGAGATTGTGCTGGCGTATCTGTTTATCTGTCGTTTGAAGAGACTAAAAGGCACTTCTTTCCATAAGCAGTACCTTCTTACGCCAAAACGAGTGGTACGTGTATTTATAGGAACCATAGAACCGTCAACATTAGCACTGATATCTGAATGCACATAAACCTCCAAATCTTGTTGTAGTTACCAAGGCTGTACATTAGTGTTGGTGGTACCAGAGGTGGTTGCTTCGAGCCCTTTAGCCAGTAAGAGTATGACCACCTCCTTACAGATGGGGCTGTAGGATATTCAAATATTTTACCGGAACAATCATGCTAGCAATCGCATCATTAATTTTACTATAGGTGGTAGCTTTTACAATATCATCTTCGCACTTATGCTCCATAATCTTTTCCTGCAGCTGCGCAATATGCTACACCCATTTACCGACCATGCAATGTAACATAGCCAAGTCTCAATGAACATTTATTGGTGGGCCGCGGTAGTTGTGATCACAATAGCCTTGGACGTTTTAAGGCAACGCAAATGCAGTACTGTACCTCCAAATTTACCTATTTCAACACCGCTCCATCCAATGTTGCACACGTCGTCTTTAGATATGCGTTGAAGGCCATTACGTAGGGCACTTAAAGTAACTACGTTGGTTGAGTAGAGGACTTGCGCTTTTCCATTGCCAAAATGCATGCATCCTGTCCACCAAAAACAGATTTTTTGGTCTGTATTTTGGCGGTGGATATTCAATATATATATCTATATGAAATATCCCTCCATCCTACCCACACGTATTATAGCATTCGAAACGAAGATTGGTGGATTTCATATTATTGACAAATTTTCAGTAGCAGATTATGTCACAAACGCGACATAAGATCGGAACTAGTGCCACTCAAAATGATCGATAGAGAACTGGAAGTTCCAGACAATTTCAGTCATCCGATTGAATTGCCTACAACAGAGCTCGTTGTACAGCACAACCATCCGTATTCGACAATCGAGCATCGGTCCCGACATTTTAGAATGTGAGTTATGAGACTCATCAACTTTTAAAAGGGTAACTTCTGCCGAGATAGATCTCTCAGAAGCCGCACGGGCAGTACGACACAGGAGCAGCAGTGGAATTTGAAGTGAAATTAAGGTAATGGTCAGCCGACGAGGAACTTTAGCAGGTTTTTACCTAAATTAAGGAAAATAGGAAAGCAAACAATCAGATTCAATTTAAAACGACTACTTAGCAGCCAAAGAAACGTTAACCTTAATTCTATAGACGCGTGTTATAAGAAAGAGAAACTTGCATTTCGGGCAGAACAAGGGCCTCTAACGCATTTTCTTCCCTCCTCTAAGACTTCGACTAGTAGCAACAACCACATGCGCGCCACGCTCTGCCACCTCCAGAGCCCCTACAACCAAGTCCATAACCTCACGGACAGGCAACGGAAAGCAGCGGCAGTAGCAAAACGATCAGCTGCAGTATCTTCGTTTGCAGGTGCAGCGAAAAACTTCAACACTTCAGTGGCGGTCTTGACCCGTCACTCATTATTGATGTCATGGATCCGCACCACTTGAAATAAAAGTGTTCACAAAAGTGACGATTAAGCCGACAGAGGTTATCATTGTGATGAGGAATTTGATGAGTTTGATGCACAGCGAGAGGGATGACGTCATCGACACGCTGGTTGTAAATTTAGACGTGGGGGACTGACTTGTCGAGGAAACCGTCGGTGATCTCTGGTTTCGTGGTTGCGATGATGGTGCTGCAGCAGTAGACTGAAGGTTGTAGAGAGGTGTAGACCCCACAAGGGGATGTCAATCACTGCCTTGCCATATCATTTTCCTTGTCCGTAAGAAAATTGGACCATAGTGAAGTGAAGATAAATGGTTGACAAACTATGGAGGCGTTATGTAAATGGAGCTACTGAGCAGATGATAATGTTTCACAATAACAAAATAGAGTAGTTACGAAATTATAAACGGAACAAACAACCAAAAAATCAGCCCTTGCAAGTTCAGCACCATGTAGAAATCGGCATATGTAGAGAAGTCACATTACGCAGACAAGTATGCACTGCTAAACTTAGGGCAAAGGCTGGCTTAACATTTGCACTTAACCTCTTCATTATGCAATAGGGGGTTTAGCGTCTTTTACTTCAGTCTTGGTGAGAGAGGGCAGAAACAAAGAGACGCCAACAGTACTTTGGATCGCCCGTACCTATTTTTCATTACCATTTTTCTGGAAACTCACGAGCCTCAAATTTGACCACACACTCAGTGGTCGTGATGACCAAGAGTCGGTAGGAGTCAGAGACAGGCGTCCATTTAATGCATCAAATTGATGTTGACATAGTTAGTGCCTATTTTCAAGACTCGACCTTCTGCCTCCAATTCTCTAAATGGGATGAGATTATCAAAGCCCAAGACAAACCAAGGGCTGATGTCAACTGTGCAGCATGTCTTAACCTGCTCAATTTCAACAGGTTTACCTTAGATTTGGAGCCCATTTATCGCATCACCACACAAAAACTTGTTCATAAAAAATAAGCGCATCTGTTTATCAAAAACAGCTTGTATTCCTACTTTACTACCTTAAATCTTCCCCATCTATGACAAACCGGTAAGGAACAAGCAATATAAAATTGGCATTGAGTTCATTTAAAGAAATGAGAACATTAAATGTGTTGTGCTGGTGGGGGAGATAAACACTCACCCTAGCTCAAGCACTTAGAGTTCAGTCGAGAAAGCAGCCTCATGATTGTCTGCTTCTACTCACATACCCTTTGTCATGAGACTGCGGTTCTCCACCTTATACAAACAGCGTCAAATGAATTGCATGGTATCAAAGTAGACGATGAAAGATCAAATACTCTTTCGACCTTTCATCACTGTAGTGTAGTCTTTGCAACTGGGAAATAAAGAGTGTAAGCCTTTCAAGGAGACGAGGAAAGTGTCTTCATGCAGAGGTACATCCAAATATTTCCTAGCACTAACTAACAGCTACTGGAGGGGTGAGATTTACCTAGGCCAACGGCAAATGCCTATATAAAAAGCTTAAATAAAACAACAGCACGAAATCGGAGAGAAAATTTGTACTTTAGCATTTCAAAGGCAAAATTATAATACCTCGCCTGCAACCCAAACGTTACACGATCTTCATTTCTATTTGTTTCTACACTTAGGGAAAAAAACGATGAGCTGCAGTAAAACCAGTGCAAAGTCCCTGAAAATGTTAACATTTTGTGCTTATTCATCAAAACTAGCACGCGACTGCTTGCTCTCTTTCTTCTTTAGCAAATTCGACAACGGCTATCTGAACCGGAGCAGAGGAAGCTTCCTAAGTCGGTTTCTTATGAATGAAACTTCACGTCCAACTGCTAGAATAATTACAAATTCACATTTTGAAATCACTGGTGCGCTAGAAGCCAAAATGAGGCGCGAGGAGCAGTGTCCTACGGTTGTTGCATTAGTTGTCAATTTCTCTTAACGAATTTGTCCTTATTGTAGCATGAGCGGCTATGGTTAAGGTTTCCTCGTCTCAACTTTTTGCCTTTTTTAAAAAAGTTGCTGCAGAGCCTAAAAACTTACAATAGAATCGTCTAAAGGAGTCCGAAAATTTTTTATCAAGGAAAATTCGTACCTTTATCCTTTGTCTTTATCTGAAACGAACTTGTATCCACTAGGATCAGCGAATTTGATTGTGCACCTTCGCCAAAAAGGACATGACCGATGCTAGAATTTGATTAAATTAGACAATAGAATTTGGGTGCTTCACCAAAGACACCTCAGAAGCAATGAATATGGAATGCCTACAAACCTAGCACAATTTCCTTACAATTTATACTTCTAAGCACGCATAAATTAAACGAATGAAATTCTCTCCAGAGTGGGCACTCGCATTGTGGCGTTCTGAGACTTCCTTAAAGGCGGAAGAAGACATAATACTAGAGCAGAATATACATATATATCCCGTGAATAGAGGAAATGGGGCCGCAGGCATAACCCGAAGACCAGCCAGCCAGCCAGCCTTAATCGTTAAACATGGCCACCAAAGTCATCACGAATTCTCAGTGTGCCAGCATCGTTCAGGCCTGTTTGGCCGCATTGGAGAAAAGTTGCTTGAGGCTTATTGACAGGTATATCAGTCTTCCACCACCAAACTCATCCAGCCACTGGCTTTCGATCCCAAGAAAACGAATGCTGGTGCACAATCTTTATGAGCTCCAAGATGGTTTCACTGGTACTATCGCTACTCTACTTACGTGAAGTAGTAGAAGCAAGCAACGGGACTCTCCCCGCTTTGCTGTTGGTGAGGGAGAGAATCGCCACGCTCTCAGTGGCCCATCTAATCACGGAGGTCTCAGCAATAACACCTCTCTATGCCAGGTTGAAGGCATCGTACCGCATCAGTGCCATTCTAACTAACTCTTTAGCATCACTTTCGACCAACGACCGGTTAAATGTGTTGAATGGGTTTTTAACGAACGCCTGCAACGTTCCAGTGACAACCAATGCTGTAGAGGAAAAGCTCCACGCTAAGGCAAATGAACTGACATATGTTCATCCATTTCATCCAATCTCAGGTGGGAGCACAAGCAAAGACATTCTACTTTGTTCTTCTGACTGATGGCGAATTTAAACGTAGAAAAGACACAGAGAACTTTGCTCGAATGCCGAAGGTGACTAATGACTAGCTATAGTATCGATGCACTGGCAATGCTGCATAGGAGGAGGAAAAGGCGGACATCACCCAGCTGTCCAATCCCTCCTACATGCCACATGGCATTGACGGACCACTAATCTCCGTCACTGGTTTCTCTTTCGTGCTCATGAGGTACACGACCTTACTGAAAACCGATATTCTTCGCCTCCATAGATCTTGTATTCAGTAAATAGGGAGTTTGGTGGTTAACATGTTCATATGCTCATCTCACCGCTGCCACCAATATAGCGTTGCGAGCCTAGCTTGAAGGCAAGAGACGATACATCGCTTGGGCAGATTATATACACTCCGTAGACAGAGTGAGGCTGTCCGACTCGCACAATGTCACCACCGAAGTTGCCTAAGCTAGCAGTTCCAAAAGCAAAGCATTGTGCACATGTTTTTATTTAATGCAAAGAGCAAGTCATGCACAAAATTAGGGACCGTACCAAGTCTCAAGAATACAATTCATCAACATTTTTGAATAAAGCTATATAGGACTAGAAAAACTTAGCTGTGTTCACACTCATGTAAGCAAAAACCAATTCATATGCTTGGCTTTTCGCAGAAAGCTTATAAATTTGCGTCGAATGTGTGCTATTTTGTCTCCGTCCATTTTATCTAATAAGACAAGCAGATAGTGTGCAACAATAGGGTCTAAGAAAGAAATGAAGAAAATTACCTGACTTCTTTGTCAGCATGGTCACTAAAATGTATGCAGGCTTAACTGTGTCCGTTGCAACACAGCGCCTCAAAGTGGTAAAACTGATTGCTTGATAAAGTAGAATTGTTAATATATTATGCAGAGCAACTATATCAACTGCGTTTAAAATCATTACTGTATTCAAAATGATCATGACTCGACGCATGAGTACTTCGTAATTTGTCTTTGGTCTTTCGGTGCGGGGCTATTTATTACCTACTTAACTTGGTTTGAGACAGAGCCAGGCGCTTCAGAAAAACCGATGCTATTATTTGCATTTAGTGGTTTGCTGCTTTTGTAGCAATGAATTTTGATGAGTGCTGGTTAGGCTTGCAAAATTGTAAATTTAGTGCGTTTTCGCATTCGTCTTAATAAGTTCTTAAAGGCGCTTATTTACACTTACAGGTACTTATTTATCCAAATTTTCTATGCGTCTATTTCCTACTAAGGTGATTTTAAAATTTAATTGCACAATAGTTTAAGCGACTAATTTTCATTGTTCCGGTTCCTCATTGTAATGACGGTGGATTCCGACAACTGAGGGCCATTTTGCTGAGCATTGTTGAAAATGTACCCAGTATTTGTCCTTACCTGCTAAAGGCGTTGCGCATTCTAAATTTGACTGTAGTTTCCTAATTTGGTGAAGCATTTGCTATAAGTGTGGAGGCATTATCTTGCCTTTGCCATTATTTTGAACTTTGTTCAGGCGGAAACAAATCTCAATTTACTGGTCGCTATTACTTTTGATGCACTAATGTTGTAATGTACTCCTTTTGAAAAGCCGCCTAATTGTAAGTTTTTAGTCGCAACTTAAATTTAGTTTGTTTTAGTGTTACGCTGATAGGTAATTAGAAACGAATTATGAGCAATGCACTTGCAAAGCTGAAACCTTTCCATCGTTAGTCAAATCATGCACAGCGTTTTGGTAAACACAAGGCGGATTTGAGGGATGGTTGTAATTGTGGCACCTTCATTTCCTCATCGCAGATTGTTTAAGACTGCAAAGGGCATAAAACATCTGCTACCTCTTATATTTGGCTTCCAAAAGGTTTGGTGATGATCAACAGACCTTGAAATGTGAGTGCTGTAAGAGGTGAGTAGACACGGGGCTTCATAAGTTCCGTTGTTTTGCATCTGTCCGTAAAAGGTGTAGTTCAAAGTGGCGAAAGAAGTTGGGTTATCAAGTGTGCGTGGTGTAGGTAGTGGTGGGTAGATACGCCAGTAGACTTCTGACTATTCGGTAGGAAGTGCAAACCTGAGTTAGCTGCCTAAATTATATTCAAATTCTACGCATGTTAATGTCAATGCACTTGAAAGTTAAGGTCATTGATATTAGACAGCGTAGTGTCATTTGTTGATGGAGGTTACTGGTTGGCTGCACCTTCCACGGCATCAAATGGGTATGTGAGATCTGTCGTGGTAAATAGCTGTTGGCGTCTGTCTGTCTCAAAAGAAAAACAAACCGCCACGTGTACTGTCCGGATTCTTTGGTGGTTGCATGTGGATGGCATTGTGAAATGCAAGACCTATGAAGAGGAAGAAGGGAAGGGGATATGCTGGATTTATCAGTGAGCACTGTGATATGATTGCATGGAAGTGAAT
Organism: Taenia multiceps; assembly: GCA_001923025.3. NCBI lineage: Eukaryota > Metazoa > Platyhelminthes > Cestoda > Cyclophyllidea > Taeniidae > Taenia > Taenia multiceps. The sequence goes on from CM010312.1 coordinate 33,113,038, forward strand.
TTGTCGGTGTTTGTTATTTACCGTCTAGGGGTTAATGATGAAGAGTGTTTGGTGGGTGTAAGGCAGAACGTTGAGGCTGCCGCATGCATGTGACACAGATGGTTACTGGATGCATCAGTAGATTCTCTACGAGTAGTCATTATTGTGGTTGACTGTTTTGTCGAGAGTGGGCTTGAGGCTGTTATATAACTGAAGTTTGAATATTTTGCAGACAGGCAGCGTTGGAGTCGAATATGCCTCGGTTGCTGCATTTGTGATGCGATGAGAGATCGCTGCGTAGACTGTCCACTTGCGCTACAGTAAATTGTAGGCGTATTTATTTCTGCTCACCTATCATGAGGAGCGAGATAAAGCTCGTCTGTGTTGACTTGTGGCTTGTGATTGCAGATTCCCCACCAATTCAGCGGAAGGGGTGAACGAGATTCTACCCAATGGTGCATTGACTTTTTTTGGTAGCACATGTATTGTGATGCAATATTTGGCCTTTCATGTGTTGCAAAGACTTTGTTTGATTTTGCTGCTTTTGACTTTTATGGTGTGCTCACTGAATTTGAGAGGTTGGGGCTGACGATGGCGAGCAGTCTCACTGACTGACAATCGCACTGCTGCTGCTAATGCCATCTTCAACGCTGGCGTTGGGGTGGCTTTAACAACACCACATGATGATCGGACTGTTAATAACGCTCACATTTGCCGTCGGTGGCAATAGCAGGAAGGTACGTGGATGTAGGATTGACCCATGGGAAGCCACTTCGACCGCACTGGGAGCCTTTGAACTCGTCATCGGTATCACTGTTGTTGACAGCTACGGTGTCGCACTCACTCCACCAATCAATTCCGCAACAATTTTACCTGCTTGGCGTGGAACGTTTGTTCGTGCAGGGCATCAGGGACGTAACGTTGTGCTTGGAGGCCTTATGAGCAATTGAGTGCGATGTGAGTGCTACGCAGGAGCAAAACAAGAGCGAACCCGTAACTTGCTGAGGACGTCGGGTGAATTGAATCGGATGCAAGTAACTTCCTCCAATTGGAATTGCTTGGTTGTGCTTTAGGTACAGGCCGTTCAGGTATTGTCGCCTTCACAACTATGGCATGAGATGATGCTGATATGATGCAGGTGTTGTAGGTGTTATTGGTGTACCTATAAAGTTTCGATATGTAGAAATGGTTCTCTGTATGATTTAATGCCATGTTTGTCAGTCGCTTGCCTTATATTTAAGGTTTAGGATGTAAGCTATCGACGCATATCCACGCATAGGTAGTTTATCCAGTCAGGCATTTTGGATGACGGCCACATGTGGGTGTTACAGTGAGTGGGATGGGCGCGATTTTGGGTATAATCGTGTGTGCATGTAAGTTTGCTGCTTAACGATCATCTGCCATTCGAGGGTACTGAGTGTAGTTTGCTGCTTGAGACAAGTGGTGACGCACGTTTGTGCATGCCTGCGTTGTGGTAGTAGATTTTATACCGATAGCTATACAGATGCCAAATTATTCTCTAATTATCCGAGGAGTGTGCACTCATACGGCCGTGAGAATTGATCAGCAGACAGAGACGTGTCCATTGGTTAATCCTGCAAAGCTAAGTGGCATTCAAGTGACCACATTTTATCCCTACAGCCACCACTGGAATCTGCGATCCCGAAATTTACCTAGTGAGTAGCAACACGCCTTCGAGAAGACAACGTTCAATGTTATTTATAAAACCTTATTGTCGTTAAGGTAAACAGTTTAAAAATCCCGATTGCAATGTTCTAAAAATGGCACATAATGCAAAATGCCTCCCTCTTTAACTCGGTGGAAGTGAATGATGGCCATATTGCGTGGAGTGCATTGGCTGTCAAAGCAGTCCTTGCCCTTGCTATTAGTGCAAAAAAAGGGATCACAGGCCTTAGTAGCTTAAGGCAGCACCAGCCGCAGTGCTAAAAATGCCACAGTGTCACTGACTGCATAAAAACCAAAAAATATGCATTCCGCGACCGAATCAGTAGATGATCAAGGGCACGAAATCCACATCCTAGAGCGCCGCATTGATTTTGAAAGTGAAGGATGATCCCCACTCCTCCAAACCTTTGGTGCTATGTTTTCCCTGAGCCAAGCTTACGCTGACAAAATAGTCCATGATCAAGGACCAAGCACGCATGTGTCAATTTTGATACTTTTATGTCTGAAAAGTGGATAAGCGGGACGAGGGTGATTGGTTAATGGGGAAACATAGGACTCCGAGAAACATCACATCATACAATTGCTTTTTGATGGTTGCGTGTTTAATAGCGACACATAGACAAATTATTCCGAAGTTGTAGACATTGTTGGAATTGGTCACCCATCTTTTCCTCCAGCATGTTACCATGTTGACGAGGAAGTGGAGAACAATCGCTACCTTGATTTTGCAACCTCGCATAATTCAGAACAATTTTTTATAAGATCAATCGTAGCATCCCCTTTATTTCTGATACACTTTGCTGGACCAGAGCTTCGTGCATTCTACTGCAAATGACGCGCCCAGTTTTTTGCAACACCTAGACTAATACTATTTTTCTGCTACAGCTGCTTTTTTGTCGACTAAGAATAAATGAAAACTTTCTGCGAAACTCACAAGTCCAGTTAGGCAAAATGATGTAGTTTTTGCTCTTTTTGAGCAGGTAGTTGGCAGAGGATATGAAATTGAAAAGTGTATGGTTTGTTCAACACGAATTACCGCGATATATTAAAAGGTGTGTTTATTTGATATGACCCTATTTTCACTTCTTTTATGCAGTCCAAATGCACAAAAGTAATAATTGTACAGTGGGATGAGTTTCTTTAAATGAAAGTGTTTATTTTCACATGCATTGTAACCCATGGCCATAACATGAGTAGTTTACCAATGATTTAACGACTTTTTAAGCCGCATCTTACAGAAAATACTCAGATCCAACTTCGTGGTGTGTAAAACAGTAGCATGCTTAGTATTTTCCGCCAAACATGTGGCATTGGTTCGCTGACTGTGATGGGTAAAAACACAAGATGCGATCTGGAAAAGCAAGAGGTCACTAGCCACCGTCGCAAAACCACGAGACACCAGTCGATGTTTCAAATAACTGGATGGACGTCACAGAATCCACTCGCTTTTGTGACCTGCACAACTTGACTGCCATGATGTGCTGCACCAAGTCTACCGCAGCCACTGTTCCCTGCATTATTTGGTCCTCGTATTACCTCTTTGGGTTATTTGGATCAACCTCAAAACTGCTTACTACATTTGCTGGAAAATCCCACGTACTTTCACAATACCTTCCCCAGCCTCAAATCCACCATCATACAGACAATTGCCATCATCCCCAGAAAAATTCAGCTTTTGTAGGAGTCGGTTGTGAACAACTCTGTAAGGAATGCATAATGTATAATGTAGTTAGTTGATTGCCGAAGTCAAGTTAAGCTCTAAATACTCACCCACTGAAAGCTGGTATGGACCTTTTAATCTGGTCGTCAATATGCGCTTGGCGCAGAAGCAGGCCCATTATGTTGTCTCAAGCATCTTCAGTGACTGGCCATAAAAGGTGAGCACGTGAACGAGTATGTCTGGCGGCCAGGAAGTCGTGTGGAAAAATTGTGAAATTGTTATCAGGCCGATGAAGCGTGGAAGAGGCGTGCACTGGATCTAGTTCCATTACAATATGTTAGGTGCAAAGGCCACCAAATGGAGACCTTGATTGTGTCTTTTTGTGTTAATGAGAAAGTGACGACACTTGTTACCCCATTGAGAGGGTTAGACGAATCACAACACAGTGTAGTGTACATAAAAGAGGAAAAAATATGCATAAGTGAGGTTTGTTACGAGGTTTCTGCATTTTGTGCTTTGCACAGCGTAAATGTCGGTTGTGTGGAAAGTGGATTCTGCTAATTGATTAAGTAGAGCTTGACTTTGGCGAGTAGAACAGACTGCTGTAAGGGCTGATGCTTAACGGGGAATTCACTTGTCTCTGCAGACGATAGGAACATTTGGTGCATAAGGGAGTGGACACGGGAGGAGGAAGAAGGAAAGAACGCTAAACATACTTAATTTTTGAGCCCTTTTTGTTGCACGGAAGGAAACGAAGAGCTCTGTAAATGTGGCCGCACCTTGCTTTTTTATTTTGTCCTCTGTGCGACACGCCATCCACGTAATGTTCAATAGGGATTTTAATTTGCTTACTGCTAAAATGTTTTTGTTTTTCTTGAATACTTAGATCGGGGGAGTGACATTAGTGTGATTACAGACGTGTGAAATTTTAACCCACAAAAGAACATTTCGCACACATTGTTGCGATGCTCTAATTTAACTTTTACTTGGGTATTCTCAATGCAGATGATGACCATCACCTAGCGGTATTACAGTATTAGACTGTCTAACATTTGGCTGAGTCGATTAAGAACGTATCAAATAAGTTGCAACAACGGCTGTCCTAACATGTTGCTACATTATGATCGGTCCCAACGCCCCATAGATCGTGATGTTCACTTTGTAAAATACATTGTTAGCGAAGGTAGTTGAAATCATGGATGCAAGCAAGGTAAGCATACCTAAAACTTATCCACATCCAGCAAGACTGTTCGTGACTTACATCCCTTTGCAAATCATTATCCTGTGTTAACATTGTCTTGAAGGACATGCATTAAGTACTTGCTGTACAGGTTAAGAAATGAGAGGAGAGTAAATATACTGCACAGACATAAATTAACATAGTCAGTGTCAGCAGAGCTGTAATCAAGGCCACTCGCCAGTCCCGCACGCTCTTCCGGTACAATCCGACGGTACTGAAATTGAAAGGGAAACGGACGAGCGCTGAGCTGCCGCCTCATGACTTGACTAAACAGCAAAGAGAGACGGCCTTACTGCTAGTGCTACAACTTGCAAATGCAATGCGTTTGACTGAATGCCGAGGAGGAAATAAAAGGCGCCGTAGCTATGCCGCCTTTGCTGGTTTGAAATTAACAATCAGTCCTATGTGCTTACACCACTCCTTACTAGCAAAAAGGAACAAAATTAGAAAGCTCTAATAAACTGAAACATCTTCATGGTTGACTTCAAGAAGTTGCAGCAGTTAAAAATGTTAAGAGAAAATGAGTAAAGGGCCGCTTTAAAATTCGTTCGTATACCAAAATTCTAAGTAAGGCCTAAGGCAGAAAAGTGTGCAGAAATTGCTGCACCACGGCTCCTAGGAAGAGGTACGTTTGCATAAGTCTATATGAAACAGGGCACATCTCTTGGTCGAGGTAAACCCACTGATTAAACTTCCCGTTTGGGTGACTGTTGGAAGTGGTGGTAGCACGATTGCCGATCACAATGTTGATCGTCCTCTAACCGATTGTCCCGAATAGTAACTTTCCATTTGCGTTATTTCAGGTGTTAATACTGCTTTTCACACTGCGTGCAAAACTTTATGCTTTACAATTAATTGCTGCTTCGAATGACAAATTAGTCGTCGATAAATTATGCAATACCATTTTTACGGTCGAGACCCGCAACTCTCCTTACAATTAAATGTTTTTTAAAGAGCACTTGTCCCAGGATCATAAAAATGGTTTTACAGCTGGCAATGCTGTTATTCTACTTACCTGACCACCAATGCGGATTCTTTTATCTCCGAGTCGACTTAGCACAACCGTCAGCAAATGCTGAAAAACGTTTCAGATTACCACTTGGTAGGGCTCTCAACTTCAAATAAGTAAGCTTAAGAGCACATAAGAAATTGGAATTTGAGGGAGAAAAGGCGCAAATGAAGTCTTTAACTTAAAATTTTAGGCCTTTAATTCCCATTGACAACTTCTAATAAACGGGGTAGAATGGACGTAATCAAGTAACTGTAAAGAGTGTTTCTCTTTGAGGCTGGGTGGTTTGATATTCATTGCTAGACAGCAATGTGGAAGATTAAATTAGCACACATTTGCTTAGATTTCGTGAATTTTGTTACACAGTGAAGCCTTTTTTCTCCTCTTGCTTCCATTGTATATGTCAGTGTATTAACTGTCTGATTTGTGCAGCTATGAGCCTATTCCACCAACCAATGCTGACCATAAGGAAGGAAAAGTGAAGCGCAAACTAAAAAGCGTGTAGCCTATTACTGAGAGTCTCTCACACCCCTCTGCTGTCCTCTGCTTTCTTCTAGGCATGGAAAGGGGAACGCCAGAGGGTAGGTAGAAGGAGAGACAGATTGTACACGTAGACAAGGAGAAGAGAGAAATGGTAGACTTTCGAAGACCTGGTCTAATTATGAGAATGACCAGTGGTGCACACCGGTGGCGACCGAAGTGTCTAACAGCAGGTGACTTATGGCTGATGTGTATATTTGCCCATTATAAATAAGTACATTCGGCTAATTTCCCATACGCTCATTGAACACTTATTACACCCAGGCGTCTGACTGATTTATTCCTAGGGGTATAGGTAGAAGACGCCCTTACCTCTAGCGATGTTTACCTCTTTCAGTTCTTTGTGTGGGTTAGGGTAGAGTTCATGTCGAACCGGTACTATGGTTTTTAGGCGTTTGCATGAATGGGAAATTGTCATGGCAAATGTGTCATGAACATGTCCAAGCACCGATAGAAATTCTGTAAGGTATCGATGATGGTAATGAAGGATGATATGTTTAAGTGCTTGGTAATCTGCACTTACCTGTAAGAGACTCAATGCATAGGACGATAGTAAGATAACCTTACCGTGGTGGAAATGCCTTATAGTTCCTCCTGACCATGATGGTAACCACCCTACAGCCTTAATATTTATTTCTGAGAACATTTGACTAGTGTGTAGAATGCTTTGTCATGTTAGTAACTAACTAGTAACGAAATTGACGTGGAGATAATTATACCTGCTTCCGGCCAAAACAACGTGTGCTGACAACTTTCCTATGCTGACGTCATTTGCGCGGTATCAGACACATCTCTGCGCCGCTAAGCCCACAACTTTAAAAAATGGCTTTTTAGCACTATTTAATCTATGGTTAACCTAACTCAAATCGACTTATATATGAGCCAACTTTAAATTTTTTTCTCTTTTGTACCTCAAAGCAGGCCTAAATATAACTTAAGGTAATTTTCTGCAACACCATTAAGAAAGACCCACGTAGAAATAATATAATATAGCGTCTGCACTGTGTAATTTGAAGTCATTAAAACCACTTTGTCTGCTTGGAATTATTTTTCAAATTGCTTGGCTTTTCCAACACTTTCCCAATAACTCGACCCACTGCTTGCCAAACAATTTGTTCATGCAAAAGAGAAACGAGTCCCTAACGTGTACAAAAGGGGGGGGCAGACCTTATAATCAACATATTATTTCACTCACCAAAAAACATACACTATTCTTCTTTTATCATCCTTTTCCTGAATCCTTTCTCACTCAATCACTCAATGCTGTTCGGTCTATGTGTGCTTGTGATGGTAAGCTTTTAGCTCCTCTTTCACCACCCCCTAACCAAATTGTTGCTGGTGACATCCATGCTCAGACACCTCTGACCATATTAGGGGCTAGTCTAGAACACTCCACCATCTGAGTCTCCTCCAGCACAGTTTACAACACGGCCAGCTCCGCCATTACTTTTTGTGCTAGGCATGAAGCAGATTCATGCCCACTATCTATAACTAGGACGTATTTTGGGAGATGCTTTTAGATGTTTACATTGGAGCACACTTATCTAACTTACCTAGAAATTCGGCAAATTCAAAAGCAATGTTCCAATGAAGATTAAAGTTACGGGTACATCCAAAGTTGTGTTCAGTGTTTAATGGAGCGGCCATTCAGTTCTAAAATTTGCATTGCAAGCATTCAGAGGAGCATCACGTTCCTGCTGCAATAGATGAAGGCTAGCACCTGTGTAATAGGCTGCGGATGTAGAACACTCGTCCTCTTAAGCTAATAGGATCATTAGAATGCTACTCAGCAGTTCGCTTTAATAGACGACACACTTAAACACTTATAAAGGACTTATCATGCACGATTAAACAATTTGCGGTTGTGCCACCTATCATGTCCATTAATGCACCCTTTTAAGACAAAACTTTTAAACGGATATCCAGATTCTAGCCAACTTTAGTAAAGATCCTTGACTCATCGCGATTTCCCCACTTTGCATTTAAGTCACTTTTAAATTGGAGCACGCATGCGTTGCATATGTGCACCAGCACAAGGCCCGGCTGTCTCTTCAACTCATTACGCTTTCTTGCACATAGCAACAGGTGCATTTAACGGACCTATGGATTGGGGCTGACATTCGTACAAGTTGCTCTGCAATCACTTGTATATTAAAAGGTTTAAAGTAGGTCTATGGTGGAATGTAGTTGATGGGCACAAACCTGCCTTCCTTCCTTAGTACACACAAATAGTAGCTTGTTGGATGCGACAGAGCATGACCACAATTATACAGCGCAAAATTGCACGTACCATAAAAGCGGGCCATAAATGCCAATTTACTTCGTGTTCCTACATTTGTATGCAATAAAAACCTTGCTAAACGGTGGGCGCATCTACTATAAAATCAACCGTTTTCTTTGCAGATCACCTACAATTTCATTGGAAAAGTTCACTTGCCTCCCAAGTTTATTATTGCCTTAAAACAACTGACAGTGTGGAGAGGACCTAAAATTTTTCTATAGGTACGCAAACTTCGACATTAATGAAGAACATAGCATAGACTTAACCAGTGTCTTGCGTTGACCCCAATGAATTCCTGTGTTTTGCCGCAGCACGTGATCCTAACTTACCAGTGAGTTATAAGTAGAAGTGACTAGTGGGTAACAATATTGCTAGGACTTTACTCTTTGCAAGTGTTCAGTACAAATAACAACTCTAATATTGCATCATTTTAGCGCATTCCGATTCTTTCAGAGCTTCAGAACTAAGCAAGTTTATGTGATTGAAGACACTTTTAAGTGACCAAATAAACTGAAGCATTTGGACTTCGTCAGCTTCTTGACAAGAGTTCAGGCCTACTTGTATGCTGTTTGCGGTGTTATTTTTAACATGCTGTTTTATGCACTTATGCCTTTTATACATTATCAGTAACCGCGAGAATTCATTATCATATAGAATGAACACTCGCGCAGCATTACGAAAATATGCTCCCGGAATTCCAACTGCACTGCAAACAACAATGAAGCCATTGAAGCTCTTGATATTTCAGAAAATAATATGCACTTTGTAGGCACATTTTTTGCAAACGGATCACAGACTTCCGACTACAAGATTCCGTTCACTTTGCTGCAATCTATCGTCAACTTCGGGAAGAAAGTTACTTTATTTTTGGCGAAATATGACTGTCTAAAGCACAATGTTCACAATAAGGCGTCATATACCAGAAGAACCCCTACAAATTTTGCCCACATTGCTCACTATATGCCATACTTACTGCTTCAGGAAGGGGTGGGCTCTAGATTTACCGCAGATTTGGACGGAGGATTGCTTGTAATTAGCGCTTAGAAGGTCCAGAACAGTGCAAAAATAGCGTAAGATGGCGCACATTGACTATGCTTGCTGAATGATTTGCTGAGGGGCATTAGTGCTCCAAATGTTTGGTCTTGCATCCATTACGTTTTGCTTCTTTCTTTTTAATCGAATTCGGTAATAATATCATTGTCACAAGTCATTTTATTTGGAGCAGTGAATGAGAAAGCATTCCTATCAACAACTCGAATATCGTTTCTACCCAACCAGCTTCTTTTGCAATGCATCGGCCACGCGCCAAGATTATTTTGCATCCTCTACTACTTTTTTGGACAAGCATGCATCCTTGAAGATAAGGAGTTCTCTAAGAAATCGTGGCTTTATGCAAATAGTTCTGATGATTAAAGTAAATTAATATATTATTGGTCATTTTAAGCTGCTGCCACAGCTGCGCCACACAGAGAGGCTTGCTTCAAGGGGTCACAGATCAGCGTTCTCCTCTCCTTGGTCCGCCTGTAACAGTGACATTATTTGCACTGAGCTTCTCATCCAGGAATGCTATATTTTTGGTCAAACTCAAGTTCACTTTTTGGAGACGAAGTTGAACGTGCACGAGACATTATTTTTCAACCTTGATAAGTACTACTAATAATGAACATGCACCTTGTTTGAACAAATCCAGCCTTACTTAAAAGTGTTAGACAGACGGATTCGCACATTTCGGTGTTACATTATAGCGTATTCTTCCAGTTCCCTACCATTGGCTACAAATGTGTATTCTAGTAATTTCATGGGAGATATCATGAATGCGATTATTTAGCTTATGATGTAGCCACGTAGGTGCTCATATTTCGCACATGTGCTGTTCTGTAGAATGGCCTTAACTTTCTTTGAGTGTGTCCCACCCACCCTTTACTATGCTTTGACGTTTTAGTTAACCATAATAGCTGAACGTCGAGCATTCTTACTAAAACTACCGCATCTAATCTGTTTTTAAGTTATACACATCTGCTGCATAAAATTAGGAGGAGTTGTTGCGGCGAAATTCCGTTTCATGCAAAAAACTCTTGAGTAACTTGACTGTGTTGATAAATCGTCAAATGATTAGCGCTATAGTCCAACCAGAGTTGCTCACACTTGAAGGTTGAGGCATCAACTTTAATTCTTGTGCCTGCTTTTTGTGTGTTAATGCGTGTTTCTCACCGCATGCATGATTGTTAAGTGGTACGTGGAAAATGGCAATCAAAACTGAAGTCTATCTTCCTGGTTCACGCGACTCGACCTAGTGTCAAGTTTAGCAGAAATAAATTTTCCCATTACACACATCACTAGCTAACGCAAGACCTCTCACTGAATGCCGTTTTAGAGAAGTATGTTCTAGCTCCAGCAGTCTTATGACAAAGAAAGCTAGTGAAATGAAGGCAAATATGGGGAGAAACGTAATGTCATGTCCACTGCCATCACCGTAAGCAGCATCTAGGTGATACTCAAGAAGCAAACGTACAGGGTAATAGGCGCAGAGAGGTGTGAGAAAGTGGATAATTAGAAGGGTTTGCATGTAGTCGTAAAGAGGCATAGAGATGGATAGGTACGAAGATGCGTAGTGCAAGAATGCAGCGTGATATTGCGTGCAAGAAAATGCACAAACTCAGCGATCCACCCTAAACATGCTGCTATTGAGCCCACTTGTCCAAAGGGGAAAGATTTAGTGTCCACTCTCTTCTTATTTAATGATTCGATGGTTATTTTTGGATCGAACACCAACTGAGACGATGTATAGTCGATTCACTTTACTTTAGTGTAGACAAGTAGTGCGAAAATTAGTACCATTTAATAGAAGGCGGAGTGATTAAATAGGCAAACGCGTAGATGGTTGGATTGAGCAGCTTTAGAACACCGCATTTACTATCACCTGGGGAGAAATGAAGTAAATGCACGGCCCTCTATAAGATGCTTAAAGAGAAGTTGCTTTTACATTCTATGATTGCTTGAATTGATTTTATAAAACTTAGGCCAAGAAGGACATCACTGCACCTATAGACACGGCTCTTCCGGTCCAGATCCTCAATGCGATCCCCGGATTCGGACTGGAGTGAATCTATCAAGGAAGTTTGTCTCCCCTCCTACCTTTGCTTCTCTCTGTCTCGTCATCAATATTAAACTTGAACAGAATTCAAACGACCAAATCACAGTGATGGTTTAAGCTTGCATCCTACATTCGACATTCGAATTCCATCACATATTTTTTAACGGACTGGGACTCATACGTGACATCAAAATTACTGGAATTGGTCACGTTCTCCACGTCCGTTACACTGATAAGGATATCATCGCATTTTGAATGGATTTAATTGGTAGTGACCGACCACAATAATCTCATTTGCGCACGAAGATCAGGGACAGCTATAAATTCTCATCGATTTGAGCAAGAACAATGCAATTCAAAGTTCGGACGAAGTCTTTGAAATGTCAAAAGGGAACAATTAACCTGCGATCGTCAGGGCGTGCAGTACAGTTTCATGGAGGTTTACTATTTTACGTGGCAGTTTGCGAAGCAGAGTGCAAGGGTGTAAACGGTGTTTGAAAGTACCTGTCAGTATATTGATTGCTGAAGCGATATTTTTAAATGCCGGCCTCTTAACCAGTCGCAGTCACAGGTGTAAACCCTTGATGGCTATTTTACGCTGCACAAACTTGTAACGAATCGAGCATTCTAACAATACATAAGCCAAGACATTTTGAACATGTTATTTTGGAATTTATTTATTATTTAGAAAAAAGTTCGCGGATCGATGTCACAGTTGACAGTGTGACACTGGCGATATCGGTATCACCTGGGAGGGCATCTGGTAGGAATGAAGGTCCGTAATCGCATATCGCTATATTCGTTTTCTAGACATCAGCAAAATTAATCTAAGCTGTACTCAGCTACTAGTGTTATATGGAGGTGGCTTGCACTTACAAGTTACATGCTTTGATTGTCTAACAAAATTACAGACTCAGTTCACAGTGTACATTTGTCCGGATACAAGCACGGCCAACTCTGGATCCCATTTCTTTACCAATCTCTTTGAATTCTTTGTAGCTGACTTACGTGCTGAGATGTGTTTGCTATGACACTCTTCTCATTGTCTCCATTGGTTAAAATAAACCTCCCTACTCCGAAATAGCCCAACCTTGTACTGTTTCCAGACTTAGATAAAGTGGCACATGCAACATTCCGGACTGGTTCAGACGATGCATTTAGCGATGACAGGCCGCTGATTGGACATGTGACTAACACAGTCAGGATCTTGTGCCAAACTTGTGCCTTTCTGCACCCAAAAGCATTATTCACTTTGACTTCCAAAGATGTAAGCAGAAAAGTTACATTCACAAAGTCATTTCACTACCTTGGCATCACACTGAAGCAGTATCCTCTGTAAAGATAAAAAGGAAACGTAACATTTTCAAGTTTGTAAGCAAATAGGAATTCACATAGTGCACCCAGACATGTACCGACTGAGAGTTTGATATTTTCGATAGTGAAGAATAAACCTGCGGCCACCAGATTGCCATCAGATACAGTCCAATTGATTAGTCAGCCCGACTCATCTGACCAGCTATGCCTCAGGCTCCTAACATGAGGTGAGGTATCCTTTTTGTTAATTATCGGAGATCCACTAAGGTGCCAGAATCCACGAAAGGCATTTGTATTTTGGATAGGACTCTTATGCGGTAGTATGCAACGTTAAAACATGCCTAAACATCCTTTTATACATCCGTGCATGGTAATAGTAGGCATGTATAAATGTGTTGCAATTAACGCTGCAAGTTATTACAATATCTAGTTCAAATCCATGGCATTGTAAGCAACGCATAAGGACTGACTGCCTTTGAACGCAACGAGCCACTCAGTAATGAAATCATGAATAGCGTGGTAATCGGGTCAAAAAGTTGATTCAGCAGCAAACATGGAACATCAGTTGCTCTGTAATAGTAACAGCCGAATAGCCCAATTAATGACATCTTTGTCAGATGTGAGTGCTATCATCAGCTGCACAGTACTGGCCAGAAGAAGAGCATTTTTGCATATCTTACATTAGGCCTTAATAATTCTCGCCCATTCAGTGCCTGTATGCAGCCAGCACGCAATTGTGGAGTTCATAGGAAGGAAGCCTAGTAAATTCGGACCTAAGCTTCACTGACTCTATACATCAGATAAGTCTACAAAAAAACTCAGATACTTACCGATTTGTAACTCAGACTGGAAGGTGGCGGGGGCGAAGAACAGAAATTATAATATAGAAATGAGACAAAGGGCTTTAAAGTTCTAGATTTACCTACAGAACGCGACAAGACTATCGTGCATTTGCTTGGTTAGCGTCCCTAGCACCACTGATGGTTGCCGAAATTTCGTTTAGGTCCGCAGTACGTTAGGTAATGCACCCGAAATCATTATAAAACCACAATGTAAATTCATGTTACAATATAGGACAGAAAGTCAAAGCATTATGCCAAAGACTAAGTGATACGGTTGAACAATTAATTGTTTTCATCTGTTTTTAATTTTACATCATAAAAACAAATTTCCACATTCTATTATTCCATCTAAGACCACGGACTAGGGAATAAGCATGATGATGTTTTGATCTGCACAAATTTATCTCTTAGTTTAAACATCATTTTCAGTTACCAGCCGATTTTTTTTACATGTGCACTTATCCTTCGTATCCGCGACCCAGAGTAAATAGCTACAAGTTGCGTTGATTGGAGGTCTGTTGAATTGGTTCGATGTGGCAAATAAGGCAGTAGCCAGGATGAAAATAGGAGCAGAGTGTCAAGTCAGGTCAGGAGGAGATCCGTTTGTCTTATCTGAGAACAATCTAATATAAGTGCTTATCTTAATCTAGTTTTGTACAGTCTGAAATAGTCCAACTTAACTTGATGTGAGGCAGTGATTTCAAAGTGGTGTGGGTAATCGGAAATAAAACTGAGCAGGATATTGCAGGCTTGCACGTCTAAGGAAGTTGCAACTGTTACCGATTCGGCAATGGTTAATGCATATGAGGTAGGCGTACAAGAGACGTGTGGAGAAGTAATTGTAGGGTGATACATGGATGGGTATGAGAAATAGGCAACTTGCTTCTAAAGGTTGTACTTTATTAGGGACAAAATTATGGGGTTTAAATTTTTGGAAAGCAACAGAGCAAAATCATTGGTTTGCTCTGTTTTACACATTTGTCCAGGAATTCATTTATCAAACAATCTACCATGCAACAGAATTAAAAGGCGGTCAGCTTAGGTCGAAGGAAGTTTAGCTTTACTTCGCGGCGCATTTGGAGTTGGTACTTATGGTCTCCCTCCGACAAATCGAATAGATCGGTTTACTAGTTACGACAGCCTTCGAATAGTGCAAACAAACGAAGACGAAGTAGATCAAAGAGTGGGTAAAAATAGGAAAGGGAATGGGGCGCGTAAAAGGGAGGAGCTAAATGACAGTATTCATAATGGGTTACGGAGTTGAAAATTAGCAAGGGAAGACTGACGAATAGTAGAAGACGTTGAAATGTGTGGATGAGCATGTCTGACTGTTGGAGGCGTGATTGCAATCAACACAATTTTCACATGTGTTAAATGACTACTGGCATGTGTCATGGTAGCTCGTGGTAGATTGTGGCGTTGTGTTAGACAGCAGTCGTAGCAGGTGATTCCGTGGAACCACAAATCACCTGTCTCGGTGGTTCTTTACCAAACATAATGTCACACGTAGCATGTGGTATTAAGGAGATCCATTAATATCACTGCTTTCAAACTAAGACGAGACGATTTGGTGACTTGCAACTTGTTAATACAATCCGAGTCTTTGGCGATGCAGCTATGAGTCCGGCTTCTTAAAATAGTCTTCCAAAAGGATATTTAGCCTTAGATGCAGCTAATGCCACACAAATGCACTCAATTTGTGACTGAAGGAGGCTATCATAGACGCCTAAATAAAGCGCGTTGGTGGAGCACTGTTGTATTTTTGTTGGCAGCTGTTGGTTTGCTTGGCAGACCAACAACCCTAATCACTGACATAGTTTAGTTGTGGCGTCCCATTTAAAAATTGGGCTTCTACTGAGCCAAGTTGCGAGGGCGACCATGTGGTTGATGGCGCAATTAATGACAGCTTACTTTCTCATTTCTTGGTTTTGCATGCCTCGCTCGTCTTTGGATTAAAAGGAAATTCGAGCCGCATTTGAGCGAGTTCAGACGTGGTTAGTACTCGTAGTTTCGAGGATTCTCTACTTTGTCCTACCCGAAGAATAAGCTTCATTAGCATGTAATAAGGTGATGTTTTCGAAACCATCATTCTCCTCCGTGTTCCTTCACATCCACTTGAGAAAGGAGGCCGCTGTCACCACGTGGCACTGTTAAACGAGTGGGCAGCTGCTTACAAGGAAATGCATTTTGGACTCGATGATTGGTCTTATACAGCATGTGCTAGTACTTTTGCATAAAATCAACAGGGCACGATTTCCGACCTTTCCTCAGTTCCTGTTTACTGGTATTTCTTTAGGATGCACACAGTTGACAGCTGCTTGATTGTGTTAATGAGCCTCTCAAACGCATGTACTTGACGCATTTCATTCTTTCTGGTTCTCATCACTATCTTTTCACAGATTTTAGCGTCTAATGCCCAGACAGCCATCAACCAGTGCCGGCCCTTGTGCAAATCTGGACCAAAGCTGAGGGCTATATTCGTGCATCTAATAAACAAAACAAAGTTGTGGGACAATTCAAAGGTATCGGAGATAACATTATAACTCTGAAATTCAAGTCCGAGGAATGCAGTCCAGCTTCATTCCTTTGTGATATTCTAGAGTGGGACATATTTTCGCATTCAATAAGCTGGTTTTCGTTCAGCTACGGCCTGGTAAGCAATCGAGTGCGGCGTTTGCAACATTAGAGGGACAAAATCCCATCTAAAATTCCTGAACAGAACCAACGGGCTTGCACTCTTAAGACTTTGCTGCTGTTAATCAGCTATAGCGTCTGCCATAAAATGCAACCAGACAAAACTTGAACAACGTTTGTCGAGCCGTCACAGCGAAGGGGTGAATTGTGCTCCGAAATTTGATGTGACAAACAACCACACATAATAAATGGCTACATTAAACAAATATACAGCGCGTGGTCTAGTTAAATCAAAAGACTTCGGTGCTTTTGCTGACTGCAGTCAGGCTCTCCAAAGGGGATCACTTACAGCAATCTTATAGCAATTGTACCGGTATTTTTCCATGGCAGTTAAAGCTGAAGAGATATTGCCTGAATGATTGCGATCGATGATGCTTGTTACAGATGGTTCCACCCACTTTGCCATCAAGTCTTTGTAGCCAATATAAATAAAACTGTTACTTGATACGTTCCTTCACCATCTGTCCACTGATGTTTACCCATGGTCGCCATCTCACAACGACCTCACATCTTGTATGCAAGTATGTTAACTGATCCACTCTGTTCACATTCCAACGGTAAGTAATATTAAAAGCCGATTTAACAACATGCTTTCGCTGCTTCACGGGGGCTAGTTATAATCGTGCCTAAGGTTCGCAACCTGTTTATTCATAATCTTTAGGAAGGCTTTCCTAACTGGGACCTTATTAAGGCGTTCTTTCCACTAGATGTTGTCTATAGTGCAAGGACCTATAAAGTTGTGACACAAATTAGAGTAAATGCTTCGGTGTATGCACTGAATGGAAATGAAAGGGACGTAAATTGTACGACGGTGAGATATGATACAAAATGTGAAGCTCACACCTGATGCAGGCTCGTAAACTGAAGGTGAATGACGTGATTTTAAGCGTCCAAAGGTTAAACAGTATGATTTGCAAGGTATTTTGTCAACAACGATACAAGACAAATAATGGTTTTGTGGGATTTCCTCTGTTATGCATATGCTAAGAAAGAGCTTCCCTTCTAGAATGGCAATGCAATTTTAACTACCACAACAAAGCGTCGTCTTTTGCAAACAGCGGCAGCTTCCACAGATTGTTCCTACTCTTTTTAATCCTTCAAGACTTTGGAGTTTCGCCGTGGCAATGCGATGGTTGAGCCTTACCTCAGCACCAACGCCGTCATTGCTATAAGTCAGTGTCGAGAGCAATTATCTTTTGAAGTTGCCTTGCTCAAAACTTAAATGTGTGGGTAACATACCACTTGTGGCACTGCCGATACCATGGATTTCAACAACAACATGAGATTCCATTTTGGCCAGGACACATGCATAATTTGCCGATGTTTCAAGCAGCAGAAACCTTGATGACGCATCTACCGAATAATGCAATGATACCTGCAGCCCACACACACGATCACTCGTTTGCGATGTTACCACTTGCAATTAAGTGACGTTTTTTTGCAAATAATCACTTTAGACAGGACCTAGGTTTTTAAGAGAGCACAGATGAAACTTTAATTAATGAAAGGGAAGAAGATGGTCCAGAAAATATTCCATATAGAGAACAACATAAATGTTGCCTCGACTGTGACAGTGCATGCAAGGTTTGGTTGGTAGAGTACTTTCCAGTGGCCAAGTCACCTAACCTGTAAGCTATGCGCTTCGCCTTTAGGAGAATCATTAGTGGAGCAAAGCTTCTGGTCTCAACGCTGGTTCATGTCATAGTGACCTCTAAGGTCCTCCGAGTCCACACATCACTCAGCTTTTCTCAAACTTCCGTGCTGAGTCGGCAAGAGGAGAGTCAGAAAGCTGACGCCTGAATTGTGTTTATCCATAATTTCAGAAGATTGCATTCGATGAACCTCAAGCAGCTGTTTTGGTGGCACAAGTATCGCTACCTGTCCAACTGTAATCACTGAATCACCACACCGAAATCTGCCCTTCCTTGCACTCACTTCATGCATTCTTATTTGCTTTTGTGCCTCCTTTCCTTTGTATATTTGTAAGCATGCAACTATCCTTACAGTGCAAATTTCACAGTGATTTCTTGATGCGTAATGGATGGAAGGTATAGAAATGAATAAATGTTATTCGGACTACAGTAAGGTGTGCAACAATGCGATAGTGGTGGATAGTAATGGTCGGTCCGAGGAATTAAGCAGACAGGAAAGCGACCATTTAACATTGATTGATCGGAGCGAAAACTTGTAAAATGTAGAGCATGCGATGCTTCAGTGCAAGACCAAAGTTAAGGTACATGTGCTTGGCTTTTTAAGAAAGAGACTGCTTTGAAACAGTGAAGCCTTAATGCTAGTAAATAACAGTATGCACGGCGGTGGGCAGTGCAGCACTGTGTGCCAATTGGAAGGAGTAGAGACCAAACTGGGGGTTTTCGCACCATTTACGGCACTCAAGGCGCTTGCATTGCATCAACTTAAAGTAATCAGCTTAAAGTTGTTACCGTAGCCTGGAAAATGCTCGATCAAATCAAAGAAGAACGAGGTAACGTCTTAAAGTAAACGTTGACTTCGACACCTGCCATACAACTTTTCAGACATCTCTAATGATGAGAACGAGATGAACTGATCGCCTATTGAGTTAACGCATAAATCATGTGCGTTTTCAAAAAGCAAATCTGCTCACACATCTATTACTATTGAACGACACATAGGGAAGAACTGTGGTCCCATTTCTAACATTTAATGCAAATAGTGGGTTCTGAAATGACATGGTTAGACACGCGAAAAGGTGGATTAAAAATAGTATCAAGGGATGAGCGAGCCCAAGCAGACACTGGATGTCATATGAATTGGCTGACGCAATCAGAGAGTGTGAAAGAATAGTTCGTGTTATTTAGCCTAGACTACAGTTTTATAAAGAGCTATCTTTCATCAAGCTACATGCACAACATAATGCTAACATTGGGTCATGCGGTTGATGGAATACCGCCTTGCTATTTTGATAGTTTAGTGCATATATCTGGCGTCAGTAAACTTCGAAAATACTTTTAAGCAGCTAAGGCAGACATTAGCTTATGCTGTAGCTATTGCCATAAGTCGATGATTTTACATTTGGAACAAAATTTACAAAGGTATTCTTGGAGCGCAAAGGACGTGCGACGCTAGATCAGCTCAGAACTCACATCACTAGGGACAACAAGCGACCAAACTGCACTTGTAAGGTAAACCAATAGAGTGAAGGAAAACTAATCGTTCAGGAACGTTAGTTGTGGCAAAGTATGCTTGCTGGTCAACAGGGAATAAGCAGAAATAAAGAATAAAAAATTGGTTAACATGGTAGAGTGCGAGGTGCCACCAAAATAAATAAGGGGAACTTCATTGTTTTGGGCTTGGTAACACCTAACCAAACAACAGTTGGTTTAAAAATTTATGCCTGGAATTTTAATAACCAACTACTTATGATGAAGCTCCTGTGCATTGGCTTTAGAAATCAAGTTTTGCACGTGAATGCTTGTCAGAGACGTGTGTTTCCTCTAGAGCAGATTGATGCTTGAAGGATTATAGCCAAATTGGTCCTGAAAATTTAAGAAAGTGTAGCAAGGTTAGTTTAAAGCAAACTTACTACTAAGCATCCTTTGCGCTTAAAAATCCACTTTAGGAATCGTAACACTGCGTGCTTTTTCCTTTGCCATTTACTACAGACAGCTTTTACGTTGGCGTTGCTGCAATGAGCTGCAACAAATGGAGCAGTAAAACATGAAAACTGTCACTTAGGTTTGCAGAATGAGCACACTGTTTAAGTGATCATCAACAGCTAGCAAACTTTACGTGAAGCAGTCAGCCACCAGATTTTGCATCATGGGCCCCGATTCGATAAGCAGTATCATACACCTCTATCCAAACCATAAAATAAGGCGCTTGTGCTTTAAAAGGCAGCTTTACTACGGCGCAAGTGTTGCTTTGTTGCTAAAACGGTTGTATCATTAAGTGCTTGTGCTGTTGAGTAAAGCTGCTAGTTGATGGAGCTTGCGCCAAGCAAATGTTTCGGTTTGGGAGTGTTGAAGAGGGCTATGCTGTTGAAATTGCATTTTGGATGCTAGAACAATAGTGAATTGCAGATGGCATCGATGCATCCAGATTACTACTACGCAGAAAATTGCTGATATCTGTTTGAACGCACTTCCAGTTCACTAGCACTGCATACCTTGAAGACGGTGTGATTTCCTGTGAAATGCCATTTTAGAGTTTGTGAGCCATCAATGAGAAATTGTATCCTCTGTGGTTTCCAATTTGTGTCGGTGAGGAGAGTCACGCGTGCAAGTTTAGCAGATGGGGTATGAAGTAGATTTGGAAGTGATTACTACTATCAGAGCTAAATTTTGGCTTACGGTACCAGCGCTAGACGCACGTGAGCAAAATTGATCAGGGTTAATATAAACGTCTCGATAAAGAACATTGGTAAAGGGCTGTTACGTTTCTGATGGCAGCTATCAATTTGCCCGGCGGACTAGGGGACCTAATGACTGACGTGGTTTAGTTGTGGCGTGTCCTGTGAAAAATGCGCTTTTGCTAAGTCAATTTGTGAGGGCAATTATGCGCCTGATAAGGCTAGCAATGACAGCCCTCATTCCCATTCCTTAAATTCGTACACTTCGCTCGTCATTAGATTGAAAGGAAAATTAAACCATATTTGAGTGAGTACAGACCTTTCTAATACGCGTGGTCAAAGATTTCTCTACTTTGCGTCACCCAAAAGTCAATTTAACAGCATATAGTAAGCTGGTGGCATTAAAACATCATTCTTCTCCGTGTTCTCTCACATCCGCCTGCAAAAGAAGGCCGCTGTGACCCCGTGTATATTAGGCTTGACACTTGGTCTCGCATTTAGAATGCTGTTTACTTGTGTTCCACTCAAGATGCACGCGGTTGACGGCTGCTTTATTGTGGGAATGAGCATCCCAGGCACACGTACCTAATACAATCTAGTCCTTCGGCTTCCCACGACTGTTGTTCTGGAGATCTTAGAGTCCAGTACCCAGACAGCCGTCAATTCGCATCGGCCTTTGCGTAAATCTGGACCAAAGTCAAGGGCTATATTAATGCATCAAATGAGCTAAACAAGGTTGCAAGACAATTTAAAGGTGTCTGCAGGAATGTTTTAGCTTTGAGATTTAGACGAGACAAACAGAGCTCAGCTCCGTTCCACTGCAATATTTTAGAGTAGAATATAATTTAGCGTTTGATTGGCTAGGATTCGTTTAGCCGCGGCTGGGTAAGTAATTGATTATAGCATTTAGTGGCATTTTAGGTTCAAAATCTAGGTTCAAATTCCTCTGCAGGAACAACAGGCATGTAATCTTGCAACTTTACTGCTGTTGATTAGCTACAACGCCAGGCATAGAATGCAACCGGGCAAAACTTTGAACATCGTGGGATTGGCCTTCATAGCGGTGAACTTGTAAAGGGAAGAAGCAGTTGGTTTTCTGAATTTGATGTGACAAATAACTACACGCAAAAAATATTATACTAAGGAGATATGCGGTCTAATCAAATTGGAAAACTTCGGCACTTTTGCTGACTAATTTGGTGCTGGTTTTTCTGCCCACTTTGCTATCAAATCCTCACAGAAGTAGAGGCAAATATAACTTTTACTCGAAGCCTCCCTTTACCACCTGTTCAATGCTGTTTATCTGTGGCCACCACCCCATAATGAGCTCATACCTTGTATGCAAGTAGGTTGACTGATCTACCCTGCTCTCATTTCAGTGGTAGGTAATGTTAAAAGCCCATTCCAGCGGTATGATTTCACTGCCTCATGGAAGCTAAATATAGCCGTTTCTGAGGTTCGCAACCTGTTTATTAGTCGTCTTCATCAAGGCTATCCTAAATGGGACCCTACAAAATTAATCGTTTTATTTGATTTTGACTTTAGAATAAAGGCCTATAAAGGCCGTAAAACAAAGTAGAGTTAGTGCATTATTGCATACAATGACTGAAGATAAGAGGAGCACGATTGTACAAAATTTAGCCACGACTAAGAATGCAAATCCCATTTCCGCTTCAAGCTTGTAAATTAAGCGTAAAAGGAGTGCGTTTTAGTGCTCAGTACAAAACTGAGAACTGTGATATAGTCTTTGTCGTCTGTCCTGATGTCGGCCAATATAGACGTCACTTGACTAGCAGCTTTAATATCACTTCTAATAAATATCGTATCATATTTCGAGTATTATTTTAAAGTTACTTAAAACACGGGCTACAACTAATTCTTAGTCCTAAAGCATGAGGCCTTATTCTACGCAATGCACGTATCCGCGAATAACGCATTGCTCCCCAGTGTTTCTTTCTTTCATGCCACCACCTCCCATTGCTAAGCGATCGGTAGGGCGCTTTTATGAAATCCAACCCAGCATATCAAGGAAAAGTATGCAGCGTTTTGAAAAGCTAGTATTCTCGTCTTACATGGTTGCTTTGCTCCTCACTTTAGCATTTGAAATGCACTTTTACTGTGTGATCACTAGGTTGCAATCATATGGCTTAGATTGTTCGCAAGAATGTAGCAGCCGGTCCATGCATGACTGCAACACATGTAGTCAATGCCTATTTAACGTGGAATTGAAGAGGTGCAAGTCAATATGAGAGTAACATAGATTTCCTCAAAACAGTGCATTCGAAGTAAAATATAGACAGGGAAACTAAGGCGTGTAGCGTTACGTAAATTAATCGGGTATGGTCACATCTATTTTCGCTCCTATAGTTAAGGATGCAATCGACATTCTTAGCACACAAGTTAAGCAAACTTGATTCCGTTTATAGGCGTAGCAATTGACCACCGGGTAAGTTGATTTTGAGAAAGCGGCAAAAATGTTGAAAGACCCATACCATAACCATGAAATGAAAAACGCCTACCACTAACCACTAGGGTAACATGAAAAAAAGGCAATTACTACTGCTACTCAAACAAAAAACGGGCCTTAATTATGAAAACCAAACTCATATAGCAAGGCGCGTGCTTGCATTCAGATCTAAAGTTGTGTAAGAAAACCAATCCTTACAGGGCTAAACTGACTCAATCCATCTGGACGCACCGAAGCGAAATGAACAAGGTCGACTTATCTGTATCAAAATTCCACCAATTGATTTATTCACATCGGATTCGCATTTAAAGATCGAAGCAAATGAGGGAGATATAATTTGTCCATTGAAATACATTACAATGATAATAACCAACAGAGTGAAAAATTGAAACGAGGAAATCAATTGTGTACAAATGATTTTAGTAAACGTGGGAGGAGAATGGGAAAGATAATCATTCATCTATTCTATTCCATGACGACCGAAAAATACTAGTGAGCGGTGAGTACGCTTTGAATCCATTTGGCAAAGTTCTAAAGCCCCATCTGACTTGCTGCGGACATCCACTCAGGGAATTTGGCGCAGGCCCGATTTTACAATGAACGAATGTAAAAGCACTTGAAAGAGGAACCTAAACTGGACAGTGTAAACCTTGTTGAGCTTAGAAATCTAAGAGAATGGGTCCAACAGACAGTAAAGACAAGTCCTCACCTGGGTCTCAGGGAAGATAAGGAACCTGCACGTAATTTTAATGGCACGATTAGCTACACGCGGACTGAAAACTGTAGCAAGCCTTGCAAAATTGACGCTTTTAACGAAATTGGCTTTAAACAGAGCAGCGCACGTATAGGATCTATCAGCCAAAACCACGTTAAATTTTCAGTTTAAGACGTCACAGCTTCGGTATTTACTACACAGAGCTTCATTGTTTTGTGCTCCAATGTTAGCAGATAGCTAATGTTAGAGAAACTCTCGTGCAGATTGCTACCACTGAGAATCACCTTACCACCTAAACGGATGAAGACTTTGCAACAAAATAGTTAAATAGTTCGGCAAGCTATGTTTAAGCAGGAATGCACTCATGCATCGATTTAGTTTGGTGGCAAATTCATAATGTCGTATCTGAATATGCGACTGCTATGCATGAGATTGAGCAGTACAAAATAACGTCCTAAGATCAACTAAAGCAACAAATAACTGAAGTTGAATTGGATACTATTCGAGCAGCAGGTGGCGAAGCCCTATAGACCGAAGTAAGACAAAACCATATTCATGTTCCAATGTCCAGAAAGTTGTCAGGTACAACACCCACTGTGTATTGTTTTACATGAGATTCCGATAAACAAATGAAATATAGGTCACCTTCTTTGATGCAGCCAAGATTGCTGGCATAACGCTCCCATCATAGCTACAAATAGGAGTTGCAATGGTTGTAAAGATGTGCAGCGTCCACCTAAAGGCAAAAATTTGCCTACGGTGCATACTTTACAATCTGCGCAGACTGTGAGCCGATTTCACAAGCACCAATAACTGCGTAAGCGAATCCTACAACCTCCTCTTTCACACAATTTTAATGTGGCATAATATGCGTCTGAATCCATGCACATAACTAAACGCATGAATATGCATTGCGCATAGATTTTGCTTGTGTCCACATTTATGGTGCATATGCAGACGTGCAAATATGAGCAAGTAAAGGGTAACTCCTTGATTTGCAAATAGCTAGAAATTAGGGGCCTTATGCCAAGCCCAAAATCTTTGTAATTAGGTCCAGATAAGGTGTACAGTGCATGTGATTTAAAGTCTTCCACAATGGCAGTGAGCGTGGGCTATGCATTTCTTCGCAAGAAGACTTCTCAAGTATTTGGATTTACGCATTGGCAGGCAAATGATCAGAAGCACAATGAATCTGGAAAAAGCTAAACACGCATAGGAATTCGAATTGATTAATTTGCTATTCCTTGCCAAACCCAACTCCATATGTCTTGCTGCTCAATTGTGGAACGCTTCCTAGACACCTAGTCAAGTTCAAAATGCAAAGTTCCCTGGCTTCGCGCAAATGGGTCCGAACATATTAGTTTATTATAACATACAAAAACCACACCTTGTAGATTGTTTGGGCGACACATAAGAGGACAGGTCGTAAGACCTGCTGAACAGCCGAGGGAGGTCTGGATGGAGGGTCATAAAAATCGAGACCAATATTTTTATTAAGTAAAGCCAAATTTTGACGAAACCACCTTTTTAACAAACTGAAACTTGTTCATTCTGCTGAAATGGTATATTTACCCTTAGTTGTGTCGAGGAAAACCCAGTGACAAAAATAACGATAAGCATGCAGTCGAACCTCAGACAATCTCTTAGTACATCAAATGTGGGCGGGTTATGGTATGTTGAGGTAATGCACTTGCCTTTCAAAGAGACTAGCTGCTTTTATGTCAAGATAATCTAGAGATGGCTTTTGTCTACTTCGTAAACTCCTATCGTATGCACCACAAAATTTACTTAAGATTCGATTTAATAAAGCTCAGTCATGACGTGGATTAATTAATGACTACAAGGGCTAAAAGTAAATAAGAGTTGCAAGGTCCCATACATAAATAACAGTCGACTATTAAAAAAACTTCCATTGCAAAAAAAAGAGAATGCATTTTAGGTAAACGGATTTCGAAGTGGAATATAGCCACATCGACAGAAAATGTTAACTCAAAATTGAAGGTGGGAGAGAAAAAATTCAGCCACACATTTATCGATGCAGCTCACGTGCGATTAGATTTGGTGGTGCGAGAGAAGAAAAACAGCTACACATTCATCAATCTAACTGTCGTGAGCTAAGATTTGATGGGGTAAAAGAAAAAAAAATTCGGCTTCAAATTCATCGAGTTAGCAAACGAGAAAGAGATTTGACGGTAAGAGAGAAAAAATTGAGCCAAACTCTTATCGATGTAGCTCACGTGAGTTCAGATTTGATGGTACGAGAGAAGAAATTCAGCTTTGCATTCATCAGCTTGGCTCGCGTGAGCTATGGTTCGAAAAGAGAGAAGAAATTCAGCTTCGCATTCATTGATCTACCCCACGTGAGCTCAGGTTCGATGGCATGAGAGAAGAAATGCAGCATCGAATTCATCGATGTAGCTCACAAAAGCTCAGGTTCGATGGCGACGGATAAGAAATATAGCTTCGCATTCATCGACTTAGCTCACGTGAACTCAGGTTTGACGGCGAGAGAGAGAAATTCTGCTTCGCATTCATCGATTTGGCTCACGTAAACTCAGGTTTGATAGCGAGTGAGAAGATATTCAGCTTCGAATTCATCGATTTAGCTCACATAAGCCCAGGTTTGATGGTGCGAAAGAGAAGAAATTCAGCTTCGCATTCATCGATATGGCTCACGTGAACGCAGGTTTGATGGTGCGAGAGAGAAGAAAATCAGCTTCGCATTCATCGATTTGGCTCAGTTGAACTCATGTTTGATGGTGCGAGAGAGAAGAAATTCTGCTGCGCATTCATCGATTTGGCTCACGTGAACTCGGGTTTGATGGTGCCAGAGAGAAGATATTCAGCTTCGCATTCATCGATTTGGCTCACGTGAATTCAGGTTCGATGGCGAAAGAGAGAAATAGAGCTTCGAATTCATCGATTTAGCTCACATAAGCCCAGGCTTGATGGTGCGAAAGAGAAGAAATTCAGCTTCGCATTCATCGATTTGGCTCAGGTGAACTCATGTTTGATGATGCCAGAGAGAAGAAATTCTGCTTCGCATTCATCGATTTGGCTCACGTGAACTCAGGTTTGATGTTGCGAGAGAGAAGTAAATCAGCTTCGCATTCATCGATTTGGCTCACGAGAACCCAGGTTTGATGGTGCGAGAGAGAAGAAATTCAGCTTCGCATTCATCGATTTGGCTCACCTGAACTCAGGTTTGATGGTGCGAGAGAGAAGAAATTCAGCTTCACATTCATCGTTTTGGCTCACGTGAACTCAGGTTTGACGGTGCGAGAGAGAAGAAATTCAGCTTCGCATTCATCGTTTTGGCTCACGTGAACTCAGGTTTGACGGTGCGAGAGCGAAGAAATTCAGCTTCGCATTCATCGATTTGGCTCACCTGAACTCAGGTTTGATGGTGCGAGAGAGAAGAAATTCAGCTTCGCATTCATCGATTTGGCTCAGGTTAACTCATGTTTGATGATGCCAGAGAGAAGAAATTCTGCTTCGCATTCATCGATTTGGCTCACGTGAACTCAGGTTTGTTGGTGAGAGAGTGAAGAAATTCAGCTTCGCATTCATCGATTTGGCTCACGAGAACCCAGGTTTGATGGTGCGAGAGGGAAGAGATTCAGCTTCGCATTCATCGATTTGGCTCCTGTAAACTCAGGTTTGATGGTGCGAGAGAGAAGAAATTCAGCTTCGCATTCATCGTTTTGGCTCACGTGAACTCGGGTTTGATGGTGCAAGAGAGAAGAAATTCAGCTTCGCATTCATCGATTTGGCTCACGTGAACTCGGGTTTGATGGTGCCAGAGAGAAGAAATTCAGCTTCGTATACATCGACTTGGCTGACGTGAGTTCTTGTTTGATGGCGAGTGAGAAGAAATTCAGCTTCGAATTCATCGATTTAGCTCACATATACCCAGGTTTGATGGTGCGAGAGGAAAGAGATTCAGCTTCGCATTCATCGATTTGGCTCACGTGAACTCAGGTTTGATGGTGCGAGATAGAAGAAATTCAGCTTCGCATTCATCGATTTCCCTTGCGTGAACTCAGGTTTGTTGGCGCGAGAGTGAAGAAATAGTGCTTCGCATTCATCGATTTCGCTCACGGGAAATCAGGTTTGATGGCGTGTGAGAAGAAATACAGCTTCGACTTCATCGATTTAGCTCACATAAGCCCAGGTTTGATGGTGCGAAAGAGAAGAAATTCAGCTTCGCATTCATCGATTTGGCTCACGTGAACGCAGGTTTGATGGTGCGAGAGAGAAGAAAATCAGCTTCGCATTCATCGATTTGGCTCACGTGAACTCAGGTTTGTTGGTGAGAGAGTGAAGAAATTCAGCTTCGCATTCATCGATTTGGCTCACGTGAACTCTGGATTGACGGCGAGTGAAAAGAAATTCAGCTTCGCATTCATCGATTTCGCTCACGTGAACTCGGGTTTGATGGTGCCAGAGAGAAGAAATTCAGCTTCGCATTCATCGATTTGGCTCACGTGAATTCAGGTTCGATGGCGAAAGAGAGAAATAGAGCTTCGCATTCATCGATTTGGCTCACGTGAACTCGGGTTTGATGGTGCGAGAGAGAAGAAATTCAGCTTCGCATTCATCGATTTGGCTCACGTAAACTCAGGTTTGATGGTGTGAGAGAGAAGAAATTCAGCTTCGCATTCATCGTTTTGGCTCACGTGAACTCAGGTTTGATGGTGCCAGAGAGAAGAAAATCAGCTTCGCATTCATCGATTTGGCTCAGGTGAACTCTGGATTGACGGCGAGTGAGAAGAAATTCAGCTTCGCATTCATCGATTTCGCTCACGTGAACTCGAGTTTGATGGTGCCTGAGAGAAGATATTCGGCTTCGCATTCATCAATTTGGCTCACGTGAATTCAGGTTTGATGGCGAGAGAGAGAAATAGAGCTTCGCATTCATTGATTTGGCTCACGTAAACTCAGGTTTGATGGCGAGTGAGAAGATATTCAGCTTCGAATTCATCGATTTAGCTCACATAAGCCCAGGCTTGATGGTGCGAAAGAGAAGAAATTCAGCTTCGCATTCATCGATTTGGCTCAGGTGAACTCATGGTTGATGATGCCAGAGAGAAGAAATTCTGCTTCGCATTCATCGATTTGGCTCACGTGAACTCAGGTTTGATGTTGCGAGAGAGAAGTAATTCAGATTCGCATTCATCGATTTGGCTCACGAGAACCCAGGTTTGATGGTTCGAGAGGGAAGAAATTCAGCTTCACATTCATCGATTTGGCTCACGTGAACTCACGTTTGATGTTGCGAGAGAGAAGAAATTCATCTTCGCATTCATCGGTTTCCCTAGCGTTAACTCAGTTTTTATGGTGCGAGAGTGAAGAAATTCAGCTTCGCATTCATCGATTTGGCTCACGTGAACTCAGGTGTAATGGTGCGAGAAAGAAAAAATTCAGCTTCGCATTCATCGTTTTGGCTCACGTAAACTCAGGTTTGATGGCAAGTGAAAAGATATTCAGCTTCGCATTCATCGACGTAGCTAACTTGAACTCAGGTTTGATGGCGACAGGAAGAAAATCAGCTTCGCATTCATCGATTTGGCTCACGTGAAGTCGGGTTTGATGGTGCCAGAGAGAAGAAATACAGCTTCGCATACATCGATTTCGCTCACGTAAACTCAGGTTTGATGGCAAGTGAGAAGATATTCAGCTTCGCATTGATCGAAGTAGCTCACTTGAACTCAGGTTCGATGGCGAAAGAGAGAAATAGAGCTTTGCATTCATCGATTTGGCTCACGTGAACTCGCGTTTGATGGTGCCAGAGAGAAGAAATTCAGCTTCGCATTCATCGATTTGGCTCCTGTAAACTGAGGTTTGATGGCGCGAGAGAGAATAAATTCATCTTCGCATTCATCGGTTTCCCTAGCGTTAACTCAGTTTTTATGGTGCGAGAGAGAAGAAATTCAGCTTCGCATTCATCGTTTTGGCTCACGTGAACTCAGGTGTGATTGTAGGAGAGAAAAGAAATTCAGCCTCGCATTCATCGATTTGGCTCGCGTAAACTCAGTTGTAATGGTGCAAGAAAGAAGAAATTTAGCTTCGCATTCATCGTTTTGGCTCACGTAAACTCAGGTTTGTTGGCAAGTGAGAAGATATTCAGCTTCGAATTCATCGACGTAGCTCACGTGAACTCAGGTTCGATGGCGAAAGAGAGAAATAGAGCTTTGCATTCATCGATTTGGCTCACGTGAACTCGGGTTTGATGGTGGGAGAGAGAAGAAATTCAGCTTCGCATTCATCGATTTGGCTCCTGTAAACTCAGGTTTGACGGTGCGAGAGCGAAGAATTTCAGCTTCGCATTCATCGATTTGGCTCACGTGAACTCAGGTGTGATTGTAGGAGAGAGAAGAAATTCAGCCTCGCATACATCGACTTGGCTGACGTGAGTTCTGGTTTGATGGCGAGTGAGAAGAAATTCAGCTTCGATTTCATCGATTTAGCTCACATATACCCAGGTTTGATGGTGCGAGAGGGAAGAGATTCAGCTTCGCATTCATCGATTTGGCTCACGTGAACTCAGGTTTGATGGTGCGAGAGAGAAGAAATTCAGCTTCGCATTCATCGATTTGGCTCGCGTAAACTCAGGTTTGACGGTGCGAGAGCGAAGAATTTCAGCTTCGCATTCATCGATTTGGCTCACGTGAACTCGGGTTTGATGGTGCCAGAGAGAAGAAATTCAGCTTCGCATACATCGACTTGGCTGACGTGAGTTCTGGTTTGATGGCGAGTGAGAAGAAATTCAGCTTCGATTTCATCGATTTAGCTCACATATACCCAGGTTTGATGGTGCGAGAGGGAAGAGATTCAGCTTCGCATTCATCGATTTGGCTCACGTGAACTCAGGTTTGATGGTGCGAGATAGAAGAAATTCAGCTTCGCATTCATCGATTTGGCTCGCGTAAACTCAGGTTTGACGGTGCGAGAGCGAAGAATTTCAGCTTCGCATTCATCGATTTGGCTCACGTGAACTCGGGTTTGATGGTGCCAGAGAGAAGAAATTCAGCTTCTCATACATCGACTTGGCTGACGTGAGTTCTGGTTTGATGGCGAGTGAGAAGAAATTCAGCTTCGATTTCATCGATTTAGCTCACATATACCCAGGTTTGATGGTGCGAGAGGGAAGAGATTCAGCTTCGCATTCATCGATTTGGCTCACGTGAACTCAGGTTTGATGGTGCAAGAGAGAAGAAATTCAGCTTCGCATTCATCGTTTTGGCTCGCGTAAACTCAGGTTTGACGGTGCGAGAGCGAAGAATTTCAGCTTCGCATTCATCGATTTGGCTCACGTGAACTCGGGTTTGATGGTGCCAGAGAGAAGAAATTCTGCTTCGCATACATCGACTTGGCTGACGTGAGTTCTGGTTTGATGGCGAGTGAGAAGAAATTCAGCTTCGAATTCATCGATTTAGCTCACATATACCCAGGTTTGATGGTGCGAGAGGGAAGAGATTCAGCTTCGCATTCATCGATTTGGCTCACGTGAACTCAGGTTTGATGGTGCAAGAGAGAAGAAATTCAGCTTCGCATTCATCGTTTTGGCTCGCGTAAACTCAGGTTTGACGGTGCGAGAGCGAAGAATTTCAGCTTCGCATTCATCGATTTGGCTCACGTGAACTCGGGTTTGATGGTGCCAGAGAGAAGAAATTCTGCTTCGCATACATCGACTTGGCTGACGTGAGTTCTGGTTTGATGGCGAGTGAGAAGAAATTCAGCTTCGATTTCATCGATTTAGCTCACATATACCCAGGTTTGATGGTGCGAGAGGGAAGAGATTCAGCTTCGCATTCATCGATTTGGCTCACGTGAACTCAGGTTTGATGGTGCAAGAGAGAAGAAATTCAGCTTCGCATTCATCGTTTTGGCTCGCGTAAACTCAGGTTTGACGGTGCGAGAGCGAAGAATTTCAGCTTCGCATTCATCGATTTGGCTCACGTGAACTCGGGTTTGATGGTGCCAGAGAGAAGAAATTCTGCTTCGCATACATCGACTTGGCTGACGTGAGTTCTGGTTTGATGGCGAGTGAGAAGAAATTCAGCTTCGAATTCATCGATTTAGCTCACATATACCCAGGTTTGATGGTGCGAGAGGGAAGAGATTCAGCTTCGCATTCATCGTTTTGGCTCACGTAAACTCAGGTTTGATGGCAAGTGAGAAGATATTCAGCTTCGCATTGATCGAAGTAGCTCACTTGAACTCAGGTTCGATGGCGAAAGAGAGAAATAGAGCTTTGCATTCATCGATTTGGCTCACGTGAACTCGGGTTTGATGGTGCCAGAGAGAAGAAATTCAGCTTCGCATTCATCGATTTGGCTCGTGTAAACTGAGGTTTGATGGCGCGAGAGAGAAGAAATTCATCTTCGCATTCATCGGTTTTCCTAGCGTTAACTCAGTTTTTATGGCGCGAGAATGTAGAAATTCAGCTTCGCATTCATCGATTTTGCTCACATATATAAGGTTTGATGGTGCGAGAGGGAAGAGATTCAGCTTCGCATTCATCGATTTGGCTCACGTGAACTCGGGTTTGATGGTGCGAGAGAGAAGAAATTCAGCTTCGCATTCATCGATTTGGCTCACGTGAACTCGGGTTTGATGGTGCGAGAGAGAAGAATTTCAGCTTAGCATACATCGACTTGGCTGACGTGAATTCTGGTTTGATGGCGAGTGAGAAGAAATTCAGCTTCGAATTCATCGATTTAGCTCACATATACCCAGGTTTAATGGTGCGAGATGGAAGAGATTCAGCTTCGCATTCATCGATTTGGCTCACGTGAACTCAGGTTTGATGGTGCGAGATAGAAGAAATTCAGCTTCGCATTCATCGATTTTCCTAGCGTGAACTCAGGTTTGTCGGCGAGTGAGAAGAAATTCAGCTTCGAATTCATCGATTTAGCTCACATATACCCAGGTTTGATGGTGCAAGAGGGAAGAGATTCAGCTTCGCATTCATCGATTTGGCTCACGTGAACTCAGGTGTAATGGTGCGAGAAAGAAGAAATTCAGCTTCGCATTCATCGTTTTGGCTCACGTAAACTCAGGTTTGATGGCAAGTGAGAAGATATTCAGCTTCGAATTCATCGACGTAGCTCACTTCAACTCAGGTTTGATGGCGAGTGAGAAGAAATTCAGCTTCGAATTTATCGATTTAGCTCACATATACCCAGGTTTGATGGTGCGAGAGGGAAGAGATTCAGCTTCGCATTCATCGTTTTGGCTCACGTAAACTCAGGTTTGATGGCAAGTGAGAAGTTATTCAGCTTCGAATTCATCGACGTAGCTCACTTGAACTCAGGTTCGATGGCGAAAGAGAGAAATAGAGCTTCGCATTCATCGATTTGGCTCACGTGAACTCGGGTTTGATGGTGCGAGAGAGAAGAAATTCTGCTTCGCATTCATCGATTTGGCTCACGTGAACTCGGGTTTGATGGTGCCAGAGAGAAGAAATTCTGCTTCGCATACATCGACTTGGCTGACGTGAGTTCTGGTTTGATGGCGAGTGAGAAGAAATTCAGCTTCGAATTCATCGATTTAGCTCACATATACCCAGGTTTGATGGTGCGAGAGGGAAGAGATTCAGCTTCGCATTCATCGTTTTGGCTCACGTAAACTCAGGTTTGATGGCAAGTGAGAAGATATTCAGCTTCGCATTGATCGAAGTAGCTCACTTGAACTCAGGTTCGATGGCGAAAGAGAAATAGAGCTTTGCATTCATCGATTTGGCTCACGTGAACTCGGGTTTGATGGTGCCAGAGAGAAGAAATTCAGCTTCGCATTCATCGATTTGGCTCGTGTAAACTGAGGTTTGATGGCGCGAGAGAGAAGAAATTCATCTTCGCATTCATCGGTTTTCCTAGCGTTAACTCAGTTTTTATGGCGCGAGAATGTAGAAATTCAGCTTCGCATTCATCGATTTTGCTCACATATATAAGGTTTGATGGTGCGAGAGGGAAGAGATTCAGCTTCGCATTCATCGATTTGGCTCACGTGAACTCGGGTTTGATGGTGCGAGAGAGAAGAAATTCAGCTTCGCATTCATCGATTTGGCTCACGTGAACTCGGGTTTGATGGTGCGAGAGAGAAGAATTTCAGCTTAGCATACATCGACTTGGCTGACGTGAATTCTGGTTTGATGGCGAGTGAGAAGAAATTCAGCTTCGAATTCATCGATTTAGCTCACATATACCCAGGTTTAATGGTGCGAGATGGAAGAGATTCAGCTTCGCATTCATCGATTTGGCTCACGTGAACTCAGGTTTGATGGTGCGAGATAGAAGAAATTCAGCTTCGCATTCATCGATTTTCCTAGCGTGAACTCAGGTTTGTCGGCGAGTGAGAAGAAATTCAGCTTCGAATTCATCGATTTAGCTCACATATACCCAGGTTTGATGGTGCAAGAGGGAAGAGATTCAGCTTCGCATTCATCGATTTGGCTCACGTGAACTCAGGTGTAATGGTGCGAGAAAGAAGAAATTCAGCTTCGCATTCATCGTTTTGGCTCACGTAAACTCAGGTTTGATGGCAAGTGAGAAGATATTCAGCTTCGAATTCATCGACGTAGCTCACTTCAACTCAGGTTTGATGGCGAGTGAGAAGAAATTCAGCTTCGAATTTATCGATTTAGCTCACATATACCCAGGTTTGATGGTGCGAGAGGGAAGAGATTCAGCTTCGCATTCATCGTTTTGGCTCACGTAAACTCAGGTTTGATGGCAAGTGAGAAGTTATTCAGCTTCGAATTCATCGACGTAGCTCACTTGAACTCAGGTTCGATGGCGAAAGAGAGAAATAGAGCTTCGCATTCATCGATTTGGCTCACGTGAACTCGGGTTTGATGGTGCGAGAGAGAAGAAATTCAGCTTCGCATTCATCGATTTGGCTCCTATAAACTCAGGTTTGATGGTGCGAGAAAGAAGAAATTCAGCTTCGCATTCATCGTTTTGGCTCACGTGAACTCAGGTTTGACGGTGCGAGAGCGAAGAATTTCAGCTTCGTATTTATCGATTTGGCTCACGTGAACTCGGGTTTGATGGTGCCAGAGAGAAGAAATTTTGCTTCGCATACATCGACTTGGCTGACGTGAGTTCTGGTTTGATGGCGAGTGAGAAGAAATTCAGCTTCGATTTCATCGATTTAGCTCACATATACCCAGGTTTGATGGTGCGAGAGGGAAGAGATTCAGCTTCGCATTCATCGATTTGGCTCACGTGAACTCAGGTGTAATGGTGCGAGAAAGAAGAAATTCAGCTTCGCATTCATCGTTTTGGCTCACGTAAACTCAGGTTTGATGGCAAGTGAGAAGATATTCAGCTTCGAATTCATCGACGTAGCTCACTTGAACTCAGGTTCGATGGCGAAAGAGAGAAATAGAGCTTTGCATTCATCGATTTGGCTCACGTGAACTCGGGTTTGATGGTTCCAGAGAGCGAAGAAATTCAGCTCTGCATTCATCGATTTGGCTCACGTGAATTCAGGTTTGATGGTGCGAGAGAGAAGAAATAGTGCTTCGCATTCATCGATTTGGCTCATGTAAACTCAGGTTTGATGGTGCGAGAGAGAAGAAATTCAGCTTCGAATTCATCGATTTAGCTCACATATACCCAGGTTTGATGGTGCGAGAGGGAAGAAATTCAGCTTCGCATTCATCGATTTGGCTCACGTGAACTCAGGTTTGTTGGTGAGAGAGTGAAGAAATTCAGCTTCGCATTCATCGATTTGGCTCACGTGAACTCAGGTTTGATGGCGAGTAAGAAGAAATTCAGCTTCGCATTCATCGAATTGGCTCACGTGAACTCAGGTTTGTTGGTGAGAGAGTGAAGAAATTCTGCTTCGCATTCATCGATTTGGCTCAAGTGAACTCAGGTTTGATGGCGAGTAAGAAGAAATTCAGCTTCGCATTCATCGATTTGGCTCACGTGAACTCAGGTTTGTTGGTGAGAGAGAGAAGAAATTCAGCTTCGCATTCATCGAATTGGCTCACGTGAACTCAGGTTTGATGGTGCAAGAGAGAAGAAATTCAGCTTCGCATTCATCGTTTTGGCTCGCGTAAACTCAGGTTTGACGGTGCGAGAGCGAAGAATTTCAGCTTCGCATTCATCGATTTGGCTCACGTGAACTCGGGTTTGATGGTGCCAGAGAGAAGAAATTCTGCTTCGCATACATCGACTTGGCTGACGTGAGTTCTGGTTTGATGGCGAGTGAGAAGAAATTCAGCTTCGAATTCATCGATTTAGCTCACATATACCCAGGTTTGATGGTGCGAGAGGGAAGAGATTCAGCTTCGCATTCATCGATTTGGCTCACGTGAACTCAGGTTTAATGGTGCGAGAAAGAAGAATTCAGCTTCGCATTCATCGTTTTGGCTCACGTAAACTCAGGTTTGATGGCAAGTGAGAAGATATTCAGCTTCGCATTGATCGAAGTAGCTCACTTGAACTCAGTTTCGATGGCGAAAGAGAGAAATAGAGCTTTGCATTCATCGATTTGGCTCACGTGAACTCGGGTTTGATGGTGCCAGAGAGAAGAAATTCAGCTTCGCATTCATCGATTTGGCTCGTGTAAACTGAGGTTTGATGGCGCGAGAGAGAAGAAATTCATCTTCGCATTCATCGGTTTTCCTAGCGTTAACTCAGTTTTTATGGCGCGAGAATGTAGAAATTCAGCTTCGCATTCATCGATTTTGCTCACATATATAAGGTTTGATGGTGCGAGAGGGAAGAGATTCAGCTTCGCATTCATCGATTTGGCTCACGTGAACTCGGGTTTGATGGTGCGAGAGAGAAGAAATTCAGCTTCGCATTCATCGATTTGGCTCACGTGAACTCGGGTTTGATGGTGCGAGAGAGAAGAATTTCAGCTTAGCATACATCGACTTGGCTGACGTGAATTCTGGTTTGATGGCGAGTGAGAAGAAATTCAGCTTCGAATTCATCGATTTAGCTCACATATACCCAGGTTTAATGGTGCGAGATGGAAGAGATTCAGCTTCGCATACATCGATTTGGCTCACGTGAACTCAGGTTTGATGGTGCGAGATAGAAGAAATTCAGCTTCGCATTCATCGATTTTCCTAGCGTGAACTCAGGTTTGTCGGCGAGTGAGAAGAAATTCAGCTTCGAATTCATCGATTTAGCTCACATATACCCAGGTTTGATGGTGCAAGAGGGAAGAGATTCAGCTTCGCATTCATCGATTTGGCTCACGTGAACTCAGGTGTAATGGTGCGAGAAAGAAGAAATTCAGCTTCGCATTCATCGTTTTGGCTCACGTAAACTCAGGTTTGATGGCAAGTGAGAAGATATTCAGCTTCGAATTCATCGACGTAGCTCACTTCAACTCAGGTTTGATGGCGAGTGAGAAGAAATTCAGCTTCGAATTTATCGATTTAGCTCACATATACCCAGGTTTGATGGTGCGAGAGGGAAGAGATTCAGCTTCGCATTCATCGTTTTGGCTCACGTAAACTCAGGTTTGATGGCAAGTGAGAAGTTATTCAGCTTCGAATTCATCGACGTAGCTCACTTGAACTCAGGTTCGATGGCGAAAGAGAGAAATAGAGCTTCGCATTCATCGATTTGGCTCACGTGAACTCGGGTTTGATGGTGCGAGAGAGAAGAAATTCAGCTTCGCATTCATCGATTTGGCTCCTATAAACTCAGGTTTGATGGTGCGAGAAAGAAGAAATTCAGCTTCGCATTCATCGTTTTGGCTCACGTGAACTCAGGTTTGACGGTGCGAGAGCGAAGAATTTCAGCTTCGTATTTATCGATTTGGCTCACGTGAACTCGGGTTTGATGGTGCCAGAGAGAAGAAATTTTGCTTCGCATACATCGACTTGGCTGACGTGAGTTCTGGTTTGATGGCGAGTGAGAAGAAATTCAGCTTCGATTTCATCGATTTAGCTCACATATACCCAGGTTTGATGGTGCGAGAGGGAAGAGATTCAGCTTCGCATTCATCGATTTGGCTCACGTGAACTCAGGTGTAATGGTGCGAGAAAGAAGAAATTCAGCTTCGCATTCATCGTTTTGGCTCACGTAAACTCAGGTTTGATGGCAAGTGAGAAGATATTCAGCTTCGAATTCATCGACGTAGCTCACTTGAACTCAGGTTCGATGGCGAAAGAGAGAAATAGAGCTTTGCATTCATCGATTTGGCTCACGTGAACTCGGGTTTGATGGTTCCAGAGAGCGAAGAAATTCAGCTCTGCATTCATCGATTTGGCTCACGTGAATTCAGGTTTGATGGTGCGAGAGAGAAGAAATAGTGCTTCGCATTCATCGATTTGGCTCATGTAAACTCAGGTTTGATGGTGCGAGAGAGAAGAAATTCAGCTTCGAATTCATCGATTTAGCTCACATATACCCAGGTTTGATGGTGCGAGAGGGAAGAAATTCAGCTTCGCATTCATCGATTTGGCTCACGTGAACTCAGGTTTGTTGGTGAGAGAGTGAAGAAATTCAGCTTCGCATTCATCGATTTGGCTCACGTGAACTCAGGTTTGATGGCGAGTAAGAAGAAATTCAGCTTCGCATTCATCGAATTGGCTCACGTGAACTCAGGTTTGTTGGTGAGAGAGTGAAGAAATTCTGCTTCGCATTCATCGATTTGGCTCAAGTGAACTCAGGTTTGATGGCGAGTAAGAAGAAATTCAGCTTCGCATTCATCGATTTGGCTCACGTGAACTCAGGTTTGTTGGTGAGAGAGAGAAGAAATTCAGCTTCGCATTCATCGAATTGGCTCACGTGAACTCAGGTTTGATGGTGCAAGAGAGAAGAAATTCAGCTTCGCATTCATCGTTTTGGCTCGCGTAAACTCAGGTTTGACGGTGCGAGAGCGAAGAATTTCAGCTTCGCATTCATCGATTTGGCTCACGTGAACTCGGGTTTGATGGTGCCAGAGAGAAGAAATTCTGCTTCGCATACATCGACTTGGCTGACGTGAGTTCTGGTTTGATGGCGAGTGAGAAGAAATTCAGCTTCGAATTCATCGATTTAGCTCACATATACCCAGGTTTGATGGTGCGAGAGGGAAGAGATTCAGCTTCGCATTCATCGATTTGGCTCACGTGAACTCAGGTTTAATGGTGCGAGAAAGAAGAATTCAGCTTCGCATTCATCGTTTTGGCTCACGTAAACTCAGGTTTGATGGCAAGTGAGAAGATATTCAGCTTCGCATTGATCGAAGTAGCTCACTTGAACTCAGTTTCGATGGCGAAAGAGAGAAATAGAGCTTTGCATTCATCGATTTGGCTCACGTGAACTCGGGTTTGATGGTGCCAGAGAGAAGAAATTCAGCTTCGCATTCATCGATTTGGCTCGTGTAAACTGAGGTTTGATGGCGCGAGAGAGAAGAAATTCATCTTCGCATTCATCGGTTTTCCTAGCGTTAACTCAGTTTTTATGGCGCGAGAATGTAGAAATTCAGCTTCGCATTCATCGATTTTGCTCACATATATAAGGTTTGATGGTGCGAGAGGGAAGAGATTCAGCTTCGCATTCATCGATTTGGCTCACGTGAACTCGGGTTTGATGGTGCGAGAGAGAAGAAATTCAGCTTCGCATTCATCGATTTGGCTCACGTGAACTCGGGTTTGATGGTGCGAGAGAGAAGAATTTCAGCTTAGCATACATCGACTTGGCTGACGTGAATTCTGGTTTGATGGCGAGTGAGAAGAAATTCAGCTTCGAATTCATCGATTTAGCTCACATATACCCAGGTTTAATGGTGCGAGATGGAAGAGATTCAGCTTCGCATACATCGATTTGGCTCACGTGAACTCAGGTTTGATGGTGCGAGATAGAAGAAATTCAGCTTCGCATTCATCGATTTTCCTAGCGTGAACTCAGGTTTGTCGGCGAGTGAGAAGAAATTCAGCTTCGAATTCATCGATTTAGCTCACATATACCCAGGTTTGATGGTGCAAGAGGGAAGAGATTCAGCTTCGCATTCATCGATTTGGCTCACGTGAACTCAGGTGTAATGGTGCGAGAAAGAAGAAATTCAGCTTCGCATTCATCGTTTTGGCTCACGTAAACTCAGGTTTGATGGCAAGTGAGAAGATATTCAGCTTCGAATTCATCGACGTAGCTCACTTCAACTCAGGTTTGATGGCGAGTGAGAAGAAATTCAGCTTCGAATTTATCGATTTAGCTCACATATACCCAGGTTTGATGGTGCGAGAGGGAAGAGATTCAGCTTCGCATTCATCGTTTTGGCTCACGTAAACTCAGGTTTGATGGCAAGTGAGAAGTTATTCAGCTTCGAATTCATCGACGTAGCTCACTTGAACTCAGGTTCGATGGCGAAAGAGAGAAATAGAGCTTCGCATTCATCGATTTGGCTCACGTGAACTCGGGTTTGATGGTGCGAGAGAGAAGAAATTCAGCTTCGCATTCATCGATTTGGCTCCTATAAACTCAGGTTTGATGGTGCGAGAAAGAAGAAATTCAGCTTCGCATTCATCGTTTTGGCTCACGTGAACTCAGGTTTGACGGTGCGAGAGCGAAGAATTTCAGCTTCGTATTTATCGATTTGGCTCACGTGAACTCGGGTTTGATGGTGCCAGAGAGAAGAAATTTTGCTTCGCATACATCGACTTGGCTGACGTGAGTTCTGGTTTGATGGCGAGTGAGAAGAAATTCAGCTTCGATTTCATCGATTTAGCTCACATATACCCAGGTTTGATGGTGCGAGAGGGAAGAGATTCAGCTTCGCATTCATCGATTTGGCTCACGTGAACTCAGGTGTAATGGTGCGAGAAAGAAGAAATTCAGCTTCGCATTCATCGTTTTGGCTCACGTAAACTCAGGTTTGATGGCAAGTGAGAAGATATTCAGCTTCGAATTCATCGACGTAGCTCACTTGAACTCAGGTTCGATGGCGAAAGAGAGAAATAGAGCTTTGCATTCATCGATTTGGCTCACGTGAACTCGGGTTTGATGGTTCCAGAGAGCGAAGAAATTCAGCTCTGCATTCATCGATTTGGCTCACGTGAATTCAGGTTTGATGGTGCGAGAGAGAAGAAATAGTGCTTCGCATTCATCGATTTGGCTCATGTAAACTCAGGTTTGATGGTGCGAGAGAGAAGAAATTCAGCTTCGAATTCATCGATTTAGCTCACATATACCCAGGTTTGATGGTGCGAGAGGGAAGAAATTCAGCTTCGCATTCATCGATTTGGCTCACGTGAACTCAGGTTTGTTGGTGAGAGAGTGAAGAAATTCAGCTTCGCATTCATCGATTTGGCTCACGTGAACTCAGGTTTGATGGCGAGTAAGAAGAAATTCAGCTTCGCATTCATCGAATTGGCTCACGTGAACTCAGGTTTGTTGGTGAGAGAGTGAAGAAATTCTGCTTCGCATTCATCGATTTGGCTCAAGTGAACTCAGGTTTGATGGCGAGTAAGAAGAAATTCAGCTTCGCATTCATCGATTTGGCTCACGTGAACTCAGGTTTGTTGGTGAGAGAGAGAAGAAATTCAGCTTCGCATTCATCGAATTGGCTCACGTGAACTCAGGTTTGTTGGTGAGAGAGAGAAGAAATTCAGCTTCGCATTCATCGATTTGGCTCACGTGAACTCTGGATTGACGGCGAGTGAGAAGAAATTCAGCTTCGCATACCTCGATTTGGCTCACGTGAACTCTGGATTGACGGCGAGTGAGAAGAAATTCAGCTTCGCATTCATCGAATTGGCTCACGTGAACTCAGGTTTGATGGTGCGAGAGAGAAGAAATTCAGCTTCGCATTCATCGATTTGGCTCACGTGAACTCAGGTTTGTTGGTGAGAGAGAGAAGAAATTCAGCTTCGCATTCATCGATTTGGCTCACGTGAACTCTGGATTGACGGCGAGTGAGAAGAAATTCAGCTTCGCATACCTCGATTTGGCTCACGTGAACTCTGGATTGACGGCGAGTGAGAAGAAATTCAGCTTCGCATTCATCGATTTGGCTCACGTGAACTCAGGTTTGTTGGTGAGAGAGTGAAGAAATTCAGCTTCGCATTCATCGATTTGGCTCACGTGAACTCTGGATTGACGGCGAGTGAGAAGAAATTCAGCTTCGCATTCATCGATTTGCCTCACGTGAACTCGGGTTTGATGGTGCCAGAGAGAAGAAATTCAGCTTCGCATACATCGACTTGACTGACCTGAATTCAGGTTTGATGGTGCGAGAGAGAAGAAATAGTGCTTCGCATTCATCGATTTCGCTCACATAAAACCAGGTTTGATGGCAAGTGAGAAGATATTCAGCTTCGAATTCATCGACGTAGCTCACTTGAACTCAGGTTCGATGGCGAAAGAGAGAAATAGAGCTTCGCATTCATCGATTTGGCTCACGTGAACTCGGGTTTGATGGTGCGAGAGAGAAGAAATTCGGCGTCGCATTCATCGATTTGGCTCCTGTAAACTCAGGTTTGATGGTGCGAGAGAGAAGAAATTCAGCTTCGCCTTCATCGTTTTGGCTCACGTGAACTCAGATTTGATGGTGCGAGAGGGAAGAGATTCAGCTTCGCATTCATCGATTTGGCTCACGTGAACTCGGGTTTGATGGTGCCAGAGAGAAGAAATTTTGCTTCGCATACATCGACTTGGCTGACGTGAGTTCTGGTTTGATGGCGAGTGAGAAGAAATTCAGCTTCGAATTCATCGATTTAGCTCACATATACCCAGGTTTGATGGTGCGAGAGGGAAGAAATTCAG
Source organism: Taenia multiceps (assembly GCA_001923025.3). Lineage (NCBI taxonomy): Eukaryota > Metazoa > Platyhelminthes > Cestoda > Cyclophyllidea > Taeniidae > Taenia > Taenia multiceps. The sequence continues at coordinate 33,155,611 of CM010312.1, forward strand.
CTTCGCATTCATCGATTTGGCTCACGTGAACTCAGGTTTGTTGGTGAGAGAGTGAAGAAATTCAGCTTCGCATTCATCGATTTGGCTCACGTGAACTCAGGTTTGATGGCAAGTGAGAAGATATTCAGCTTCGAATTCATCGACGTAGCTCACTTGAACTCAGGTTCGATGGCGAAAGAGAGAAATAGAGCTTCGCATTCATCGATATGGCTCACGTGAACTCGGGTTTGATGGTTCCAGAGAGCGAAGAAATTCAGCTCTGCATTCATCGATTTGGCTCACGTGAATTCAGGTTTGATGGTGCGAGAGAGAAGAAATAGTGCTTCGCATTCATCGATTTGGCTCATGTAAACTCAGGTTTGATGGTGCGAGAGAGAAGAAATTCAGCTTCGAATTCATCGATTTAGCTCACATATACCCAGGTTTGATGGTGCGAGAGGGAAGAAATTCAGCTTCGCATTCATCGATTTGGCTCACGTGAACTCAGGTTTGTTGGTGAGAGAGTGAAGAAATTCAGCTTCGCATTCATCGATTTGGCTCACGTGAACTCAGGTTTGATGGCGAGTAAGAAGAAATTCAGCTTCGCATTCATCGAATTGGCTCACGTGAACTCAGGTTTGTTGGTGAGAGAGTGAAGAAATTCTGCTTCGCATTCATCGATTTGGCTCAAGTGAACTCAGGTTTGATGGCGAGTAAGAAGAAATTCAGCTTCGCATTCATCGATTTGGCTCACGTGAACTCAGGTTTGTTGGTGAGAGAGAGAAGAAATTCAGCTTCGCATTCATCGAATTGGCTCACGTGAACTCAGGTTTGTTGGTGAGAGAGAGAAGAAATTCAGCTTCGCATTCATGGATTTGGCTCACGTGAATTCAGGTTTGATGGTGCGAGAGAGAAGAAATAGTGCTTCGCATTCATCGATTTGGCTCACGTGAACTCTGGATTGACGGCGAGTGAGAAGAAATTCAGCTTCGCATACCTCGATTTGGCTCACGTGAACTCTGGATTGACGGCGAGTGAGAAGAAATTCAGCTTCGCATTCATCGATTTGGCTCACGAGAACCCAGGTTTGATGGTGCGAGAGAGAAGAAATTCAGCTTCGCATTCATCGATTTGGCTCACGTGAACTCAGGTTTGTTGGTGAGAGAGAGAAGAAATTCAGCTTCGCATTCATCGATTTGGCTCACGTGAACTCTGGATTGACGGCGAGTGAGAAGAAATTCAGCTTCGCATACCTCGATTTGGCTCACGTGAACTCTGGATTGACGGCGAGTGAGAAGAAATTCAGCTTCGCATTCATCGATTTGGCTCACGTGAACTCAGGTTTGTTGGTGAGAGAGTGAAGAAATTCAGCTTCGCATTCATCGATTTGGCTCACGTGAACTCTGGATTGACGGCGAGTGAGAAGAAATTCAGCTTCGCATTCATCGATTTGCCTCACGTGAACTCGGGTTTGATGGTGCCAGAGAGAAGAAATTCAGCTTCGCACACATCGACTTGACTGACCTGAATTCAGGTTTGATGGTGCGAGAGAGAAGAAATAGTGCTTCGCATTCATCGATTTCGCTCACATAAAACCAGGTTTGATGGCAAGTGAGAAGATATTCAGCTTCGAATTCATCGACGTAGCTCACTTGAACTCAGGTTCGATGGCGAAAGAGAGAAATAGAGCTTCGCATTCATCGATTTGGCTCACGTGAACTCGGGTTTGATGGTGCGAGAGAGAAGAAATTCGGCGTCGCATTCATCGATTTGGCTCCTGTAAACTCAGGTTTGATGGTGCGAGAGAGAAGAAATTCAGCTTCGCATTCATCGTTTGGCTCACGTGAACTCAGATTTGATGGTGCCAGAGAGAAGAAATTCAGCTTCGCATTCATCGACTTGGCTGACGTGAGTTCTGGTTTGATGGCGAGTGAGAAGAAATTCAGCTTCGAATTCATCGATTTAGCTCACATATACCCAGGTTTGATGGTGCGAGAGGGAAGAAATTCAGCTTCGCATTCATCGATTTGGCTCACGTGAACTCAGGTTTGTTGGTGAGAGAGTGAAGAAATTCAGCTTCGCATTCATCGATTTGGCTCACGTGAACTCAGGTTTGATGGCAAGTAAGAAGAAATTCAGCTTCGCATTCATCGAATTGGCTCACGTGAACTCAGGTTTGTCGGTGAGTGAGTGAAGAAATTCTGCTTCGCATTCATCGATTTGGCTCAAGTGAACTCAGGTTTAATGGTGCGAGAAAGAAGAAATTCAGCTTGGCATTCATCGTTTTGGCTCACGTAAACTCAGGTTTGATGGCAAGTGAGAAGATATTCAGCTTCGAATTCATCGACGTAACTCACTTGAACTCAGGTTCGATGGCGAAAGAGAGAAAGAGAGCTTCGCATTCATCGATTTGGCTCACGTGAACTCAGGTGTAATGGTGCGAGAAAGAAGAAATTCAGCTTCGCATTCATCGTTTTGGCTCACGTGAACTCAGGTTTGACGGTGCGAGAGCGAAGAATTTCAGCTTCGCATTCATCGATTTGGCTCACGTGAACTCGGGTTTGATGGTGCCAGAGAGAAGAAATTCAGCTTCGCATACATCGACTTGGCTGACGTGAGTTCTGGTTTGATGGCGAGTGAGAAGAAATTCAGCTTCGAATTCATCGATTTAGCTCACATATACCCAGGTTTGATGGTGCGAGAGGGAAGAGATTTAGCTTCGCATTCATCGATTTGGCTCACGTGAACTCAGGTTTGATAATGCGAGATAGAAGAAATTCAGCTTCGCATTCATCGATTTTCCTAGCGTGAACTCAGGTTTGTTGGCGCGAGATTGAAGAAATAGTGCTTCGCATTCATCGATTTCGCTGAGGTGAACTCAGGTTTGATGGCGAGTGAGAAGAAATTCAGCTTCGAATTCATCGATTTAGCTCACATATACCCAGGTTTGATGGTGCGAGAGGGAAGAGATTCAGCTTCGCATTCATCGATTTGGCTCACGTGAACTCAGGTTTGACGGTGCGAGAGCGAAGAATTTCAGCTTCGCATTCATCGATTTGGCTCACGTGAACTCGGGTTTGATGGTGCCAGAGAGAAGAAACAGTGCTTCGCATTCATCGATTTGGCTCATGTAAACTCAGGTTTGATGGTGCGAGAAAGAAGAAATTCAGCTTCGCATTCATCGATTTGGCTCACGTGAACTCAGGTTTGATGGTGCAAGAGAGAAGAAATTCAGCTTCGCATTCATCGATTTGGCTCACGTGAACTCAAGTTTGACGGTGCGAGAGCGAAGAATTTCAGCTTCGCATTCATCGATTTGGCTCACGTGAACTCGGGTTTGATGGCGCCAGAGAGAAGAAATTCAGCTTCGCATACATCGGCTTTGCTGACGTGAATTCAGGTTTGATGGTGCGAGAGAGAAGAAATAGTGCTTCGCATTCATCGATTTGGCTCATGTAAACTCAGGTTTGATGGTGCGAGAGAGAAGAAATTCAGCTTCGCATTCATCGATTTGGCTCACGTGAACTCAGGTTTGATGGCGAGTAAGAAGAAATTCAGCTTCGCATTCATCGATTTGGCTCACGTGTACTCAGGTTTGTTGGTGAGAGAGTGAAGAAATTCAGCTTCGCATTCATCGATTTGGCTCAGGTGAACTCATGTGTGATGGTGCTAGAGAGAAGAAATTCTGCTTCGCATTCATCGATTTGGCTCAAGTGAACTCAGGTTTGATGGCGAGTAAGAAGAAATTCAGCTTCGCATTCATCGATTTGGCTCACGTGAACTCAGGTTTGACGGTGCGAGAGCGAAGAATTTCAGCTTCGCATTCATCGATTTGGCTCACGTGAACTCGGGTTTGATGGCGCCAGAGAGAAGAAATTCAGCTTCGCATACATCGACTTGGCTGACGTGAATTCAGGTTTGATGGTGCCAGAGAGTATAAATTCAGCTTCGCATTCATCGATTTGGCTCATGTAAACTCAGGTTTGATGGTGCGAGAGAGAAGAAATTCAGCTTCGCATTCATCGATTTGGCTCACGTGAACTCAGGTTTGATGGCGAGTAAGAAGAAATTCAGCTTCGCATTCATCGATTTGGCTCACGTGAACTCAGGTTTGTTGGTGAGAGAGTGAAGAAATTCAGCTTCGCATTCATCGATTTGGCTCAGGTGAACTCATGTGTGATGGTGCTAGAGAGAAGAAATTCTGCTTCGCATTCATCGATTTGGCTCAAGTGAACTCAGGTTTGATGGCGAGTAAGAAGAAATTCAGCTTCGCATTCATCGAATTGGCTCACGTGAACTCGGGTTTGATGGTGCCAGAGAGAAGAAATTCAGCTTTGCATACCTCGATTTGGCTCACGTGAACTCTGGATTGACGGCGAGTGAGAAGAAATTCAGCTTCGCATTCATCGATTTGGCTCACGTGAACTCGGGTTTGATGGCGAGTGAGAAGAAATTCAGCTTCGAATTCATCGATTTATCTCACATATACCCAGGTTTGATGGTGCGAGAGGGAAGAGATTCAGCTTCGCATTCATCGATTTGGCTCACGTGAACTCAGGTGTAATGGTGCGAGAAAGAAGAAATTCAGCTTCGCATTCATCGTTTTGGCTCACGTAAACTCAGGTTTGATAGCAAGTGAGAAGATATTCAGCTTCGAATTCATCGACGTAGCTCACTTGAACTCAGGTTCGATGGCAAAAGAGAGAAATAGAGCTTTGCATTCATCGATTTGGCTCACGTGAACTCGGGTTTGATGGTGCGAGAGAGAAGAAATTCAGCTTCGCATTCATCGATTTGGCTCCTGAAAACTAAGGTTTGATGGTGCGAGAGAGAAGAAATTCAGCTTAGCCTACATCGATTTCGCTCACGTGAACTAAGGTTTGAGGGCGCGTGAGAGAAGAAATTCAGCTTGGCATTCATCGACGTAGCTCACTTGAACTCAGGTTCGATTGCGAAAGAGAGAAATAGAGCTTCGCATTCATCGATTTGGCTCACGTGAACTCAGGTTTGATGGTGCGAGAGAGAAGAAATTCAGCTTCGCATTCATCGATTTGGCTCCTGTAAACTCAGGTTTGATGGTGCGAGAGAGAAGAAATTCAGCTTCGAATTCATCGATTTAGCTCACATATACCCAGGTTTGATGGTGCGAGAGGGAAGAGATTCAGCTTCGCATTCATCGATTTGGCTCACGTGAACTCAGGTTTGATGGTGCGAGATAGAAGAAATTCAGCTTCGCATTCATCGATTTTCCTAGTGTGAACTCAGGTTTGTTGGCGCGAGAGTGAAGAAATAGTGATTCGCATTCATCGATTTCGCTCAGGTGAACTCAGGTTTGATGGCGAGTGAGAAGAAATTCAGCTTCGAATTCATCGATTTAGCTCACATATACCCAGGTTTGATGGTGCGAGAGGGAAGAGATTCAGCTTCGCATTCATCGATTTGGCTCACGTGAACTCAGGTGTAATGGTGCGAGAAAGAAGAAATTCAGCTTCGCATTCAACGTTTTGGCTCACGTGAACTCAGGTTTGACGGTGCGAGTGCGAAAAAATTCAGCTTCGCATTCATCGTTTTGGCTCACGTGAACTCAGGTTTGACGGTGCGAGAGCGAAGAATTTCAGCTTCGCATTCATCGATTTGGCTCACGTGAACTCGGGTTTGATGGTGCGAGAGAGAAGAAATTCAGCTTCGCATTCATCGATTTGGCTCCTGAAAACTAAGGTTTGATGGTGCGAGAGAGAAGAAATTCAGCTTAGCCTACATCGATTTCGCTCACGTGAACTAAGGTTTGAGGGCGCGTGAGAGAAGAAATTCAGCTTGGCATTCATCGACGTAGCTCACTTGAACTCAGGTTCGATTGCGAAAGAGAGAAATAGAGCTTCGCATTCATCGATTTGGCTCACGTGAACTCAGGTTTGATGGTGCGAGAGAGAAGAAATTCAGCTTCGCATTCATCGATTTGGCTCCTGTAAACTCAGGTTTGATGGTGCGAGAGAGAAGAAATTCAGCTTCGAATTCATCGATTTAGCTCACATATACCCAGGTTTGATGGTGCGAGAGGGAAGAGATTCAGCTTCGCATTCATCGATTTGGCTCACGTGAACTCAGGTTTGATGGTGCGAGATAGAAGAAATTCAGCTTCGCATTCATCGATTTTCCTAGCGTGAACTCAGGTTTGTTGGCGCGAGAGTGAAGAAATAGTGCTTCGCATTCATCGATTTCGCTCAGGTGAACTCAGGTTTGATGGCGAGTGAGAAGAAATTCAGCTTCGAATTCATCGATTTAGCTCACATATACCCAGGTTTGATGGTGCGAGAGGGAAGAGATTCAGCTTCGCATTCATCGATTTGGCTCACGTGAACTCAGGTGTAATGGTGCGAGAAAGAAGAAATTCAGGTTCGCATTCATCGTTTTGGCTCACGTGAACTCAGGTTTGACGGTGCGAGTGCGAAAAAATTCAGCTTCGCATTCATCGTTTTGGCTCACGTGAACTCAGGTTTGACGGTGCGAGAGCGAAGAATTTCAGCTTCGCATTCATCGATTTGGCTCACGTGAACTCGGGTTTGATGGTGCCAGAGAGAAGAAATTCAGCTTCGCATACATCGGCTTTGCTGACGTGAATTCAGGTTTGATGGTGCGAGAGAGAAGAAATAGTGCTTCGCATTCATCGATTTGGCTCATGTAAACTCAGGTTTGATGGTGCGAGAGAGAAGAAATTCAGCTTCGCATTCATCGATTTGGCTCACGTGAACTCAGGTTTGTTGGTGAGAGAGTGAAGAAATTCAGCTTCGCATTCATCGATTTGGCTCAGGTGAACTCATGTTTGATGGTGCCAGAGAGAAGAAATTCAGCTTCGCATACATCGACTTGACTGACCTGAATTCAGGTTTGATGGTGCGAGAGAGAAGAAATAGTGCTTCGCATTCATCGATTTCGCTCACACATACCCAGGTTTGATGGTGCGAGATGGAAGAGATTCAGCTTCGCATTCATCGATTTGGCTCACGTGAACTCAGGTGTAATGGTGCGAGAAAGAAGAAATTCAGCTTCGCATTCATCGTTTTGGACAACGTAAACTCAGGTTTGATGGCAAGTGAGAAGATATTCAGCTTCGCATTCATCGACGTAGCTCACTTGAACTCAGGTTCGATGGCGACAGGGGGAATCTCAGCTTCGCATTCATCGATTTCGCTCAGGTGAACTCAGGTTTGATGGCGAGTGAGAAGAAATTCAGCTTCGAATTCATCGATTTAGCTCACATATACCCAGGTTTGATGGTGCGAGAGGGAAGAGATTCAGCTTCGCATTCATCGTTTTGGCTCACGTAAACTCAGGTTTGATGGCAAGTGAGAAGATATTCAGCTTCGAATTCATCGACGTAGCTCACTTGAACTCAGGTTCGATGGCGAAAGAGAGAAATAGAGCTTTGCATTCATCGATTTGGCTCACGTGAACTCGGGTTTGATGGTGCGAGGGAGAAGAAATTCAGCTTCGCATTCATCGATTTGGCTCCTGAAAACTAAGGTTTGATGGTGCGAGAAAGAAGAAATTCAGCTTTGCATACATCGATTTCGCTCACGTGAACTAAGGTTTGAGGGCGCGTGTGAGAAGAAATTCAGCTTGGCATTCATCGACGTAGCTCACTTGAACTCAGGTTTGATGGCGAGTGAGAAGAAATTCAGCTTCGCATTCATCGATTTGGCTCCTGAAAACTAAGGTTTGATGGCGAGTGAGAAGAAATTCAGCTTCGCATTCATCGATTTGGCTCCTGTAAACTCAGGTTTGATGGTGCGAGAGAGAAGAAATTCAGCTTCGAATTCATCGATTTAGCTCACATATACCCAGGTTTGATGGTGCGAGAGGGAAGAGATTCAGCTTCGCATTCATCGATTTGGCTCACGTGAACTCAGGTTTGATGGTGCGAGATAGAAGAAATTCAGCTTCGCATTCATCGATTTTCCTAGCGTGAACTCAGGTTTGTTGGCGCGAGAGTGAAGAAATAGTGCTTCGCATTCATCGATTTCGCTCAGGTGAACTCAGGTTTGATGGCGAGTGAGAAGAAATTCAGCTTCGAATTCATCGATTTAGCTCACATATACCCAGGTTTGATGGTGCGAGAGGGAAGAGATTCAGCTTCGCATTCATCGATTTGGCTCACGTGAACTCAGGTGTAATGGTGCGAGAAAGAAGAAATTCAGCTTCGCATTCATCGTTTTGGCTCACGTGAACTCAGGTTTGACGGTGCGAGAGCGAAGAATTTCAGCTTCGCATTCATCGATTTGGCTCACGTGAACTCGGGTTTGATGGTGCCAGAGAGAAGAAATTCAGCTTCGCATACATCGACTTGGCTGACGTGAATTCAGGTTTGATGGTGCGAGAGAGAAGAAATAGTGCTTCGCATTCATCGATTTGGCTCATGTAAACTCAGGTTTGATGGTGCGAGAGAGAAGAAATTCAGCTTCGCATTCATCGATTTGGCTCACGTGAACTCAGGTGTAATGGTGCGAGAGAGAAGAAATTCAGCTTCGCATTCATCGATTTGGCTCACGTGTACTCAGGTTTGTTGGTGAGAGAGTGAAGAAATTCAGCTTCGCATTCATCGATTTGGCTCAGGTGAACTCATGTGTGATGGTGCCAGAGAGAAGAAATTCTGCTTCGCATTCATCGATTTGGCTCACGTGAACTCAGGTTTGATGGCGAGTAAGAAGATATTCAGCTTCGCATTCATCGAATTGGCTCACGTGAACTCAGGTTTGTTGGTGAGAGAGTGAAGAAATTCAGCTTCGCATTCATCGATTTGGCTCACGTGAACTCGGGTTTGATGGTGCCAGAGAGAAGAAATTCAGCTTCGCATACATCGACTTGGCTGACGTGAATTCAGGTTTGATGGTGCGAGAGAGAAGAAATAGTGCTTCGCATTCATCGATTTGGCTCACGTAAACTCAGGTTTAATGGCGCGTGAGAGAAGAGATTCAGCTTCGCCTTCAGCGATTTGGCTCACGTGAACTCATGTTTGATGGTGCGAGAGGGAAGAAATTCAGCTTCGCATTCTTATATTTGGCTCATGTAAACTCAGTTTTTATGGCGCGAGAGTGAAGAAATTCAGCTTCGCATTCATCGATTTCGCTCACATATACCCAGGTTTGATGGTGCGAGAGGGAAGAGATTCAGCTTCGCATTCATCGATTTGGCTCACGTGAACTCGGGTTTGATGGTGCCAGAGAGAAGAAATTCAGCTTCGCATACATCGACTTGGCTGACGTGAATTCAGGTTTGATGGTGCGAGAGAGAAGAAATAGTGCTTCGCATTCATCGATTTGGCTCATGTAAACTCAGGTTTGATGGTGCGAGAGAGAAGAAATTCAGCTTCGCATTCATCGATTTGGCTCACGTGAACTCAGGTTTGATGGTGCCAGAGAGAAGAAATGCAGCTTCGCATACATCGGCTTTGCTGACGTGAATTCAGGTTTGATGGTGCGAGAGAGAAGAAATAGTGCTTCGCATTCATCGATTTGGCTCATGTAAACTCAGGTTTGATGGTGCGAGAGAGAAGAAATTCAGCTTCGCATTCATCGATTTGGCTCACGTGAACTCAGGTGTAATGGTGCGAGAGAGAAGAAATTCAGCTTCGCATTCATCGATTTGGCTCACGTGAACTCAGGTGTAATGGTGCGAGAGAGAAGAAATTCAGCTTCGCATTCATCGATTTGGCTCAGGTGAACTCATGTGTGATGGTGCCAGAGAGAAGAAATTCTGCTTCGCATTCATCGATTTGGCTCACGTGAACTCAGGTTTGATGGCGAGTAAGAAGAAATTCAGCTTCGCATTCATCGAATTGGCTCACGTGAACTCAGGTTTGTTGGTGAGAGAGTGAAGAAATTCAGCTTCGCATTCATCGATTTGGCTCAGGTGAACTCATGTTTGATGGTGCCAGAGAGAAGAAATTCTGCTTCGCATTCATCGATTTGGCTCACGTGAACTCGGGTTTGATGGTGCCAGAGAGAAGAAATTCAGCTTCGCATACATCGACTTGGCTGACGTGAATTCAGGTTTGATGGTGCGAGAGAGAAGAAATAGTGCTTCGCATTCATCGATTTGGCTCACGTAAACTCAGGTTTAATGGCGCGTGAGAGAAGAGATTCAGCTTCGCCTTCATCGATTTGGCTCACGTGAACTCATGTTTGATGGTGCGAGAGGGAAGAAATTCAGCTTCGCATTCTTATATTTGGCTCATGTAAACTCAGTTTTTATGGCGCGAGAGTGAAGAAATTCAGCTTCGCATTCATCGATTTCGCTCACATATACCCAGGTTTGATGGTGCGAGAGGGAAGAGATTCAGCTTCGCATTCATCGATTTGGCTCACGTGAACTCGTGTTTGATGGTGCCAGAGAGAAGAAATTCAGCTTCGCATACATCGACTTGGCTGACGTGAATTCAGGTTTGATGGTGCGAGAGAGAAGAAATAGTGCTTCGCATTCATCGATTTGGCTCATGTAAACTCAGGTTTGATGGTGCGAGAGAGAAGAAATTCAGCTTCGCATTCATCGATTTGGCTCACGTGAACTCAGGTTTGATGGTGCCAGAGAGAAGAAATGCAGCTTCGCATACATCGGCTTTGCTGACGTGAATTCAGGTTTGTTGGTGAGAGAGTGAAGAAATTCAGCTTCGCATTCATCGATTTGGCTCAGGTGAACTCATGTTTGATGGTGCCAGAGAGAAGAAATTCAGCTTCGCATACATCGACTTGACTGACCTGAATTCAGGTTTGATGGTGCGAGAGAGAAGAAATTCAGCCTCGCATTCATCGATTTGGCTCACGTGAACTCAGGTGTAATGGTGCGAGAGAGAAGAAATTCAGCTTCGCATTCTTATATTTGGCTCATTTAAACTCAGTTTTTATGGCGCGAGAGTGAAGAAATTCAGCTTCGCATTCATCGATGCTGCTCACATATACCCAGGTTTGATGGTGCGAGAGGGAAGAAATTCTGCTTCGCATTCATCGATTTGGCTCACGTGAACTCAGGTGTAATGGTGCGAGAAAGAAGAAATTCAGCTTCGCATTCATCGTTTTGGCCCACGTAAACTCAGGTTTGATGGCAAGTGAGAAGATATTCAGCTTCGCATTCATCGACGTAGCTCACTTGAACTCAGGTTCGATGGCGACAGGGGGAATCTCAGCTTCGCATTCATCGATTTTCCTAGCTTGAACTCAGGTTTGTTGGCGCGAGAGTGAAGAAATTCAGCTTCGCATTCATCGATTTCGCTCACGTAAACTCAGGTTTGAGGGCAAGTGAGAAGAAATTCAGCTTCGAATTCATCGATTTAGCTCACATATACCCAGGTTTGATAGTGCGAGAGGGAAGAGATTCAGCTTCGCATTCATCGATTTGGCTCACGTGAACTCAGGTGTAATGGTGCGAGAAAGAAGAAATTCAGCTTCGCATTCATCGTTTTGGCTCACGTAAACTCAGGTTTGATGGCAAGTGAGAAGAAATTCAGCTTCGCATTCATCGTTTTGGCTCACGTAAACTCAGGTTTGATGGCAAGTGAGAAGATATTCAGCTTCGAATTCATCGACGTAGCTCACTTGAACTCAGGTTTGATGGCGAGTGAGAAGAAATTCAGCTTCGCATTCATCGATTTGGCTCCTGAAAACTAAGGTTTGATGGTGCGAGATAGAAGAAATTCAGCTTCGCATTCATCGATTTGGCTCCTGTAAACTCAGGTTTGATGGTGTGAGAGAGAAGAAATTCAGCTTCGCATTCATCGTTTTGGCTCACGTGAACTCAGGTTTGATGGCAAGTGAGAAGATATTCAGCTTCGAATTCATCGACGTAGCTCACTTGAACTCAGGTTCGATGGCGAAAGAGAGAAATAGAGCTTTGCATTCATCGATTTGGCTCACGTGAACTCGGGTTTGATGGTGCGAGAGAGAAGAAATTCAGCTTCGCATTCATCGATTTGGCTCCTGTAAACTCAGGTTTGATGGTGCGAGAGAGAAGAAATAGTGCTTCGCATTCATCGATTTGGCTCATGTAAACTCTGGTTTGACGGTGCGAGAGCGAAGAATTTCAGCTTCGCATTCATCGATTTGGCTCACGTGAACTCAGGTTTGTTGGTGAGAGAGTGAAGAAATTCAGCTTCGCATTCATCGATTTGGCTCAGGTGAACTCATGTTTGATGGTGCCAGAGAGAAGAAATTCAGCTTCGCATACATCGACTTGGCTGACGTGAATTCTGGTTTGATGGCGAGTGAGAAGAAATTCAGCTTCGAATTCATCGATTTAGCTCACATATACCCAGGTCTGATGGTGCGAAAGAGAAGAAATTTAGCTTCGCATTCATCGATTTGGCTCACGTGAACTCAGGTTTGACGGTGCGAGAGCGAAGAAATTTAGCTCTGCATTCATCGATTTGGCTCACGTGAACTCAGGTTTGATGGCGCGAGAGTGAAGAAAATCTGCTTCGCAGTCATCGATTTCGCTCACGTAAATTCGGGTTTGATGGTGTTAGAGAGAATAAATAGTGCTTCGCATTCATCGATTTGGCTCACGTGAACTCAGGTGTAAGGGTGCGAGAGAAAAGAAATTCAGCTTTGCATTCATCGATTTCGCTCACGTGAACTTTCGTTTGATGGCGAGAGAGAAGAAATTCAGTTTCGCATTCATCGATATGGCTCACGTGAACTCTGGTTTGACGGCGAGAGAGAAGAAATTCAGCTTCGCATTCATCGATTTGGCTCACGTAAACTCAGGTTTGATGGCGAGTGAGAAGAAATTCAGCTTCGAATTCATCGATTTAGCTCACGTGAACTCAGGTTTGATGTTGCGAGAGTGAAGAGATTCAGCTTCGCATTCATCGATTTCGCTCACGTGAACTAAGGTTTGATGGTGCGAGAGAGAAGAAATTCTGCTTGGCATTCATCGGTTTCCCTAGCGTGATCTCAGGTTTGATGGCGCGAGAGTGAAGAAAATCTGCTTCGCAGTCATCGATTTCGCTCACGTAAATTCGCGTTTGATGGTGTTAGAGAGAAGAAATAGTGCTTCGCATTCATCGATTTGGCTCACGTGAACTTTGGTTTGATGGCGAGAGAGAAGAAATTCAGTTTTGCATTCATCGATATGGCTCACATGAACTCTGGTTTGACGGCGAGAGAGAAGAAATTCAGCTTCGCATTCAGCGATTTGGCTCACGTGAACTCGGGTTTGATGGTGCTAGAGAGAAGAATTTCAGCTTCGCATTCATCGATTTGTCTCACGTGAATTTAGGTTTGATGGTGCGAGAGAGAAGAAATAGTGCTTCGCATTCATCGATTTGGCTCACGTAAACTCAGGTTTGATGGCGAGTGAGAAGATATTCAGCTTCGAATTCATCGATTTAGCTCACATAAGCCCAGGTTTGATGGTGCGAAAGAGAAGAAATTCAGCGTCGCATTCATCGATTTGGCTCAGGTGAACTCATGTTTGATGGTGCCAGAGAGAAGAATTTCAGCTTCGCATTCATCGATTTCGCTCACGTGAACTAAGGTTTGATGGCGCGAGAGAGAAGAAATTCTGCTTTGCATTCATCGACGTAGCTCACTTAAACTCAGGTTCGATGGCGAAAGAGAGAAATAGATCTTCGCAATCATCGACGTAGCTCACGTGAACTCAGGTATGACGGTGCGAGAGCGAAGAAATTCAGCTTCGCATTCATCGATTTGGCTCACGTGAACTCAGGTTTGATGGTGCGAGAGAGAAGAAATTCAGCTTCGCATTCATCGGTTTCCTTAGCCTGAACTCAGTTTTGATGGCGCGAGAGTGAAGAAAATCTGCTTCGCAGTCATCGATTTCGCTCACGTAAACTCGGGTTTGATGGTGCCCGAGAGAAGAAATAGTGCTTCGCATTCATCGATTTGGCTCACGTGAACTCAGGTGTAAAGGTGCGAGAGAAAAGAAATTCAGCTTTGCATTCATCGATTTCGCTCACGTGAACTTTGGTTTGACGGCGAGAGAGAAGAAATTCAGCTTCGCATTCATCGATTTGTCTCACGTGAACTCAGGTCTGACGGTGCGAGAGCGAAGAAATTCAGCTCTGCATTCATCGATTTGGCTCACGTGAATTCAGGTTTGATGATGCGAGAGAGAAGAAATAGTGCTTCGCATTCATCGATTTGGCTCACGTAAACTCAGGTTTGATGGCGAGTGAGAAGATATCCAGCTTCGAAATCATCGATTTAGCTCACATAAGCCCAGGTTTGATGTTGCGAGAGAGAAGTAATTCAGCTTCGCATTCATCGATATGGCTCACGAGAACCCAGGTTTGATGGGGCGAGAGAGAAAAAATTCAACATCGCATTCATCGATTTGGCTCACGTGAACTCAGGTTTGATGTCAAATGAGAAGAAATTTAGCTTCGCCTTCATCGTTTCGGCTCACGTGAACTTAGGTTTGATGGTGCGAGAGTAAGGAAATTTAGCTTCGCATTCATCGATTTGGCTCACGTGAACTCAGGTTTGATGGTGCCAGAGAGAAGAAATTCAGCTTCGCCTACATCGACCTGGCTGACGTGAATTCAGGTTTGATGGTGCGGGAGAGAAGAAATTCAGCTTCGCATTCATATATTTGGCTCAAGTGAAGTCAGCTTTGATGGTGCGAGAGTGAAGAAATTCAGCTTCGCATTCATCGATTTCCCTAGCGTGAACTCAGGTTTGATGGCGCGAGGGTGAAGAAATTCTGCTTCGCAGTCATCGATTTCGCTCACGTAAACTCGGGTTTGATGGTGCCCGAGAGAAGAAATAGTGCTTCGCATTCATCGATTTGGCTCACGTGAACTTAGGTTTGTTGGCGCGAGAGAGAAATCAGGTGTGATGGTGCGAGAGAGAAGTAATTCAGCTTCGCATTCATCGACTTCGCTCACGTGAACTTTGGTTTGACGGCGAGAGAGAAGAAATTCAGCTTCTTATTCATCGATTTGGCTCACGTGAACTCGGGTTTGTTGGTGCCAGACAGAAGAAATTCAGCTTCGCATTCATCGATTTGGCTCACGTGAATATAGGTTTGATGTTGCGAGAGAGAAGAAATAGTGCTTCTCATTCATCGATTTGGCTTTCGTAAAATCAGGTTTAATGTCAAATGAAAAGAAATTCAGCTTCGCATTCATCGATTTGGCTCACGTGAAATTAGGTTTGATGGTGCGAGTGAGAAGAAATAGTGCTTCGCATACATCGACTTGGCTGACGTGAATTAGGTTTGATGGTGCGAGAGAGAAGAAATAGTGCTTCGCATTCATCGATTTGGCTTTCGTAAAATCAGGTTTAATGTCAAATGAGAAGAAATTCAGCTTCGCATTCATCGATTTCCCTAGCGTGAACTCAGGTTTGATGGCGCGAGAGTGAAGAAATAGTGCTTCGCATTCATCGATTTGGCTCACGTGAACTCAGGTTTGAGGATGCGAGAGGGAATAAATTCAGCTTCGCCTTCATCGCTTTGGCTCACGTGAACTTAGGTTTGATGGCGCGTAAGAGACGAAATTCAGCTTCGCTTTCATATATTTGGCTCAAGTGAAATCAGCTTTGACGGTGCGAGAGCGAAGAAATTCAGCTTCGCTTTCATGGATTTGGCTCACGTGAACTCGGGTTTGATGGTGCCAGAGAGAAGAAATTCAGCTTCGCATACATCGATTTGGCTCACGTGAACTCAGGTTTGATGGCGCGAGAGAGAAGAAATTCAGCTTCGCATTCATCTATTTGGCTCACGTATACTCAGGTTTGATGGTGCGAGAGAGACGAAATAGTGCTTCGCATTCATCGATTTGGCTCACGTGAACTCAGGTTTGATGTTGCGAGATAGAAGTAATTCACCTTCGCATTCATCGATTTGGCTCACGAGAAGCCAGGTTTGATGGTGCGAGAGAGAAGTAATTCAGATTCGCATTCCTCGATTTGGCTCACGTGATCTCGGGATTGATGGCGAAAGAGTGAAGAAATTCAGCTTCGCAGTCATCGATTTCGCTCACGTGAACTCAGGTTGGATGGCGCGAGAGAGAAAAAATTCAGCTTCGCATTCATCAATTTGGCCCATGTAAACTCGGGTTCGATGATGCGAGAGAGACGAAATTCAGCTTCGCATTCATCGATTTCCCTAGCGTTAACTCAGGTTTGATGGCGCGAGTGTGAAGAGATTCTGCTTCGCAGACATCGATTTCGCTCACGTGAACTCGGGTTTAATGGCGCGAGGGAGAAATATTTCAGCTTCGCATACATCAACTTGGCTGACTTGAATTCGGGTTTGATGGCGAGAGGAAAGAAATAGTGCTGCCCATTTATCGGTTTCGCTCACGTGAACTCAGGTTTAATGTCAAATGAGAAGAAATTCAGCTTCGCCTTCATCGTTTCGGCTCACGTGAAATTAGGTTGGATGGTGCGAGAGAGACGAAATTCAGCTTCGCAGTCATCGATTTCGCTCACGTGAACTCGGGTTTGATGTTGCGAGAGAGAAGAAATACAGCTTCGCATTCATCGATTTGGCTCACGTGAACTCGGGTTTGATGGTGCCAGAGAGTAGAAAATCAGCTTCGCATTCATCGATTTCCCTAGCGTGAACTCAGGTTTGATGGCGCGATAGTGAAGAAATAGTGCTTCGCATTCATCGATTTAACTCACGTGAACACGGGTTTGATGGTGCGAGAGAGAAGCAATTCTGCTTCGCCTTCATCGTTTTGGCTCACGTGAACTCAGGTTTGATTGAGCGAGAGAGAAGAAATTCAGCTTCGCAGTCATCGATTTGGCTCACGTGAACTCGGGTTTGAAGGTGCCAGAGAGAAGAAATTCAGCTTCGCATACATTGACGTGGCTGACTTGAATTCAGTTTTGATGGTGCGAGAGAGAAGATATATTGCTGCGCCTTCATCCTTTCGGCCCACGTGAACTCAGGTTTGACGGTGCGAGAGCGAATAAATTCAGCTTCCCATTCATCGATTTGGCTTACGTGAACTCAGGTTCGATGGCGCGAGAGAGAAGAAATTCAGCTTCGCATTCATCGATTTGGCTCATGTAAACTCAGGTTTGATGGTGCGAGAGTGAAGAAATTCAGCTTCGCATTCATCGATTTGTCTCCTGTAAACTCAGGTTTGATGGTGCGAGAGAGACGAAATTTAGCTTCGCATTCATCGATTTAACTCACGTGAACACCGGTTTGATGGTGCCAGAGAGTAGAAATTCAGCTTCGCATACATCGACTTGGCTGACGTGAATTCAGGTTTGATGGTGCAAGAGAGAAGAAATAGTGCTTCGCATTCATCGGTTTGGCTCACGTGAACTCGGGTTTGATGTCAAATGAGAAGAAATTCTGCTTCGCCTTCATCGTTTCGGCTCACGTGAACTTAGGTTTGATGGTGCGAGAGTGAGGAAATTTAGCTTCCCATTCATATATTTTGCTCACGTGAACTCAGGATTAATGGTGCGCTATGGAAGGAATTCACTTTCGCATTCATCCATTTCGCTCACGTGAACGCAGGTTTGATGCTGCGAGAGAAATAAATAGTGCTTTGCATTCATCGATTTGGCTCACGTGAACTCAGGTTCGATGGCGCGGGAGAGAAGAAATTCAGCTTCGCCTACATCGACTTGGCTGACGTGAATTCTGGTTTGATGTTGCGAGAGAGAAGAAATATTGCTGCGCATTCATCGGTTTGGCTCACGAGAACTCAGGTTTAATGTCAAATGAGAAGAAATTCAGCTTCGCATTCATCGATTTAGCTCACGTGAAGTCGGGTTTGATGGTGCCAGAGAGAAGAAATTCAGCTTCGCATACATCGCCTTGGCTGACGTGAATTCTGGTTTGATGTTGCGAGAGAGAAGAAATATTGCTGCGCATTCATCGGTTTGGCTCACGAGAACTCAGGTTTAATGTCAAATGAGAAGAAATTCAGCTTCGCATTCATCGTTTCGGCTCACGTGAACTCAGGTTTGATGGTGCGAGGGTGAAAAAATTAAGCTTCGCATTCATCTATTTGGCTCACGTGAACTCGGGTTTGATGGTGCCAAAGTAATGAAATTCAGCTTCGCAGTCATCGATTTCGCTCACGTGAACTCGGGTTTGATGGTGCCAGAGAGAAGAAATTCAGCTTCGCCTACATCGACCTGGCTGAAGTGAATTCAGGTTTGATGGTGCGAGAGAGAAGAAATATTGCTGCGCATTCATCGATGTGGCTCACGTGAACTCAGGTTTAATGGTGCGAGAGAGAAGAAATTCAGCTTCGCATTCATCGATTTCCGTAGCGTAAACTCAGGTTTGATGGCTCGAGAGTGAAAAAAATATTCACATTCGCATTCATCGATGTGGCTCACGTGAACTCGGGTTTGATGGTGCCGGAGAGTAGAAATTCAGCTTCGCATACATCGACTTGGCTGACGTGAATTCAGGTTTGATGGTGCAAGAGAGAAGAAATAGTGCTTCGCATTCATCGATTTGGCTCACGTGAACTCAGGTTTGATGCAGCGAGAGAGGAGAAATTCAGCTTCGCCTACATCGAATTGGCTGACGTGAATTCAGGTTTGATGGTGCGAGAGAGAAGAAATAGTGCTTCGAATTCATCGCTTTGGCTCACGTGAACTCATGTTTGATGGCGCGAGAGAGAAGAAATTCAGCTTCACATTCATATATTTGGCTCACGTGAACTCAGGTTTAATGGTGCGCTATGGAAGGAATTCACCTTCGCATTCATCCATTTGGCTCACGTGAACGCAGGTTTGATGGTGGGAGAGAGAAGAAATAGTGCTTCGCTTTCATCGATTTGGCTCACGTGAACTCATGTTTGATGGCGCGAGAGAGAAGAAATAGTGCTTCGCTTTCATCGATTTGGCTCACGTGAACTCATGTTTGATGGCGCGAGAGAGAAGAAATTCAGCTTCACATTCATATATTTGGCTCAAGTGAACTCAGGTTTGACGGTGCGAGAGGGAAGAAATTCAGCTTCGCCTTCATCGATTTGGCTCACGTGAACTCAGTTTTGATGGCGAGTGAGAAGATATTTAGCTTCGCATTCATCGACGGAGCTCACTTGAACTCAGGTTCGATGACGACATGGAGAAAATCAGCTTCGCATTCATCGATATGGCTCACGTGAACTTAGGTTTGTTGGCGCGAGAGAGAAGAAATTCAACTTCGCATTCATCGATTTGGCTCATGTAAACTCAGGTTTGACGGTGCTAGAGCGAAGAAATTCAGCTTCGCATTCATCGATTTGGCTTACGTGAACTCAGGTTTGATGGTGCGAGAGTGAAGAAATTCAACTTCGCATTCATCGATTTGGCTCATGTATACTCAGGTTTGATGGTGCGAGAGAGACGAAATTCAGCTTCGCATTCATATATTTGGCTCAAGTGAACTCAGGTTTGATGGTGCGAGAGAGAAGAAATTCAGCTTCGCATTCATCGATTTGGCTCACGTGAACACAGTTTTGATGTTGCGAGAGAGTAGTAATTCAGCTTCGCATTCATCGATTTGGCTCATGTATACTCAGGTTTGATGGTGCGAGAGAGAAGAAATTCAGCTTCGCATTCATCGATTTGGCTCACGTGAACTCAGGTTTGATGGTGCGAGAGAGAATCAATTCTGCTTCGCATTCATCGATTTGGCTCACGTGAACTGGGGTTTGATGGTGCGATAGTGAAGAAATAGTGCTTCGCATTCATCGATTTAACTCACGTGAACACGGGTTTGATGGTGCCAGAGAGAAGAAATTCAGCTTCGCCTACATCGAATTGGCTGACGTGAATTCAGGTTTGATGGTGCGAGAGAGAAGAAATAGTGCTTCGAATTCATCGATTTGGCTCACGTGAACTCATGTTTGATGGCGCGAGAGAGAAGAAATTCAGCTTCACATTCATCGATTTGGCTCATGTATACTCAGGTTTGATGGGGCGAGAGAGAAGAAATTCAGCTTCGCATTCATCGATTTGGCTCATGTATACTCAGGTTTGATGGGGCGAGAGAGAAGAAATTCAGCTTCACATTCATATATTTGGCTCACGTGAACTCAGGTTTAATGGTGCGCTATGAAAGGAATTCACCTTCGCATTCATCCATTTGGCTCACGTGAACGCAGGTTTGATGGTGGGAGAGAGAATAAATAGTGCTTCGCTTTCATCGATTTGGCTTTTGGTGAACTCAGGTTTAATGTCAAATGAGAAGAAATTCAGCTTCGCCTTCATCGATTTGGCTCACGTGAACTCAGGTTTAATGTCAAATGAGAAGAAATTCAGCTTCGCATTCATCAATTTGGCTCACGAGAACTCAGGTTTGATGGTGCGAGAGAGAAGAAATAGTGCTTCGCTTTCATCGATTTGGCTTTTGGTGAACTCAGGTTTAATGTCAAATGAGAAGAAATTCAGCTTCGCCTTCATCGATTTGGCTCACGTGAACTCAGGTTTAATGTCAAACGAGAAGAAATTCAGCTTCGCATTCATCCATTTGGCTCACGAGAACTCAGGTTTGATGGTGCGAGAGAGAAGAAATAGTGCTTCGCTTTCATCGATTTGGCTTTTGGTGAACTCAGGTTTAATGTCAAATGAGAAGAAATTCAGCTTCGCCTTCATCGATTTGGCTCACGTGAACTCAGGTTTAATGTCAAATGAGAAGAAATTCAGCTTCGCATTCATCGATTTGGCTCACATGATCTCGGGTTTAATGGCGCGAGAGTGAAGAAATTCAGCTTCGCAGTAATCGATTTCGCTCACGTGAACTCGGGTTTGATGGCGCCAGAGAGAAGAAATAGTGCTTCGCATTCATCGATTTGGCTCACGTGAACTTAGGTTTGTTGGCGCGAGAGAGAAGAAATTCAACTTCGCATTCATCGATTTGGCTCATGTAAACTCAGGTTTGACGGTGCTAGAGCGAAGAAATTCAGCTTCGCATTCATCGATTTGGCTTACGTGAACTCAGGTTCGATGGCGCTAGAGAGAAGAAATTCAACTTCGCATTCATCGATTTGGCTCATGTATACTCAGGTTTGATGGTGCGAGAGAGACGAAATTCAGCTTCGCATTCATATATTTGGCTCAAGTGAACTCAGGTTTGATGGTGCGAGAGAGAAGAAATTCAGCTTCGCATTCATCGATTTGGCTCATGTAAACTCAGGTTTGACGGTCCTAGAGCGAAGAAATTCAGCTTCGCATGCATCGATTTGGCTTACGTGAACTCAGGTTCGATGGCGCTAGAGAGAAGAAATTCAACTTCGCATTCATCGATTTGGCTCATGTATACTCAGGTTCGATGGTGCCAGAGAGAAGAAATTCAGATTCGCATTCATCGATTTGGCTCAAGTGAACTCGGGTTTGATGGTGCCAGAGAGAAGAAATTCAGCTTCGCATTCATCGATTTGGCTCACGTGAACTCGGGTTTGATGGTGCGAGAGAGAAGAAATTCAGCTTCGCATTCATCGATTTGGCTCATGTATACTCAGGTTTGATGGGGCGAGAGAGAAGAAATTCAGCTTCACATTCATATATTTGGCTCACGTGAACTCAGGTTTAATGGTGCGCTATGGAAAAAATTCACTTTCGCATTCATCCATTTCGCTCACGTGAACGCAGGTTTGATGCTGCGAGAGAAATAAATAGTGCTTTGCATTCATCGATTTGGCTCACGTGAACTCAGGTTCGATGGCGCGGGAGAGAAGAAATTCATCTTCGCCTACATCGACTTGGCTGACGTGAATTCTGGTTTGATGTTGCGAGAGAGAAGAAATATTGCTGCGCATTCATCGGTTTGGCTCACGTGAACTCAGGTTTAATGTCAAATGAGAAGAAATTAAGCTTCGCATTCATCGATTTGGCTCACGTGAACTCGGGTTTGATGGTGCCAGAGAGAAGAAATTCAGCTTCGCATACATCGAATTGGCTGACGTGAATTCAGGTTTGATGGTGCGAGAGAGAAGAAATATTGCTGCGCATTCATCGATGTGGCTTACGTGAACTCAGGTTTGATGCAGCGAGAGAGTAGAAATTCAGCTTCGCCTACATCGAATTGGCTGACGTGAATTCAGGTTTGATGGTGCGAGAGAGAAGAAATAGTGCTTCGAATTCATCGATTTGGCTCACGTGAACTCATGTTTGATGGCGCGAGAGAGAAGAAATTCAGCTTCACATTCATATATTTGGCTCACGTGAACTCAGGTTTAATGGTGCGCTATGGAAGGAATTCACCTTCGCATTCATCCATTTGGCTCACGTGAACGCAGGTTTGATGGTGGGAGAGAGAAGAAATAGTGCTTCGCTTTCATCGATTTGGCTCACGTGAACTCATGTTTGATGGCGCGAGAGAGAAGAAATAGTGCTTCGCTTTCATCGATTTGGCTCACGTGAACTCATGTTTGATGGCGCGAGAGAGAAGAAATTCAGCTTCACATTCATATATTTGGCTCACGTGAACTCAGGTTTAATGGTGCGCTATGGAAGGAATTCACCTTCGCATTCATCCATTTGGCTCACGTGAACGCAGGTTTGATGGTGGGAGAGAGAATAAATAGTGCTTCGCATTCATCGATTTGGCTCACGAGAACTCAGGTTTGATGGTGCGAGAGAGAAGAAATAGTGCTTCGCTTTCATCGATTTGGCTTTTGGTGAACTCAGGTTTAATGTCAAATGAGAAGAAATTCAGCTTCGCCTTCATCGATTTGGCTCACGTGAACTCAGGTTTAATGTCAAATGAGAAGAAATTCAGCTTCGCATTCATCGATTTGGCTCACATGATCTCGGGTTTAATGGCGCGAGAGTGAAGAAATTCAGCTTCGCAGTAATCGATTTCGCTCACGTGAACTCGGGTTTGATGGCGCCAGAGAGAAGAAATAGTGCTTCGCATTCATCGATTTGGCTCACGTGAACTTAGGTTTGTTGGCGCGAGAGAGAAGAAATTCAACTTCGCATTCATCGATTTGGCTCATGTAAACTCAGGTTTGACGGTGCTAGAGCGAAGAAATTCAGCTTCGCATTCATCGATTTGGCTTACGTGAACTCAGGTTCGATGGCGCTAGAGAGAAGAAATTCAACTTCGCATTCATCGATTTGGCTCATGTATACTCAGGTTTGATGGTGCGAGAGAGACGAAATTCAGCTTCGCATTCATATATTTGGCTCAAGTGAACTCAGGTTTGATGGTGCGAGAGAGAAGAAATTCAGCTTCGCATTCATCGATTTGGCTCACGTGAACTCGGGTTTGCTGGCGCCAGAGAGAAGAAATAGTGCTTCGCATTCATCGATTTGGCTCACGTGAACTTAGGTTTGTTGGCGCGAGAGAGAAGAAATTCAACTTCGCATTCATCGATTTGGCTCATGTAAACTCAGGTTTGACGGTGCTAGAGCGAAGAAATTCAGCTTCGCATTCATCGATTTGGCTTACGTGAACTCAGGTTCGATGGCGCTAGAGAGAAGAAATTCAACTTCGCATTCATCGATTTGGCTCATGTATACTCAGGTTTGATGGTGCGAGAGAGACGAAATTCAGCTTCGCATTCATATATTTGGCTCAAGTGAACTCAGGTTTGATGGTGCGAGAGAGAAGAAATTCAGCTTCGCATACATCGATTTGACTCATGCAAACTCAGGTTTGATGGTGCGAGAGAGACGAAATTCATCTTCGCATTCATATATTTGGCTCAAGAGACCTCAGCTTTGATGGTGCGAGAGAGAAGAAATTCAGCTTCGCATTCATCGATTTCCCTAGCGTGAACTCAGGTTTGATGGCGCGAGTGTGAAGAAATTCAGCTTCGCATTCATCGATTTGGCTCACGTGAACTCGGGTTTGATGGTGCCAGAGAGAAGAAATTCAGATTCGCATACATCGATTTGGCTCACGGTAACTCAGCTTTGATGGTGCGAGAGAGAAGAATTTCAGCATCGCATACATCGATTTGGCTCACGTGAATTCAGGTTTGATGGTGGAAGAGAGAATAAATAGTGCTTCGCATTCATCGACTTGGTTCACGTGAACCCAGGTTCGATGGCGCGAGATTAAAGAAATTCAGATTACCCTAGATCGACTTGGCTGACGTGAATTCAGGTTTGATGGTGCGAGAGAGAAGAAATTATGCTGCGCATTCATCGGTTTGGCTCACGTGAACTCAGGTTTGATGGCAAGGGAGAAGAAATTCAGCTTCGAATTCATCGATTTTGCTCACATATACCCAGGTTTGATGGTGCGAGAGGGAAGAAATTCAGCTTCGCATTCATCGATGTGGCTCACGTGAACGCAGGTTTGATGGTGCGAAAGAGAATAAAATCTGCTTCGCATTCATCGATTTGGCTCAGGTGAACTCATGTTTGATGGTGCGAGAGAGAAGAAATAGTGCTTCGCATTCATCGATTTGGCTCACGTGAACTCAGGTTTGATGGCGAGTAAGAAGAAATTCAGCTTCGCATTCATCGATTTGGCTCACGTGAACTCGGGTTTGATGGTGCGAGAGAGAAGAATTTCAGCATCGCATACATCGATTTGGCTCACGTGAACTCAGGTTTGATGGTGCGAGAGAGAAGAAATTCAGCTTCGCATTCATTGATTTCCCTAGCGTGAACTCAGGTTTGATGGCAAGGGAGAAGAAATTCAGCTTCGAATTCATCGATTTTGCTCACATATACCCAGGTTTGATGGTGCGAGAGGGAAGAAATTCAGCTTCGCATTCATCGATGTGGCTCACGTGAACTCAGGTTTGATGGTGCGAGAGTGAAGAAATTCAGCTTCGCATTCATCGATTTGGCTCACGTGAACTCAGGTTTGATGGTGCGAGAGAGAAGAAATTCAGCTTCGCATTCATCGAATTCCCTAGCGTGAACTCAGGTTTGATGGTGCGAGAGAGAATAAATTCTGCTTCGCATTCATCGATTTGGCTCACGTGAACTCAGGTTTGATGGTGCGAGAGAGAAGAAATTCAGCTTCGCATTCATCGATTTCCCTAGCGTGAACTCAGGTTTGATGGTGCGAGAGAGACGAAATTTAGCTTCGCATTTATCGATTTGGCTCACGTGAACTCAGGTTTGATGGCGCGAGAGAGAAGAAATAGTGCTGCGCATTCATCGGTTTGGCTCACGTGAACTCAGGTTTGACGGTGCTAGAGCGAAGAAATTCAGCTTCGCATTCATCGATGTGGCTCACGTGAACTCAGGTTTGATGGTGCGAGAGAGACGAAATTCACCTTCGCATTCATCTATTTGGCTCAAGTGAACTCAGCTTTGATGGTGCGAGAGAGAAGAAATTCAGCTTCGCATTCATCGATTTCCCTAGCGTGAACTCAGGTTTGATGGTGCGAGAGTGAAGAAATTCAGCTTCGCATTCATCGATGTGGCTCACGTGAACTCAGGTTTGATGGCGCGAGAGAGAAGAAATTCAGATTCGCCTACATCGACTTGGCTGACGAGAATTCAGGTTTGATGGTGCGAGAGAGAAGCAATAGTGCTGCGCATTCATCGGTTTGGCTCACGTGAACTCAGGTTTAATGTCAAATGAGAAGAAATTCAGCTTCGCCTTCATCGTTTCGGCTCAAGTGAAATCAGGTTTGATGGTGCGAGAGAGAAGAAATTCAGGTTCGCCTTCATCGTTTTGGCTCACGTGAACTCAGTTTTGATGGTGCGAGAGAGAAAAATATTGCTGCGCATTCATCGACTTGGCTCACGGGAACTCAGGTTCGATGGCGCGAGAGAGATGAAATTCAGCTTTGCCTACATCGACTTGGCTGACGTGAATTCAGGTTTGATGGTGCGAGAGAGAAGAAATATTGCTGCGCATTCATCAATTTGGCTCACGTGAACTCAGGTTTAATGTCAAATGAGAAGAAATTCAGCTTCGCCTTCATCGTTTCGGCTCACGTGAACTTAGGTTTGATGGTGCGAGAGTGAAGAAATTCAGCTTCGCATTCATCGATTTGGCTCACGTGAACTCAGGTTTCATGGTGCGAGAGAGTCGAAATTCAGCTTCGCATTCATCGACTTGGCTCACGTGAACTTAGGTTTGATGGTGCAAGAGAGAAAAAATGTTGCCTCGCATTCATCGATGTGGCTCACGTGAACTCAGGTTCGATGGCGCGAGAGTAAGGAAATTCAGCTTCGCATACATCGACTTGGCTGACGAGAATTCAGGTTTGATGGTGCGAGAGAGAAGCAATAGTGCTGCGCATTCATCGGTTTGGCTCACGTGAACTCAGGTTTAATGTCAAATGAGAAGAAATTCAGCTTAGACTTCATCGTTTCGGCTCACGTGAACTCAGGTTTGATGGTGCGAGAGAGACGAAATTCAGCTTCGCATTCATCGATTTGGCTCACGTGAACTCAGGTTTGATGCCGCGAGAGTGAAGAAATTCAGCTTCGCATTCATCGATTTGGCTCACGTGAACTCAGGTTTGATGGCGCGAGAGAGAATAAATTCAGCTTCGCATACATCGATTTGGCTCATGTAAACTCAGGTTTGATGGTGCGAGAGAGACGAAATTCAGCTTCGCATTCATATATTTGGCTCAAGTGAACTCAGGTTTGATGGTGCGAGAGAGACGAAATTCAGCTTCGCATTCATCGATTTCCCTAGCGTGAACTCAGGTTTAATGTCAAATAAGAAGAAATTCAGCTTCGCCTTCATCGTTTCGGCTCACGTGAACTTAGGTTTGATGGTGCGAGTGTGAAGAAATTCAGCTTCGCATTCATCGATTTCGCTCACGTGAAGTCAGTTTTGATGGTGCCAGAGAGAAGAAATAGTGCTTCGCATTCATCGACTTGGCTCACGTGAACTCAGGTTTGATGGCGCGAGAGAGAAGAAATTCAGATTCGCCTACATCGACTTGGCTGACGTGAATTCAGGTTTGATGGTGCGAGAGAGATGAAATAGTGCTTTGCATTCATCGATTTGGCTCACGTGAACTCAGGCTTGATGGCGCGAGAGAGAAGAAATTCAGCTTTGCATTCATCGATTTGGCTCACGTGAACTCAGGCTTGATGGCGCGAGAGAGAAGAAATTCAGCTTCGCATTCATCGATTTGGCTCAAGTGAACTCAGGTTTGATAGTGCGAGAGAGAAGAAATTCAGCTTCGCATTCATCGATTTCCCTAGCGTGAACTCAGGTTTAATGTCAAATAAGAAGAAATTCAGCTTCGCCTTCATCGTTTCGGCTCACGTGAACTTAGGTTTGATAGTGCGAGAGAGAAGAAATTCAGCTTCGCATTCATCGATTTCGCTCACGTGAAGTCAGTTTTGATGGTGCCAGAGAGAAGAAATAGTGCTTCGCATTCATCGATTTGGCTCACGTGAACTCAGGTTTGATGGCGCGAGAGAGAAGAAATTCAGCTTCGCATTCATCGATTTCCCTAGCGTGAACTCAGGTTTAATGTCAAATAAGAAGAAATTCAGCTTCGCCTTCATCGTTTCGGCTCACGTGAACTTAGGTTTGATAGTGCGAGAGAGAAGAAATTCAGCTTCGCATTCATCGATTTCGCTCACGTGAAGTCAGTTTTGATGGTGCCAGAGAGAAGAAATAGTGCTTCGCATTCATCGACTTGGCTCACGTGAACTCAGGTTTGATGGCGCGAGAGAGAAGAAATTCAGATTCGCCTACATCGACTTGGCTGACGTGAATTCAGGTTTGATGGTGCGAGAGAGATGAAATAGTGCTTTGCATTCATCGATTTGGCTCACGTGAACTCAGGCTTGATGGCGCGAGAGAGAAGAAATTCAGCTTTGCATTCATCGATTTGGCTCACGTGAACTCAGGCTTGATGGCGCGAGAGAGAAGAAATTCAGCTTCGCATTCATCGATTTGGCTCAAGTGAACTCAGGTTTGATAGTGCGAGAGAGAAGAAATTCAGCTTCGCATTCATCGATTTCCCTAGCGTGAACTCAGGTTTAATGTCAAATAAGAAGAAATTCAGCTTCGCATTCATCGATTTGGCTCAAGTGAACTCAGGTTTGATAGTGCGAGAGAGAAGAAATTCAGCTTCGCATTCATCGATTTCGCTCACGTGAAGTCAGTTTTGATGGTGCCAGAGAGAAGAAATAGTGCTTCGCATTCATCGATTTGGCTCACGTGAACTCAGGTTTGATGGCGCGAGAGAGAAGAAATTCAGCTTCGCATTCATCGATTTGGCGCATGTAAACTTAGGTTTGATGGTGCGAGAGAGACGAAATTCAGCTTTGCATTCATATATTTGGCTCAAGTGAACTCAGCTTTGATGGTGCGAGAGAGAAGAAATTCAGCTTCGCATTCATCGATTTCCCTAGCGTGAACTCAGGTTTAATGTCAAATGAGAAGAAATTCAGCTTCGCATTCATCGATTTCGCTCACGTGAAGTCGGGTTTGATGGTGCCAGAGAGAAGAAATGGTGCTTCGCATTCATCGATTTGGCTCACGTGAACTCATTTTTAATGGCGCGAGAGAGAAGAAATTCAGCTTCGCATTCATCGATTTGGCTCATGTAAACTTAGGTTTGATGGTGCGAGAGAGACGAATTTCAGCTTTGCATTCATATATTTGGCTCAAGTGAACTCAGCTTTGATGGTGCGAGAGAGAAGAAATTCAGCTTCGCATTCATCGATTTCCCTAGCGTGAACTCAGGTTTAATGTCAAATGAGAAGAAATTCAGCTTCGCATTCATCGATGTGGCTCACGTGAACTTAGGTTTGATGGTGCGAGAGTGAAGAAATTCAGCTTCGCATTCATCGATTTCGCTCACGTGAAGTCGGGTTTGATGGTGCCAGAGAGAAGAAATTCAGCTTCGCATACATCGAGTTGGCTGACGTGAATTCAGGTTTGATGGTGCGAGAGGAAATAAATACTGCTGCGCATTCATCGATTTGGCTCACGTGAACTCGGGTTTGATGTTGCCAGAGAGAATAAATACTGCTGCGCATTCATCGATTTGGCTGACGTGAACTCAGGTTTGATGGCGCGAGAAAGACGAAATTCAGCTTCGCCTTCATCGTTTTGGATCACGTGAACACAGGTTTGATGGCGCGAGAGTGAAGAATTACAGCTTCGCATTCATTGATTTCGCTCACGTGAAGTCGGGTTTGATGGTGCCAGAGAGAAGAAATTCAGCTTCGCATACATCGAGTTGGCTCATGTATACTCAGGTTTGATGGTGCGAGAAAAACGAAATTCAGCTTCGCATACATCGACCTGGCTGATCTGAACTCAGGTTTGATGTTGCGAGCTAGAAGGAATTCAGCTTCGCCTTCGTCGTTTTGGCTCACTTGAACACAGGTTTGACGGTGCGAGAGAGAAAATATTCAGCTTCGCATTCATCGATTTTGCTCATGTAAACTCAGGCTTTATGGTGCGAGAGAGACGAAATTCAGCTTCGCATTCGTATATTTGGCTCAAGTGAACTCAGCTTTGGTGGTGCGAGAGTGAAGAAATTCAGCCTCGCATTCATCCATTTCCCTAGCGTGAACTCAGGTTTGATGGCGCGAGAGTGAAGAATTTCAGATTCGCCTACATCGACTTGGCTGTCGTGAATTCAGGTTTGATGGTGCGAGAGAGAAAAAATATTGCTTCGCATTTATCGATGTGGCTCACGTGAACTCAGGTTTAATTACAAATGAGAAGAAATTCAGCATCTCATTCACCGTTTCGGCTCACGTGAAGTAAGGTTTGATGGTGCGAGGGTGAAGAAATTCAGCTTCGCATTCATCGATTTGGCTCAAGTGAACTCGGGTTTGATGGTGCCAGAGAGAAGAAATTCAGCCTCGCATACATCGATTTCGCTCATGTATACTCAGGTTTGATGGTGCGAGAAAAACGAAATTCAGCTTCGCATTCATCGATTTGGCTCATGTAAACTTAGGCTTTATCGTGCGAGAGAAACGAAATTCAGCTTCGCATTCGTATATTTGGCTCAGGGAAACTCAGGTTTGATAGTGCGAGAGAGAAGAAATTCAGCTTCGCATTCATCGATTTCCCCAGCGTGAACTCAGATTTGATGGCGCGAGAGTGAAGAAATTCAGATTCGCCTACATCGACTTGGCTGTCGTGAATTCAGGTTTGATGGTGCGAGAGAGAATAAACATTGCTTCGCATTCATCGATTTGGCTCACGTGAACTCAGGTTTGATGGCGCGAGAGAGTTGAAATTCAGCTTCGCATACATCGACTTGGCTGACGTAAATTCAGTTTTGATGGTGCGAGAGAGAAGAAATATTGCTGCGCATTCATCGATGTGGCTCAGGTGAACTCAGGTTTAATTACAAATGAGAAGTAATTCAGCATTTCATTCACCGTTTCGGCTCACGTGAAGTCAGGTTTGATGGTGCGAGGGTGAAGAAATTCAGCTTCGCATTCATCGATTTGGCTCACGTGAACTCGGGTTTGATGATGCCAGAGAGAAGAAATACAGCTTCGCATACATCGACGTGGCTGACGTGAATTCAGTTTTGATGGTGCGAGAGAGAAGAAATTTAGCTTCGCCTTCATCGTTTTGGCTCACCTGAACTCGGGTTTGATGGTGCCAGAGAGAAGAAATTCAGCTTCGCATTCATCGACCTGGCTGACGTGAACTCATGTTTGATGGCGAGAGAGAGAAGAATTTCAGCTTCGTATACATCGATTTGGCTCATGTAAACTCAGGTTTGATGGTGCGAGAGAGACGAAATTCAGCTTCGCCTTCATCGTTTTGGCTCACGTGAACACAGGTTTGATGGCGCGAGAGTGAAGAAATTCAGCTTCGCACTCATCGATTTGTCTCACGTGAACTCGGGTTTGATGGTGCCAATGAGAAGAAATTCAGCTTCGCATACATCGACGTGGCTGACGTGAATTCAGTGTTAATGGTGCGAGAGAGAAGAAATTCAGCTTCGCCTTCATCGTTTTGGCTCACGTGAACACAGGTTTGACGGTGCGAGAGCGAAGAAATTCAGCTTCGCATTCGTATATTTGGCTCAAGTGAACTCAGCTTTGATGGTGCAAGAGTGAAGAAATTCAGCTTCGCATTCATCGATTTCCCTAGCGTGAACTGAGTTTTGATGGCGCGAGAGTGAAGAAATTCAGCTTCGCATTCATCGATGTGGCTCACGTGAACTCCGGTTTGATGGTGCCAGAGAGAAGAAATTCAGCTTCGCATTCATCGATTTGGCTCATGTAAACTCAGGTTTGATGGTGCGAGAGAGAAGAAATATTGCTTCGCATTCATCGATTTGGCTCACGTGAACTCAGGTTCGATAACGCGAGAGAGATGAAATTCAGCTTCGCCTACATCGACTTGGCTGACGTGAATTCAGGTTTGATGGTGCGGGAGAGAAGAATTTGTGCTTCGCCTTCATCGGTTTGGCTCACGTGAACTCAGGTTTGACGGTGCGAGCGCGAAGAAATTCAGCTTCGCATACATCGATTTCGCTCACGTGTATTAAGTTTTCATGGCGCGAGAGAGAAGAAATTCTGCTTCGCCTACATCGACTTGGCTGACGTGAATTCAGGTTTGATGGTGCGAGAGAGAAGAATTTGTGCTTCGCCTTCATCGGTTTGGCTCACGTGAACTCAGGTTTGACGGTGCGAGCGCGAAGAAATTCAGCTTCGCATACATCGATTTCGCTCACGTGAATTAAGTTTTCATGGCGCGAGAGAGAAGAAATTCTGTTTCGCCTACATCGACTTGGCTGACGTGAATTCAGGTTTGATGGTGCGAGAGAGAAGAATTTGTGCTTCGCCTTCATCGGTTTGGCTCACGTGAACTCAGGTTTGACGGTGCGAGCGCGAAGAAATTCAGCTTCGCCTACATCGACTTGGCTAACGTGAATTCAGGTTTGATGGTGCGAGAGAGAAGAAATAGTGCTTCGCCTTCATCGGTTTGGCTCACGTGAACTCAGGTTTGACGGTGCGAGCGCGAAGAAATTCAGCTTCGCATACATCGATTTCGCTCACGTGAATTAAGTTTTCATAACGCGAGAGAGAAGAAATTCTGCTTCGCCTACATCGACTTGGCTGACGTGAATTCAGGTTTGATGGTGCGAGAGAGAAGAATTTGTGCTTCGCCTTCATCGGTTTGGCTCACGTGAACTCAGGTTTGACGGTGCGAGCGCGAAGAAATTCAGCTTCGCATACATCGATTTCGCTCACGTGAATTAAGTTTTCATGGCGCGAGAGAGAAGAAATTCTGTTTCGCCTACATCGACTTGGCTGACGTGAATTCAGGTTTGATGGTGCGAGAGAGAAGAATTTGTGCTTCGCCTTCATCGGTTTGGCTCACGTGAACTCAGGTTTGACGGTGCGAGCGCGAAGAAATTCTGCTTCGCCTACATTGACTTGGCTGACGTGAATTCAGGTTTGATGGTGCAAGAGAGAAGAATTTGTGCTTCGCCTTCATCGGTTTGGCTCACGTGAACTCAGGTTTGACGGTGCGAGCGCGAAGAAATTCAGCTTCGCCTACATCGATTTCGCTCACGTGTATTAAGTTTTCATGGCGCGAGAGAGAAGAAATTCTGCTTCGCCTACATCGACTTGGCTGACGTGAATTCAGGTTTGATGGTGCGAGAGAGAAGAATTTGTGCTTCGCCTTCATCGGTTTGGCTCACGTGAACTCAGGTTTGACGGTGCGAGCGCGAAGAAATTCAGCTTCGCATACATCGATTTCGCTCACGTGAATTAAGTTTTCATGGCGCGAGAGAGAAGAAATTCTGTTTCGCCTACATCGACTTGGCTGACGTGAATTCAGGTTTGATGGTGCGAGAGAGAAGAATTTGTGCTTCGCCTTCATCGGTTTGGCTCACGTGAACTCAGGTTTGACGGTGCGAGCGCGAAGAAATTCAGCTTCGCCTACATCGATTTCGCTCACGTGAATTAAGTTTTCATGGCGCGAGAGAGAAGAAATTCTGTTTCGCCTACATCGACTTGGCTGACGTGAATTCAGGTTTGATGGTGCGAGAGAGAAGAATTTGTGCTTCGCCTTCATCGGTTTGGCTCACGTGAACTCAGGTTTGACGGTGCGAGCGCGAAGAAATTCTGCTTCGCCTACATTGACTTGGCTGACGTGAATTCAGGTTTGATGGTGCAAGAGAGAATAAATTGTGCTGCGCATTCATCGGTTTGGCTCACGTGCACTCAGGTTTAATGTCAAATGAGAAGAAATTCAGCTTCGCCTTCATCGTTTCGGCTCACGTGAACACAGGTTTGATGGCGCGAGAGTGAAGAAATTCAGCTTCGCACTCATCGATTTGTCTCACGTGAACTCGGGTTTGATGGTGCCAATGAGATGAAATTCAGCTTCGCATACATCGACGTGGCTGACGTGAATTCAGTGTTAATGGTGCGAGAGAGAAGAAATTCAGCTTCGCCTTCATCGTTTTGGCTCACGTGAACACAGGTTTGACGGTGCGAGAGCGAAGAAATTCAGCTTCGCATTCGTATATTTGGCTCAAGTGAACTCAGCTTTGATGGTGCAAGAGTGAAGAAATTCAGCTTCGCATTCATCGATTTCCCTAGCGTGAACTGAGTTTTGATGGCGCGAGAGTGAAGAAATTCAGCTTCGCATTCATCGATGTGGCTCACGTGAACTCCGGTTTGATGGTGCCAGAGAGAAGAAATTCAGCTTCGCATTCATCGATTTGGCTCATGTAAACTCAGGTTTGATGGTGCGAGAGAGAAGAAATATTGCTTCGCATTCATCGATTTGGCTCACGTGAACTCAGGTTCGATAACGCGAGAGAGATGAAATTCAGCTTCGCCTACATCGACTTGGCTGACGTGAATTCAGGTTTGATGGTGCGAGAGAGAAGAAATAGTGCTTCGCCTTCATCGGTTTGGCTCACGTGAACTCAGGTTTGATGGTGCGAGAGAGAAGAAATTCAGCTTCGCATTCATCGATTTCGCTCACGTGTATTAAGTTTTCATGGCGCGAGAGAGAAGAAATTCTGTTTCGCCTACATCGACTTGGCTGACGTGAATTCAGGTTTGATGGTGCGAGAGAGAAGAATTTGTGCTTCGCCTTCATCGGTTTGGCTCACGTGAACTCAGGTTTGACGGTGCGAGCGCGAAGAAATTCAGCTTCGCATACATCGATTTCGCTCACGTGAATTAAGTTTTCATGGCGCGAGAGAGAAGAAATTCTGTTTCGCCTACATCGACTTGGCTGACGTGAATTCAGGTTTGATGGTGCGAGAGAGAAGAATTTGTGCTTCGCCTTCATCGGTTTGGCTCACGTGAACTCAGGTTTGACGGTGCGAGCGCGAAGAAATTCAGCTTCGCCTACATCGACTTGGCTAACGTGAATTCAGGTTTGATGGTGCGGGAGAGAAGAAATAGTGCTTCGCCTTCATCGGTTTGGCTCACGTGAACTCAGGTTTGACGGTGCGAGCGCGAAGAAATTCAGCTTCGCATACATCGATTTCGCTCACGTGAATTAAGTTTTCATGGCGCGAGAGAGAAGAAATTCTGTTTCGCCTACATCGACTTAGCTGACGTGAATTCAGGTTTGATGGTGCGAGAGAGAAGAATTTGTGCTTCGCCTTCATCGGTTTGGCTCACGTGAACTCAGGTTTGACGGTGCGAGCGCGAAGAAATTCTGCTTCGCCTCCATCGACTTGGCTGACGTGAATTCAGGTTTGATGGTGCAAGAGAGAATAAATTGTGCTGCGCATTCATCGGTTTGGCTCACGTGCACTCAGGTTTAATGTCAAATGAGAAGAAATTCAGCTTCGCCTTCATCGTTTCGGCTCACGTGAACTTAGGTTTGATGGTGCGATAGTGAAGAAATTCAGCTTCGCATTCATCGAATTGGCTCACGTGAACTCAGCTTTGATGGTGCGAGAGAGAAGAAATTCTGATTCGCATTCATCGATTTCCCTAGCGTGAACTCAGGTTTGTTGGCGCGAGAGTGAAGAAATTCAGCTTTGCATTCATCGATGTGGCTCACGTGAACTCAGGTTTGATGGTGCGAGAGAGACGAAATTCAGCTTCGCATTCATCGATTTGGCTCACGTGAACTCAGGTTTGATGGTGCGAGAGAGACGAAATTCACCTTCGCATTCATCAATTTGGCTCAAGTGAACTCAGGTTTGATGGTGCGAGAGAGACGAAATTCAGCTTCGCATTCATCGATTTCCCTAGCGTGAAATAAGGTTTAATGTCAAATGAGAAGAAATTCAGCTTCGCATTCATCGATGTGGCTCACGTGAACTCAGGTTTGATGGCGCGAGAGAGAAGAAATTCAGATTCGCCTACATTGACTTGGCTGACGTGAATTCAGGTTTGATGGTGCAAGAGAGAAGAAATAGTGCTGCGCATTCATCGGTTTGGCTCACGTGAACTCAGGTTTAATGTCAAATGAGAAGAAATTCAGGTTCGCCTTCATCGTTTCGGCTCACGTGAACTTAGGTTTGATGGTGCGAGAGTGAAGAAATTCAGCTTCGCATTCATCGATTTGGCTCACGTGAACTCAGGTTTCATGGTGCGAGAGAGTCGAAATTCAGCTTCGCATTCATCGACTTGGCTCACGTGAACTCAGCTTTGATGGTGCGAGAGTGAAGAAATTCAGCGTCGCATTCATCGATTTCCCTAGCGTGAACTCAGGTTTGATGGTGCGAGAGTGAAGAAATTCAGCTTCGCATTCATCGATGTGGCTCACGTGAACTCAGGTTTGATGTTGCGAGAGAGAAGAAATTCAGATTCGCCTACATCGACTTGGCTGACGTGAATTCAGGTTTGATGATGCGAGAGAGAGAAATTCAGCATCGCATACATCGATTCGGCTCACGTGAACTCAGGTTTGACGGTGCGAGAGCGAAGAAATTCAGTTTCGCATTCATCGATTTGGCTCACGTGAACTCAGGTTTAATGTCAAATGAGAAGAAATTCAGCTTTGCCTTCATCGTTTCGGCTCAAGTGAACTCAGGTTTGATGGTGCGAGAGAGAAGAAATTCAGGTTCGCCTTCATCGACTTGGCTCACGTGAACTCAGGTTCGATGGCGCGAGAGAGATGAAATTCAGCTTCGCCTACATCGACTTGGCTGACGTGAATTCGGGTTTGATGGTGCGGGATTAAAGAAATTCAGATTACCCTACATCGACTTGGCTGACGTGAATTCAGGTTTGATGGTGCGAGAGAGAAGAAATAGTGCTGCGCATTCATCGGTTTGGCTCACGTGAACTCAGGTTTAATGTCAAATGAGAAGAAATTCAGGTTCGCCTTCATCGTTTCGGCTCACGTGAACTTAGGTTTGATGGTGCGAGAGTGAAGAAATTCAGCTTCGCATTCATCGATTTGGCTCACGTGAACTCAGGTTTCATGGTGCGAGAGAGTCGAAATTCAGCTTCGCATTCATCGACTTGGCTCACGTGAACTCAGCTTTGATGGTGCGAGAGTGAAGAAATTCAGCGTCGCATTCATCGATTTCCCTAGCGTGAACTCAGGTTTGATGGTGCGAGAGTGAAGAAATTCAGCTTCGCATTCATCGATGTGGCTCACGTGAACTCAGGTTTGATGTTGCGAGAGAGAAGAAATTCAGATTCGCCTACATCGACTTGGCTGACGTGAATTCAGGTTTGATGATGCGAGAGAGAAGAAATTCAGCATCGCATACATCGATTCGGCTCACGTGAACTCAGGTTTGACGGTGCGAGAGCGAAGAAATTCAGTTTCGCATTCATCGATTTGGCTCACGTGAACTCAGGTTTAATGTCAAATGAGAAGAAATTCAGCTTTGCCTTCATCGTTTCGGCTCAAGTGAACTCAGGTTTGATGGTGCGAGAGAGAAGAAATTCAGGTTCGCCTTCATCGACTTGGCTCACGTGAACTCAGGTTCGATGGCGCGAGAGAGATGAAATTCAGCTTCGCCTACATCGACTTGGCTGACGTGAATTCGGGTTTGATGGTGCGAGATTAAAGAAATTCAGATTACCCTACATCGACTTGGCTGACGTGAATTCAAGTTTGATGGTGCGAGAGAGAAGAAATAGTGCTGCGCATTCATCGGTTTGGCTCACGTGAACTCAGGTTTAATGTCAAATGAGAAGAAATTCAGGTTCGCCTTCATCGTTTCGGCTCACGTGAACTTAGGTTTGATGGTGCGAGAGTGAAGAAATTCAGCTTCGCATTCATCGATTTGGCTCACGTGAACTCAGGTTTCATGGTGCGAGAGAGTCGAAATTCAGCTTCGCATTCATCGACTTGGCTCACGTGAACTCAGCTTTGATGGTGCGAGAGTGAAGAAATTCAGCGTCGCATTCATCGATTTCCCTAGCGTGAACTCAGGTTTGATGGTGCGAGAGTGAAGAAATTCAGCTTCGCATTCATCGATGTGGCTCACGTGAACTCAGGTTTGATGTTGCGAGAGAGAAGAAATTCAGATTCGCCTACATCGACTTGGCTGACGTGAATTCAGGTTTGATGATGCGAGAGAGAAGAAATTCAGCATCGCATACATCGATTCGGCTCACGTGAACTCAGGTTTGACGGTGCGAGAGCGAAGAAATTCAGTTTCGCATTCATCGATTTGGCTCACGTGAACTCAGGTTTAATGTCAAATGAGAAGAAATTCAGCTTTGCCTTCATCGTTTCGGCTCAAGTGAACTCAGGTTTGATGGTGCGAGAGAGAAGAAATTCAGGTTCGCCTTCATCGACTTGGCTCACGTGAACTCAGGTTCGATGGCGCGAGAGAGATGAAATTCAGCTTCGCCTACATCGACTTGGCTGACGTGAATTCGGGTTTGATGGTGCGGGATTAAAGAAATTCAGATTACCCTACATCGACTTGGCTGACGTGAATTCAGGTTTGATGGTGCGAGAGAGAAGAAATAGTGCTGCGCATTCATCGGTTTGGCTCACGTGAACTCAGGTTTAATGTCAAATGAGAAGAAATTCAGGTTCGCCTTCATCGTTTCGGCTCACGTGAACTTAGGTTTGATGGTGCGAGAGTGAAGAAATTCAGCTTCGCATTCATCGATTTGGCTCACGTGAACTCAGGTTTCATGGTGCGAGAGAGTCGAAATTCAGCTTCGCATTCATCGACTTGGCTCACGTGAACTCAGCTTTGATGGTGCGAGAGTGAAGAAATTCAGCGTCGCATTCATCGATTTCCCTAGCGTGAACTCAGGTTTGATGGTGCGAGAGTGAAGAAATTCAGCTTCGCATTCATCGATGTGGCTCACGTGAACTCAGGTTTGATGTTGCGAGAGAGAAGAAATTCAGATTCGCCTACATCGACTTGGCTGACGTGAATTCAGGTTTGATGATGCGAGAGAGAAGAAATTCAGCATCGCATACATCGATTCGGCTCACGTGAACTCAGGTTTGACGGTGCGAGAGCGAAGAAATTCAGTTTCGCATTCATCGATTTGGCTCACGTGAACTCAGGTTTAATGTCAAATGAGAAGAAATTCAGCTTTGCCTTCATCGTTTCGGCTCAAGTGAACTCAGGTTTGATGGTGCGAGAGAGAAGAAATTCAGGTTCGCCTTCATCGACTTGGCTCACGTGAACTCAGGTTCGATGGCGCGAGAGAGATGAAATTCAGCTTCGCCTACATCGACTTGGCTGACGTGAATTCGGGTTTGATGGTGCGAGATTAAAGAAATTCAGATTACCCTACATCGACTTGGCTGACGTGAATTCAAGTTTGATGGTGCGAGAGAGAAGAAATAGTGCTGCGCATTCATCGGTTTGGCTCACGTGAACTCAGGTTTAATGTCAAATGAGAAGAAATTCAGGTTCGCCTTCATCGTTTCGGCTCACGTGAACTTAGGTTTGATGGTGCGAGAGTGAAGAAATTCAGCTTCGCATTCATCGATTTGGCTCACGTGAACTCAGGTTTCATGGTGCGAGAGAGTCGAAATTCAGCTTCGCATTCATCGACTTGGCTCACGTGAACTCAGCTTTGATGGTGCGAGAGTGAAGAAATTCAGCGTCGCATTCATCGATTTCCCTAGCGTGAACTCAGGTTTGATGGTGCGAGAGTGAAGAAATTCAGCTTCGCATTCATCGATGTGGCTCACGTGAACTCAGGTTTGATGTTGCGAGAGAGAAGAAATTCAGATTCGCCTACATCGACTTGGCTGACGTGAATTCAGGTTTGATGATGCGAGAGAGAAGAAATTCAGCATCGCATACATCGATTCGGCTCACGTGAACTCAGGTTTGACGGTGCGAGAGCGAAGAAATTCAGTTTCGCATTCATCGATTTGGCTCACGTGAACTCAGGTTTGATGGTGCCAGAGAGAAGAAATTCAGTTTCGCATACATCGACGTGGCTGACGTGAATTCAGTGTTAATGGTGCGAGAGAGAAGAAATTCAGCTTCGCCTTCATCGTTTTGGCTCACGTGAACACAGGTTTGACGGTGCGAGAGCGAAGAAATTCAGCTTCGCATTCGTATATTTGGCTCAAGTGAACTCAGCTTTGATGGTGCAAGAGTGAAGAAATTCAGCTTCGCATTCATCGATTTCCCTAGCGTGAACTGAGTTTTGATGGCGCGAGAGTGAAGAAATTCAGCTTCGCATTCATCGATGTGGCTCACGTGAACTCCGGTTTGATGGTGCCAGAGAGAAGAAATTCAGCTTCGCATTCATCGATTTGGCTCACGTGAACTCGGGTTTGATGGTGCCAGAGAGAAGAAATTCAGCTTCGCATACATCGACTTGGCTGACGTGAATTCAGGTTTGATTGTGCGAGAGAGAAGAAATAGAGCTTCGCATTCATCGATATGGCTCACGTGAACTCAGGTTTGATGGTGCGAGAGAGAAGAAATTCAGCTTCGCCTTCATCGTTTTGGCTCACGTGAACACAGGTTTGATGGCGCGAGAGTGAAGAAATTCAGCTTCGCACTCATCGATTTGTCTCACGTGAACTCGGGTTTGATGGTGCCAATGAGAAGAAATTCAGCTTCGCATACATCGACGTGGCTGACGTGAATTCAGTGTTAATAATGCGAGAGAGAAGAAATTCAGCTTCGCCTTCATCGTTTTGGCTCACGTGAACACAGGTTTGACGGTGCGAGAGCGAAGAAATTCAGCTTCGCATTCGTATATTTGGCTCAAGTGAACTCAGCTTTGATGGTGCAAGAGTGAAGAAATTCAGCTTCGCATTCATCGATTTCCCTAGCGTGAACTGAGTTTTGATGGCGCGAGAGTGAAGAAATTCAGCTTCGCCTTCATCGATGTGGCTCACGTGAATTCAGGTTTGATGGTGCCAGAGAGAAGAAATTCAGCTTCGCATTCATCGATTTGGCTCACGTGAACTCGGGTTTGATGGTGCCAGAGAGAAGAAATTCAGCTTCGCATACATCGACTTGGCTGACGTGAATTCAGGTTTGATGGTGCGGGAGAGAAGAAATAGTGCTTCGCCTTCATCGGTTTGGCTCACGTGAACTCAGGTTTGACGGTGCGAGCGCGAAGAAATTCAGCTTCGCATTCATCGATTTCGCTCACGTGTATTAAGTTTTCATGGCGCGAGAGAGAAGAAATTCTGCTTCGCCTACATCGACTTGGCTGACGTGAATTCAGGTTTGATGGTGCGAGAGAGAAGAATTTGTGCTTCGCCTTCATCGGTTTGGCTCACGTGAACTCAGGTTTGACGGTGCGAGCGCGAAGAAATTCAGCTTCGCCTACATCGACTTGGCTAACGTGAATTCAGGTTTGATGGTGCGAGAGAGAAGAAATAGTGCTTCGCCTTCATCGGTTAGGCTCACGTGAACTCAGGTTTGACGGTGCGAGCGCGAAGAAATTCTGCTTCGCCTACATTGACTTGGCTGACGTGAATTCAGGTTTGATGGTGCAAGAGAGAATAAATTGTGCTGCGCATTCATCGGTTTGGCTCACGTGCACTCAGGTTTAATGTCAAATGAGAAGAAATTCAGCTTCGCCTTCATCGTTTCGGCTCACGTAAACTCAGGTTTGATGGTGCGAGTGTGCAGAAATTC
Source organism: Taenia multiceps (assembly GCA_001923025.3). Taxonomy (NCBI): domain Eukaryota; kingdom Metazoa; phylum Platyhelminthes; class Cestoda; order Cyclophyllidea; family Taeniidae; genus Taenia; species Taenia multiceps. The sequence continues at coordinate 33,196,433 of CM010312.1, forward strand.
AGCTTCGCATTCATCGAATTGGCTCACGTGAACTCAGGTTTGATGGCGCGAGAGAGAAGAAATTCAGCTTCGCATTCATCGATTTGGCTCACGTGAACTCGGGTTTGATGGTGCCAGAGAGAAGAAATTCAGCTTCGCATACATTGACTTGGCTGACGTGAATTCAGGTTTGATGGTGCGAGAGAGAAGAAATTCAGCATCGCATACATCGATTCGGCTCACGTGAACTCAGGTTTGACGGTGCGAGAGCGAAGAAATTCAGTTTCGCATTCATCGAATTGGCTCACGTGAACTCAGGTTTGATGGTGCCAGAGAGAAGAAATTCAGCATCGCATACATCGATTTGGCTCATATAAACTCAGGTTTGATGGTGCGAGAGAGACGAAATTCAGCTTCGATTCATATATTTGGCTCAAGTGAACTCAGGTTTGATGGTGCGAGAGAGAAGAAATTCAGCTTCGCATTCATCGATTTCCCTAGCGTGAACTCAGGTTTGTTGGCGCGAGAGTGAAGAAATTCAGCTTCGCATTCATCGATGTGGCTCACGTGAACACAGGTTTGATGGCGCGAGAGTAAAGAAATTCAGCTTCGCATTCATCGATTTGGCTCACGTGAACTCGGGTTTGATGGTGCCAGAGAGAAGAAATTCAGCTTCGCCTACATCGACTTGGCTGACGTGAATTCAGGTTTCATGGTGCGAGAGAGAAGAAATTCAGCTTCGCCTTCATCGTTTTGGCTCACGTGAACACAGGTTTGACGGTGCAAGAGTGAAGAAATTCAGCTTCGCATTCATCGATTTCCCTAGCGTGAACTGAGTTTTGATGGCGCGAGAGTGAAGAAATTCAGCTTCGCATTCATCGATGTGGCTCACGTGAACTCCGGTTTGATGGTGCCAGAGAGAAGAAATTCAGCTTCGCATTCATCGATTTGGCTCATGTAAACTCAGGTTTGTTGGTGCGAGAGAGAAGAAATATTGCTTCGCATTCATCGATTTGGCTCACGTGAACTCAGGTTCGATAACGCGAGAGAGATGAAATTCAGCTTCGCCTACATCGACTTGGCTGACGTGAATTCAGGTTTGATGGTGCGGGAGAGAAGAAATAGTGCTTCGCCTTCATCGGTTTGGCTCACGTGAATTAAGTTTTCATGGCGCGAGAGAGAAGAAATTCTGTTTCGCCTACATCGACTTGGCTGACGTGAATTCAGGTTTGATGGTGCGAGAGAGAAGAATTTGTGCTTCGCCTTCATCGGTTTGGCTCACGTGAACTCAGGTTTGACGGTGCGAGCGCGAAGAAATTCTGCTTCGCCTACATCGACTTGGCTGACGTGAATTCAGGTTTGATGGTGCGAGAGAAAAGAATTTGTGCTGCGCATTCATCGTTTCGGCTCACGTGAACTCAGGTTTGATGGTGCGAGAGAGAAGAATTTCAGCATCGCATACATCGATTTGGCTCACGTGAACTCAGGTTTGATGGTGCGAGAGTGAAGAAATTCAGCTTCGCATTCATCGATGTGGCTCACGTGAACTCAGGTTTGATGGCGCGAGAGAGAAGAAATTCAGATTCGCCTACATTGACTTGGCTGACGTGAATTCAGGTTTGATGGTGCAAGAGAGAATAAATTGTGCTGCGCATTCATCGGTTTGGCTCACGTGCACTCAGGTTTAATGTCAAATGAGAAGAAATTCAGCTTCGCCTTCATCGTTTCGGCTCACGTGAACTTAGGTTTGATGGTGCGATAGTGAAGAAATTCAGCTTCGCATTCATCGATTTGGCTCACGTGAACTCAGGTTTGATGGTGCGAGAGTGAAGAAATTCAGCTTCGCATTCATCGATTTGGCTCACGTGAACTCAGGTTTGATGGTGCGAAAGAGAGGAAATAGTGCTACGCATTCATCTATTTGGCTCACGTGAACTCAGGTTTGATGGTGCGAGAGAGACGAAATTCAGCTTCGCATTCATCGATTTGGCTTACGTGAACTCAGGTTTGATGGTGCGAGAGAGACGAAATTCAGCTTCGCATTCATCGATTTGGCTCACGTGAACTCAGGTTTCATGGTGCGAGAGAGTCGAAATTCAGCTTCGCATTCATCGACTTGGCTCACGTGAACTTAGGTTTGATGGTGCGAAAGAGAAGAAATAGTGCTACGCATTCATCTATATAGCTCAAGTGAACTCAGCTTTGATGGTGCGAGAGTGAAGAAATTCAGCGTCGCATTCATCGATTTCCCTATCGTGAACTCAGGTTTGATGGTGCGAGAGTGAAGAAATTCAGATTCGCCTACATCGACTTGGCTGACGTGAATTCAGGTTTGATGATGCGAGAGAGAAGAAATTGTGCTGCGCATTCATCGGTTTGGCTCACGTGAACTCAGGTTTGATGGTGCGAAAGAGAAAAAATTCAGCTTCGCCTTCATCGTTTTGGCTCACGTGAACTCAGGTTTGATGGCGCGAGAGTGAAGAAATTCTGATTTGCCTACATTGACTTGGCTGACGCGAATTCAGGTTTGATGGTGCGAGAGGGAAGAAATAGTGCTGCGCATTCATCGGTTTGGCTCACGGGAACTCAGGTTTAATGTCAAATGGGAAGAAATTCAGCTTCGCCTTCATCGTTTCGGCTCACGTAAACTCAGGTTTGATGGTGCGAGTGTGCAGAAATTCAGCTTCGCATTCATCGATTTGGCTCACTTGTACTCGGGTTTGATGGTGCCAGAGAGAAGAAATTCAGCTTCGCATACATTGACTTGGCTGACGTGAATTCAGGTTTGATGGTGCGAGAGAGAAGAAATTCAGCATCGCATACATCGATTTGGCTCACGTGAACTCAGGTTTGATGGTGCCAGAGAGAAGAAATTCAGCATCGCATACATTGATTTGGCTCATATAAACTTAGGTATGATTGTGCGAGAGAGACGAAATTCAGCTTCGATTCATATATTTGGCTCAAGTGAACTCAGGTTTGATGGTGCGAGAGAGAAGAAATTCAGCTTCGCATTCATCGATTTCCCTAGCGTGAACTCAGGTTTGTTGGCGCGAGAGTGAAGAAATTCAGCTTCGCATTCATCGATGTGGCTCACGTGAACACAGGTTTGATGGCGCGAGAGTAAAGAAATTCAGCTTCGCATTCATCGATCTGGCTCACGTGAACTCGGGTTTGATGGTGCCAGAGAGAAGAAATTCAGCTTCGCATACATCGACTTGGCTGACGTGAATTCAGGTCTGATGGTGCGAGAGAGAAGAAATTTAGCTTCGCCTTCATCGATATGGCTCACGTGAACAGAGGTTTGATGGCGCGAGAGTGAAGAAATTCAGCTTCGCATTCATCGATTTGGCTCACGTGAACTTAGCTTTGATGGCGAGAGCGAGAATATATTCAGCTTCGCATACATCGATTTGGCTTATGTAAACTCAGTTTTGATGGTGCGAGAGAGACGAAATTCAGCTTCGATTCATATATTTGCCTCAAGTGAACTCAGGTTTGATGGTGCGAGAGAGAAGAAATTCAGCTTCGCATTCATCGATTTCCCTAGCGTTAACTCAGGTTTGTTGGCGCGAGAGTGAAGAAATTCAGCATCGCCTTCATCGATTTGGCTCACGTGAACACAGGTTTGATGGCGCGAGAGTAAAGAAATCCAGCTTCGCATTCATCGATTTGGCTCACGTGAACTCGGGTTTGATGGTGCCAGAGAGAAGAAATTCAGCTTCGCATACATCGACTTGGCAGACGTGAATTCAGGTTTGATGGTGCGAGAGAGAAGAAATTTAGCTTCGCCTTCATCGATATGGCTCACGTGAACACAGGTTTGATGGCGCGAGAGTGAAGAAATTCAGCTTCGCATTCATCGATTTCCCTAGCGTGAACTGAGTTTTGATGGCGCGAGAGAGAAGAAATTCAGCTTCGCATTCATCGATGTGGCTCACGTGAACTCCGGTTTGATGGTGCCAGAGAGAAGAAATTCAGCTTCGCATTCATCGATTTGGCTCATGTAAACTCAGGTTTGATGGTGCGAGAGAGAAGAAATATTGCTTCGCATTCATCGATTTGGCTCACGTGAACTCAGGTTCGATAACGCGAGAGAGATGAAATTCAGCTTCGCCTACATCGACTTGGCTGACGTGAATTCAGGTTTGATGGTGCGGGAGAGAAGAAATAGTGCTTCGCCTTCATCGGTTTGGCTCACGTGAACTCAGGTTTGACGGTGCGAGCGCGAAGAATTTCAGCTTCGCATACATCGATTTCGCTCACGTGAATTAAGTTTTCATGGCGCGAGAGAGAAGAAATTCTGTTTCGCCTACATCGACTTGGCTGACGTGAATTCAGGTTTGATGGTGCGAGAGAGAAGAATTTGTGCTTCGCCTTCATCGGTTTGGCTCACGTGAACTCAGGTTTGACGGTGCGAGCGCGAAGAAATTCTGCTTCGCCTACATCGACTTGGCTGACGTGAATTCAGGTTTGATGGTGCGAGAGAAAAGAATTTGTGCTGCGCATTCATCGTTTCGGCTCACGTGAACTCAGGTTTGATGGTGCGAGAGAGAAGAATTTCAGCATCGCATACATCGATTTGGCTCACGTGAACTCAGGTTTGATGGTGCGAGAGTGAAGAAATTCAGCTTCGCATTCATCGATGTGGCTCACGTGAACTCAGGTTTGATGGCGCGAGAGAGAAGAAATTCAGATTCGCCTACATTGACTTGGCTGACGTGAATTCAGGTTTGATGGTGCAAGAGAGAATAAATTGTGCTGCGCATTCATCGGTTTGGCTCACGTGCACTCAGGTTTAATGTCAAATGAGAAGAAATTCAGCTTCGCCTTCATCGTTTCGGCTCACGTGAACTTAGGTTTGATGGTGCGATAGTGAAGAAATTCAGCTTCGCATTCATCGATTTGGCTCACGTGAACTCAGGTTTGATGGTGCGAGAGTGAAGAAATTCAGCTTCGCATTCATCGATTTGGCTCACGTGAACTCAGGTTTGATGGTGCGAAAGAGAGGAAATAGTGCTACGCATTCATCTATTTGGCTCAAGTGAACACAGCTTTGATGGTGCGAGAGAGAAGAAATTCAGATTCGCATTCATCGATTTTCCTAGCGTGAACTCAGGTTTGTTGGCGCGAGAGTGAAGAAATTCAGCTTTGCATTCATCGATGTGGCTCACGTGAACTCAGGTTTGATGGTGCGAGAGAGACGAAATTCAGCTTCGCATTCATCGATTTGGCTCACGTGAACTCAGGTTTGATGGTGCGAGAGAGACGAAATTCAGCTTCGCATTCATCGATTTGGCTCACGTGAACTCAGGTTTCATGGTGCGAGAGAGTCGAAATTCAGCTTCGCATTCATCGACTTGGCTCACGTGAACTTAGGTTTGATGGTTCGAAAGAGAAGAAATAGTGCTACGCATTCATCTATATAGCTCAAGTGAACTCAGCTTTGATGGTGCGAGAGTGAAGAAATTCAGCGTCGCATTCATCGATTTCCCTATCGTGAACTCAGGTTTGATGGTGCAAGAGTGAAGAAATTCAGATTCGCCTACATCGACTTGGCTGACGTGAATTCAGGTTTGATGATGCGAGAGAGAAGAAATTGTGCTGCGCATTCATCGGTTTGGCTCACGTGAACTCAGGTTTAATGTCAAATGAGAAGTAATTCAGCTTCGCCTTCATCGTTTCGCCTCACGTGAACTCAGGTTTGATGGTGCGAAAGAGAAAAAATTCAGCTTCGCCTTCATCGTTTTGGCTCACGTGAACTCAGGTTTGATGGTGCAAGAGAGAAAAAATATTGCTTCGCATTCATCGATTTGGCTCACGTGAACTCAGGTTCGATGGCGCGAGAGTGAAGAAATTCTGATTTGCCTACATTGACTTGGCTGACGCGAATTCAGGTTTGATGGTGCGAGAGGGAAGAAATAGTGCTGCGCATTCATCGGTTTGGCTCACGGGAACTCAGGTTTAATGTCAAATGGGAAGAAATTCAGCTTCGCCTTCATCGTTTCGGCTCACGTAAACTCAGTTTGATGGTGCGAGTGTGCAGAAATTCAGCTTCGCATTCATCGATTTGGCTCACTTGTACTCGGGTTTGATGGTGCCAGAGAGAAGAAATTCAGCTTCGCATACATTGACTTGGCTGACGTGAATTCAGGTTTGATGGTGCGAGAGAGAAGAAATTCAGCATCGCATACATCGATTTGGCTCACGTGAACTCAGGTTTGATGGTGCCAGAGAGAAGAAATTCAGCATCGCATACATTGATTTGGCTCATATAAACTTAGGTATGATTGTGCGAGAGAGACGAAATTCAGCTTCGATTCATATATTTGGCTCAAGTGAACTCAGGTTTGATGGTGCGAGAGAGAAGAAATTCAGCTTCGCATTCATCGATTTCCCTAGCGTGAACTCAGGTTTGTTGGCGCGAGAGTGAAGAAATTCAGCTTCGCATTCATCGATGTGGCTCACGTGAACACAGGTTTGATGGCGCGAGAGTAAAGAAATTCAGCTTCGCATTCATCGATCTGGCTCACGTGAACTCGGGTTTGATGGTGCCAGAGAGAAGAAATTCAGCTTCGCATACATCGACTTGGCTGACGTGAATTCAGGTCTGATGGTGCGAGAGAGAAGAAATTTAGCTTCGCCTTCATCGATATGGCTCACGTGAACACAGGTTTGATGGCGCGAGAGTGAAGAAATTCAGCTTCGCATTCATCGATTTGGCTCACGTGAACTTCGCTTTGATGGCGAGAGCGAGAATATATTCAGCTTCGCATACATCGATTTGGCTTATGTAAACTCAGGTTTGATGGTGCGAGAGAGACGAAATTCAGCTTTGCATTCATATATTTGGCTCAAGTGAACTCAGGTTTGATGGTGCGAGAGAGAAGAAATTCAGCATCGCATGCATCGATTTGGCTCACGTCAACTCAGGTTTGACGGTGCGAGGGCGAAGAAATTCAGCTTCGCATTCATCGATTTGGCTCACGTGAACTCGGGTTTGATGGTGCCAGAGAGAAGAAATTCAGCTTCGCATACATCGACTTGGCTGACGTGAATTCAGGTTTGATGGTGCGAGAGAGACGAAATAGTGCTTCGCATTCATCGATTTGGCTCACGTGAACTCAGGTTTAATGTCAAATGAGAAGTAATTCAGCTTCGCCTTCATCGTTTCGCCTCACGTGAACTCAGGTTTGATGGTGCGAAAGAGAAAAAATTCAGCTTCGCCTTCATCGTTTTGGCTCACGTGAACTCAGGTTTGATGGTGCAAGAGAGAAAAAATATTGCTTCGCATTCATCGATTTGGCTCACGTGAACTCAGGTTCGATGGCGCGAGAGTGAAGAAATTCTGATTTGCCTACATTGACTTGGCTGACGCGAATTCAGGTTTGATGGTGCGAGAGGGAAGAAATAGTGCTGCGCATTCATCGGTTTGGCTCACGGGAACTCAGGTTTAATGTCAAATGGGAAGAAATTCAGCTTCGCCTTCATCGTTTCGGCTCACGTAAACTCAGGTTTGATGGTGCGAGTGTGCAGAAATTCAGCTTCGCATTCATCGATTTGGCTCACTTGTACTCGGGTTTGATGGTGCCAGAGAGAAGAAATTCAGCTTCGCATACATTGACTTGGCTGACGTGAATTCAGGTTTGATGGTGCGAGAGAGAAGAAATTCAGCATCGCATACATCGACTTGGCTCACGTGAACTCAGGTTTGATGGTGCCAGAGAGAAGAAATTCAGCATCGCATACATTGATTTGGCTCATATAAACTTAGGTATGATTGTGCGAGAGAGACGAAATTCAGCTTCGATTCATATATTTGGCTCAAGTGAACTCAGGTTTGATGGTGCGAGAGAGAAGAAATTCAGCTTCGCATTCATCGATTTCCCTAGCGTGAACTCAGGTTTGATGGCGCGAGAGTAAAGAAATTCAGCTTCGCATTCATCGATCTGGCTCACGTGAACTCGGGTTTGATGGTGCCAGAGAGAAGAAATTCAGCTTCGCATACATCGACTTGGCTGACGTGAATTCAGGTCTGATGGTGCGAGAGAGAAGAAATTTAGCTTCGCCTTCATCGATATGGCTCACGTGAACAGAGGTTTGATGGCGCGAGAGTGAAGAAATTCAGCTTCGCATTCATCGATTTGGCTCACGTGAACTTAGCTTTGATGGCGAGAGCGAGAATATATTCAGCTTCGCATACATCGATTTGGCTTATGTAAACTCAGTTTTGATGGTGCGAGAGAGACGAAATTCTGCTTCGATTCATATATTTGCCTCAAGTGAACTCAGGTTTGATGGTGCGAGAGAGAAGAAATTCAGCTTCGCATTCATCGATTTCCCTAGCGTTAACTCAGGTTTGTTGGCGCGAGAGTGAAGAAATTCAGCATCGCCTTCATCGATTTGGCTCACGTGAACACAGGTTTGATGGCGCGAGAGTAAAGAAATCCAGCTTCGCATTCATCGATTTGGCTCACGTGAACTCGGGTTTGATGGTGCCAGAGAGAAGAAATTTAGCTTCGCCTTCATCGATATGGCTCACGTGAACACAGGTTTGATGGCGCGAGAGTGAAGAAATTCAGCTTCGCATTCATCGATCTGGCTCACGTGAACTCGGGTTTGATGGTGCCAGAGAGAAGAAATTCAGCTTCGCATACATCGACTTGGCTGACGTGAATTCAGGTCTGATGGTGCGAGAGAGAAGAAATTTAGCTTCGCCTTCATCGATATGGCTCACGTGAACAGAGGTTTGATGGCGCGAGAGTGAAGAAATTCAGCTTCGCATTCATCGATTTGGCTCACGTGAACTTAGCTTTGATGGCGAGAGCGAGAATATATTCCGCTTCGCATACATCGATTTGGCTTATGTAAACTCAGGTTTGATGGTGCGAGAGAGACGAAATTCAGCTTCGCATTCATCGATTTCCCTAGCGTGAACTCAGGTTTGATGTCGCGAGAGTGAAGAAATTCAGCTTCGCATTCATCGATTTGGCTCACGTGAACTCGGGTTTGATGGCGCGAGAGTGAAAAAATTCAGCTTCGCATTCATCGATTTGGCTCACGTGAACTCGGGTTGGATTGTGCCAGAGAGAAGAAATTCAGCTTCGCATACATCGACGTGGCTGACGTGAATTCAGTTTTGATGGTGCGAGAGAGAAGAAATTCAGCTTCGCCTTCATCGATTTGGCTCACGTGAACTCGGGTTTGATGGCGCGAGAGTGAAAAAATTCAGCTTCGCATTCATCGATTTGGCTCACGTGAACTCGGGTTTGATGGTGCCAGAGAGTAGAAATTCAGCTTCGCATACATCGACTTGGCTGACGTGAATTCAGGTTTGATGGTGCGAGAGAGAAGAAATTCAGCTTCGCCTTCATCGATTTGGCTCACGTGAACTCGGGTTTGATGGCGCGAGAGTGAAAAAATTCAGGTTCGCATTCATCGATTTGGCTCACGTGAACTCGGGTTTGATGGTGCCAGAGAGTAGAAATTCAGCTTCGCATACATCGACTTGGCTTACGTGAACTCAGGTTTGATGGTGCGAGAGAGAATAAATAGTGCTTCGCTTTCATGGATTTGGCTTTGGTGAACTCAGGTTTAATGTCAAATGAGAAGAAATTCAGCTTCGCCTTCATCTTTTTGGCTCACGTGAACTCAGGTTTGATGGCGCGAGAGTGAAGAAATTCAGCTTCGCAGTCATCGACTTCGCTCACGTAAACTCGGGTTTGATGGTGCCAGAGAGAAGAAATTTAGCTTCGCATTCCTCGATCTCCGTAGCGTGAACTCAGGTTTGATGGCGCGTGTGTAAAGTAATTCTGCTTTGCAGTCATCGATTTCGCTCATGTGAACTCTGGTTTGATGGAGAGTGAGAAGATATTCAGCTTGGATTTCATCGATTTAGCTCACATATATCCAGGTTTGATGGTGCGAGAGGGAAGAAATTCTGCTTCGCCTTCATCGTTTTGGCTCACGTGAACTCAGGTTTGATGTTTCGAGAGAGAAAAAATTCAGCTTCGCATTCCTCGATCTCCCTAGCGTGAACTCAGGTTTGATGGCGCGAGTGTGAAGCAATTCTGCTTCGCAGTCATCGATTTCGCTCATGTGAACTCAAGTTTGATGGCTAGTGAGAAGATATTCAGCTTCGAATTCATCGATTTAGCTCACATATACACAGGTTTGATGGTGCGAGAAGGAAGAATTTCTGCTTCGCCTTCATCGGTTTGGCTCACGTGAATTCAGGTTTGATGGTGCGAGGGAGAATAAATAGTGCTACGCATTCATCGATTTGGCTCACGTGAACTCAGGTTTGATGGTGCGAGAGAGACGAAATTCATCTTCGCATTCATCGACTTGGCTGACGTGAATTCAGGTTTGATGGTGCGAGAGAGAAGAAATAGTGCTTCGCATTCATCGATTTGGCTCACGTGAACTCAGGTTTGATGGCGCGAGAGAGAATAAATTCAGCTTCGCATACATCGATTTGGCTCATGTAAACTCAGGTTTGATGGTGCGAGAGAGACGAAATTCAGCTTCGCATTCATCGATTTGTCTCACGTGAATTCAGGTTTGATGGTGCGAGGGAGAATAAATAGTGCTTCGCATTCATCGATTTGGGTCACGTGAACTTAGGTTTGATGGCGCGGGAGAGAAGAAATTCATTTTCGCATTCATCGATTTGGCTCACGTGAACTCAGGTTTGATGGTGCGAGAGAGACGAAATTCAGCTTCGCATTCATCGATTTGGCTCAAGTGAACTCAGACTTAATGTCAAATGAGAAGAAATTCAGCTTTGCCTTCATCGTTTTGGCTCACGTGTACTCGGGTTTGATGCTGCCAGAGAGAAGAAATTCAGCTTCGCATTCATCGATTTGGATCACGTGAAATCGGGTTTGATGGTGCCAGAGAGAATAAATTCAGCTTCGCATACATCCAATATGCTGACGTGAATTAAGGTTTGATGGTGCGAGAGAGAAGAAATAGTGCTTCGCATTCATCGATTTGTCTCACGTAAACTCAGGTTTGATGGCGCGAGAGAGAAGAAATAGTGCTTCGCATTCATCGATTTGGCTCACGTGAAGTCAGTCTTGATGGTGCGAGAGAAAAGAAATAGTGCTTCGCATTCATCGATTTGGCTAACGTAAACTCAGGTTTGATGGCGCGAGAGTGAAGAAATAGTGATTCGCATTCATCGATTTGGCTCACGTGAAGTCAGTTTTGATGGCGCGAGAGTGAATAAATAGTGCTTCGCATTCATCGATTTCCCTAGCGTGAACTCAGGTTTGATGGCGCGAGAGTGAAGAAATAGTGCATCGCATTCATCGATTTGGCTCACGTGAAGTCAGTTTTGATGGTGCGAGAGAAAAGAAATAGTGCTTCGCATTCATCGATTTGGCTAACGTAAACTCAGGTTTGATGGCGCGAGAGTGAAGAAATAGTGATTCGCATTCATCGATTTGGCTCACGTAAACTCAGGTTTGATGGTGCGAGGGTAAAAAAATTCAGCTTCGCATTCATCGATTTGGCTTACGTGAACTCAGGTTCGATGGCGCGAGTGAGAAGAAATTCAGCTTCGCATTCATCGATTTGGCTCACGTGAACTCGGGTTTGATGGTGCCAGAGAGTAGAAATTCAGCTTCGCATACATCGACTTGGCTGACGTGAATTCAGGTTTGATGGTGCAAGAGAGAATAAATACTGCAGCGCATTCATCGGTTTGGCTCACGTGAACTCAGGTTTGACGGTGCGAGAGCGAAGAAATTCAGCTTCGCATTCATCGATTTGGCTCACGTGAACTCCGGTTTGATGGTGCCAGAGAGAAGAAATTCAGCTTCGCATACATCGATTTGGCTCATGTAAACTCAGGTTTGATGGTGCGAGAGAGACGAAATTCAGCTTCGCATTCATCGATTTGGCTCATGTAAACTCAGGTTTGATGGTGCGAGAGAGACGAAATTCAGCTTCGCATTCATCGATTTCCCTAGCGTGAACTCAGGTTTGATGGTGCGAGAGTGAAGAAATTCAGCTTCGCATTCATCGATGTGGCTCACGTGAACTCAGGTTTGATGGCGCGAGAGAGAAGAAATTCAGATTCGCCTACATTGACTTGGCTGACGTGAATTCAGGTTTGATGGTGCAAGAGTGAATAAATTGTGCTGCGCATTTATCGGTTTGGCTCACGTGCACTCAGGTTTAATGTCAAATGAGAAGAAATTCAGCTTCGCCTTCATCGTTTCGGCTTACGTGAACTTAGGTTTGATGGTGCGATAGTGAAGAAATTCAGCTTCGCATTCATCGATTTGGCTCACGTGAACTCAGGTTTGATGGTGCCTATGAGAGGAAATAGTGCTACGCATTCATCTATTTGGCTCACGTGAACTCGGGTTTGATGGTGCCAGAGAGAAGAAATTCAGATTCGCATTCATCGATTTGGCTCAAGTGAACTCGGGTTTGATGGTGCCAGAGAGAAGAAATTCAGCTTCGCATTCATCGATTTCCCTAGCGTGAACTCAGGTTTGTTGGCGCGAGAGTGAAGAAATTCAGCTTCGCTTTCATCGATGTGGCTCACGTGAACTCAGGTTTGATGCCGCGAGAGAGAAGAAATTCAGCTTCGCATACATCGACTTGGCTGACGAGAATTCAGGTTTGATGGTGCGAGAGAGAATAAAATGTGCTTCGCATTCATCGACTTGGCGCACGTGAACTCAGGTTCGATGGCGCGAGAGAGAAGATATTCAGCTTCGCATTCATCGTTTTGGCTCATGTAAACTCAGGTTTGATGGTGCGAGAGAGACGAAATTCAGCTTCGCATTCATCGATTTGGCTCAAGTTAACTCAGCTTTGATGGTGCTAGAGAAAAGAAATTCAGCTTCGCATTCATCGATTTCCCTAGCGTGAACTCAGGTTTGATGGTGCGAGAGTGAAGAAATTCAGCTTCGCATTCATCGATGTGGCTCACGTGAACTCGGGTGTGACGGTGCCAGAGAGAAGAAATTCAGCTTCGCATACATCGTTTTGGCTGACGTGAATTCTGGTTTGATGGTGCAAGAGTGAAGAAATATTGCTGCGCATTCATCGATTTGGCTCACGTGAACTCGGGTTTGATGGTGCGAGTGAGAAGAAATTCAGCTTCGCATTCATCGATTTCCCTAGCGTGAACTCAGGTTTGTTGGCGCGAGAGTAAAGAAATAGTGCTTCGCATTCATCGAATTGGCTCACGTGGACTCAGGTTTGATGGCGCGAGAGAAAAGAAATAATGCTGAGCATTCATCGGTTTGGCTCACGTGAACTCAGGTTTAATGTCAAATGAGAAAAAATTCAGCTCCGCCTTCATAGTTTCGCCTCACGTGAACTCAGGTTTAATGTCAAATGAGAAGAAATTCAGCTTCGCATTCATATATTTGGCTCAAGTGAACTCAGGTTTGATGTTGCGAGAGAGAAGAAATTCAGCTTCGCATTAATCGATTTCCCTAGCCTGAACTCAGGTTTGATGGCGCGAGAGTGAATAAATTCAGCTTCGCATTCATCGATGTGGCTCACGTGAACACAGGTTTGATGGCGCGAGAGTGAAGAAATTGAGCTTCGCATTCATCGATGTGGCTCACGTGAACTCGGGTTTGATGGTGCCAGAGAGAAGAAATTCAGCTTTGCATACATCGACTTGGCTGACGTGAATTCTGGTTTGATGGTGCGAGAGTGAAGAAATATTGCTGCGCATTCATCGGTTTGGCTCACGTGAACTCAGGTTTGACGGTGCGAGAGCGAAGAAATTCAGCTTCGCATACATCGACTTGGCTGACGGGAATTTAGTTTTGATGGCGAGAGAGAGAAGAAATAATGCTGCGCATACATCGGTTTGGCTCACTTGAACTCAGGATTGATGGTGCGAGAGAGACGAAATTCAGCTTCGCCTACATCGACTTGGCTGACGTGAATTCAGGTTTGATGGTGCAATAGAGAATAAATACTTCTGCGCATTCATCGGTTTGGCTCACGTGAACTCAGGTTTGACGGTGCGAGAGCGAAGAAATTCAGCTTCGCAGTCATCGATTTCGCTCACGTGAACTCGGGTTTGATGGTGCCAGAGAGAAGAAATTCAGCTTCGCATACATCGACTTGGCTCACGTGAACACAGGTTTGATGGCGCGAGAGTGAAGAAATTCAGCTTCGCATTCATCGATTTGGCTCACGTGAACTCGGGTTTGATGGTGCCAGAGAGTTGAAATTCAGCTTCGCATACATCGACTTGGCTGACGTGAATTCAAGTTTGATGGTGCAAGAGAGAATAAATAGTGCTTCGCATTCATCGACTTGGCGCACGTGAACTCAGGTTCGATGGCGCGAGATTAAATAAATTCAGCTTCGCATACATCGACTTGGCTGACGTGAATTCAGGTTTGATGGTGCGAGAGAGAAGAAATTGTGCTGCGCATTCATCGGTTTGGCTCACGTGAACTCAGGTTTAATGTCAAATGAGAAGAAATTCAGCTTCGCCTTCATCGTTTCGGCTCACGTGAACTTAGGTTTGATGGTGCGAGAGGGAAGAAATTCTGCTTCGCATTCATCGATTTGGCTCACGTGAACGCAGGTTTGATGGTGCGAGAGAGAAGAAAATCAGCTTCGCATTCATCGATTTGGCTCAGGTGAACTCACGTTTGATGGTGCCAGAGAGAAGAAATTCTGCTTCGCATTCATCGATTTGGCTCACGTGAACTCAGGTTTGTTGGTGAGAGAGTGAAGAAATTCAGCTTCGCATACATCGACTTGGCTGACGTGAATTCAGGTTTGATGGTGCGAGAGAGAAGAAATAGTGCTTCGCATTCATCGATTTGGCTCACGTGAACTCAGGTTAGATGGCGTAAGAGAGATGAAATTCATCTCCGCATTCATATATTTGGCTCACGCAAACTCACGTTTGATGGTGCGAGAGAGAGAAATTCTGCTTCGATTTCATCGATTTCCCTAGCGTGAACTCAGGTTTGATGGCGCGAGAGAGACGAAATTCAGCTTCGCATTCATATATTTGGCTCAAGTGAACTCAGGTTTGATGGTGCGAGAGAGAAGAAATTCAGCTTCGCTTTCATCGATTTCCCTAGCCTGAACTCAGGTTTGATGGCGCGAGAGTGAATAAATTCAGCTTCGCATTCATCGATGTGGCTCACGTGAACACAGGTTTGATGGCGCGAGAGTGAAGAAATTGAGCTTCGCATTCATCGATGTCGCTCACGTGAACTCGGGTTTGATGGTGCCAGAGAGAAGAAATTCAGCTTCGCATACATCGACGTGGCTGACGTGAATTCAGGTTTGATGTTGCGAGAGAGAAAAAATATTGCTGCGCATTCATCGATGTGGCTCACGTCAACTCAGGTTTAATGACAAATGAGAAGAAATTCAGCTTCGCATTCACCGTTTCGGCTCACGTGCAGTCAGGTTTGATGGTGCGAGGGTGAAGAATTTCAGCTTCGCATTCATCGATTTCCCTAGCGTGAACTCAGGTTTGATGGTGCGAGAGAGACGAAATTTAGCTTCGTATTCATATATTTGGCTCAAGTGAACTCAGGTTTGATGGTGCGAGAGAGACGAAATTCAGATTCGCCTACATCGACTTGGCTGACGTGAATTCAGGTTTGATGGTGCGAGAGAGAAGAAATATTGCTGCGCATTCATCGATGTGGCTCACGTGAACTCAGGTTTGATGGTGCGAGAGAAAAGAAATTCAGCTTCGCATTCATATATTTGGCTCAAGTAAACTCAGGTTTGATTGTGCGAGAGAGAAGAAATTCAGCTTCGCATACATCGATTTGGCTCATGCAAACTCTGGTTTGATGGTGCGAGAGAGACGAAATTCAGCTTCGCATTCATCGATTTGGCTCAGGTGAACTCATGTTTGATGGTGCCAGAGAGAAGAAATTCATCTTCGCATTCATATATTTGGCTCAAGTGAACTCAGCGTTGATGGTGCGAGAGAGAAGAAATTCAGCTTCGCATACATCGATTTGGCTCATGCAAACTCTGGTTTGATGGTGCGAGAGAGATGAAATTCAGCTCCGCATTCATCGATTTGGCTCAGGTGAACTCATGTCTGATGGTGCCAGAGAGAAGAAATTCATCTTCGCATTCATATATTTGGCTCAAGTGAACTCAGCGTTGATGGTGCGAGAGAGAAGAAATTCAGCATCGCATTCATCGATTTGGCTCATGTAAACTCAGGTTTGATGGTGCGAGAGAGACGAAATTCAGCTTCGCATTCATCGATTTGGCTCATGTAAACTCAGCTTTGATGGTGCGAGAGAGACGAAATTCAGCTTCGCATTCATCGATTTGGCTCAGGTGAACTCATGTTTGATGGTGCCAGAGAGAAGAAATTCATCTTCGCATTCATATATTTGGCTCAAGTGAACTCAGCGTTGATGGTGCGAGAGAGAAGAAATTCAGCTTCGCATACATCGATTTGGCTCATGCAAACTCTGGTTTGATGGTGCGAGAGAGATGAAATTCAGCTTCGCATTCATCGATTTGGCTCAGGTGAACTCATGTCTGATGGTGCCAGAGAGAAGAAATTCATCTTCGCATTCATATATTTGGCTCAAGTAAACTCAGCGTTGATGGTGCGAGAGAGAAGAAATTCAGCATCGCATACATCGATTTGGCTCATGCAAACTCTGGTTTGATGGTGCGAGAGAGACGAAATTCAGCTTCGCATTCATCGATTTGGCTCATGTAAACTCAGCTTTGATGGTGCGAGAGAGACGAAATTCAGCTTCGCATTCATCGATTTGGCTCAGGTGAACTCATGTTTGATGGTGCCAGAGAGAAGAAATTCATCTTCGCATTCATATATTTGGCTCAAGTGAACTCAGCGTTGATGGTGCGAGAGAGAAGAAATTCAGCTTCGCATACATCGATTTGGCTCATGCAAACTCTGGTTTGATGGTGCGAGAGAGATGAAATTCAGCTTCGCATTCATCGATTTGGCTCAGGTGAACTCATGTCTGATGGTGCCAGAGAGAAGAAATTCATCTTCGCATTCATATATTTGGCTCAAGTGAACTCAGCGTTGATGGTGCGAGAGAGAAGAAATTCAGCATCGCATTCATCGATTTGGCTCATGTAAACTCAGGTTTGATGGTGCGAGAGAGACGAAATTCATCTTCGCATTCATATATTTGGCTCAAGTGAACTCAGCTTTGATGGTGCGAGACAGAAGAAATTCAGCTTCGCATTCATCGATTTCCCTAGCGTGAACTCAGGTTTGATGGCGCGAGAGTGAATAAATTCAGCTTCGCATTCATCGATTTGGCTCACGTGAACTCAGGTTTGATGGCGCGAGATTAAAGAAATTCAGATTGCCCTACATCGACTTGGCTGACGTGAATTCAGGTTTGATGGTGCGAGAGAGAAGAAATTCAGCTTCGCATTCATCGATTTGGCTCACGTGAACTCGGGTTTGATGGTGCCAGAGAGAAGAAATTCAGATTCGCATTCATCGATTTGGCTCAAGTGAACTCGGGTTTGATGGTGCCAGAGAGAAGAAATTCAGCTTCGCATTCATCGATTTGGCTCACGTGAACTCGGGTTTGATGGTGCGAGAGAGAAGAAATTCAGATTCGCATTCATTGATTTGGCTCACGTGAACTCAGGTTTGATGGTGCGAGAGAGAAGAATTTCAGCATCGCATACATTGATATGGCTCACGTGAATTTAGGTTTGATGGTGCAAGAGAGAATAAATAGTGCTTCGCCTTCATCGACTTGGCTCACGTGAACTCAGGTTTGATGGCGCGAGATTAAAGAAATTCAGATTACCCTACATCGACTTGGCTGACGTGAATTCAGGTTTGATGGTGCGAGAGAGAAGAAATTGTGCTGCGCATTCATCGGTTTGGCTCACGTGAACTCAGGTTTAATGTCAAATGATAAGAAATTCAGCTTCGCCTTCATCGTTTCGGCTCACGTGAACTTAGGTTTGATGGTGCGAGAGGGAAGAAATTCAGCTTCGCATTCATCGATTTGGCTCACGTGAACTCAGGTTTGATGGCGCCAGAGAGAAGAAATTCAGCTTCGCATTCATTGATTTCCCTAGCGTGAACTCAGGTTTGATGGCGAGAGGGAAGAAATTCAGCTTCGAATTCATCGATTTTGCTCACATATACCCAGGTTTGATGGTGCGAGAGGGAAGAAATTCTGCTTCGCATTCATCGATTTGGCTCACGTGAACGCAGGTTTGATGGTGCGAGAGAGAAGAAAATCTGCTTCGCATTCATCGATTTGGCTCAGGTGAACTCATGTTTGATGGTGCCAGAGAGAAGAAATTCTGCTTCGCATTCATCGATTTCCCTAGCGTGAACTCAGGTTTGATGGCGCGAGAGTGAATAAATTCAGCTTCGCATTCATCGATTTGGCTCACGTGAACTCGGGTTTGATGGTGCCAGAGAGAAGAAATTCAGATTCGCATTCATCGATTTGGCTCAAGTGAACTCGGGTTTGATGGTGCCAGAGAGAAGAAATTCAGCTTCGCATTCATCGATTTGGCTCACGTGAACTCGGGTTTGATGGTGCGAGAGAGAAGAAATTCAGATTCGCATTCATCGATTTGGCTGACGTGAACTCAGGTTTGATGGTGCGAGAGAGAAGAATTTCAGCATCGCATACATTGATATGGCTCACGTGAATTTAGGTTTGATGGTGCAAGAGAGAATAAATAGTGCTTCGCATTCATCGACTTGGCTCACGTGAAGTCAGGTTTGATGGCGCGAGATTAAAGAAATTCAGATTACCCTACATCGACTTGGCTGACGTGAATTCAGGTTTGATGGTGCGAGAGAGAAGAAATTCAGCTTCGCATTCATCGATTTGGCTCACGTGAACTCGGGTTTGATGGTGCCAGAGAGAAGAAATTCAGATTCGCATTCATCGTTTCGGCTCACGTGAACTTAGGTTTGATGGTGCCAGGGAGAAGAAATTCAGCTTCGCATTCATCGATTTGGCTCACGTGAACTCGGGTTTGATGGTGCGAGAGAGAAGAAATTCAGATTCGCATTCATCGATTTGGCTGACGTGAACTCAGGTTTGATGGTGCGAGAGAGAAGAATTTCAGCATCGCATACATTGATATGGCTCACGGGAATTTAGGTTTGATGGTGCAAGAGAGAATAAATAGTGCTTCGCATTCATCGACTTGGCTCACGTGAAGTCAGGTTTGATGGCGCGAGATTAAAGAAATTCAGATTACCCTACATCGACTTGGCTGACGTGAATTCAGGTTTGATGGTGCGAGAGAGAAGAAATTCAGCTTCGCATTCATCGATTTGGCTCACGTGAACTCGGGTTTGATGGTGCCAGAGAGAAGAAATTCAGATTCGCATTCATCGATTTGGCTCAAGTGAACTCGGGTTTGATGGTGCGAGAGAGAAGAAATTCAGCTTCGCATTCATCGATTTGGCTCACGTGAACTCGGGTTTGATGGTGCCAGAGAGAAGAAATTCAGCTTCGCATTCATCGATTTGGCTCACGTGAACTCGGGTTTGATGGTGCCAGAGAGAAGAAATTCAGATTCGCATTCATCGATTTGGCTCACGTGAACTCGGGTTTGATGGTGCGAGAGAGAAGAAATTCAGATTCGCATTCATCGATTTGGCTGACGTGAACTCAGGTTTGATGGTGCGAGAGAGAAGAATTTCAGCTTCGCATTCATCGATTTGGCTCACGTGAACTCGGGTTTGATGGTGCGAGAGAGAAGAAATTCAGATTCGCATTCATCGATTTGGCTGACGTGAACTCAGGTTTGATGGTGCGAGAGAGAAGAATTTCAGCTTCGCATTCATCGATTTGGCTCACGTGAACTCGGGTTTGATGGTGCCAGAGAGAAGAAATTCAGCTTCGCATTCATCGATTTGGCTCACGTGAACTCGGGTTTGATGGTGCCAGAGAGAAGAAATTCAGCTTCGCATTCATCGATTTGGCTCACGTGAACTCGGGTTTGATGGTGCGAGAGAGAAGAAATTCAGCTTCGCATTCATCGATTTGGCTCACGTGAACTCGGGTTTGATGGTGCCAGAGAGAAGAAATTCAGATTCGCATTCATCGATTTGGCTCACGTGAACTCGGGTTTGATGGTGCGAG
This sequence comes from Taenia multiceps, assembly GCA_001923025.3. Classification (NCBI taxonomy): domain Eukaryota; kingdom Metazoa; phylum Platyhelminthes; class Cestoda; order Cyclophyllidea; family Taeniidae; genus Taenia; species Taenia multiceps. The sequence continues at coordinate 33,216,526 of CM010312.1, forward strand.
AGAGAAGAAATTCAGATTCGCATTCATCGATTTGGCTGACGTGAACTCAGGTTTGATGGTGCGAGAGAGAAGAATTTCAGCATCGCATACATTGATATGGCTCACGTGAATTTAGGTTTGATGGTGCAAGAGAGAATAAATAGTGCTTCGCATTCATCGACTTGGCTCACGTGAAGTCAGGTTTGATGGCGCGAGATTAAAGAAATTCAGATTACCCTACATCGACTTGGCTGACGTGAATTCAGGTTTGATGGTGCGAGAGAGAAGAAATTCAGCTTCGCATTCATCGATTTGGCTCACGTGAACTCGGGTTTGATGGTGCCAGAGAGAAGAAATTCAGATTCGCATTCATCGTTTCGGCTCACGTGAACTTAGGTTTGATGGTGCCAGGGAGAAGAAATTCAGCTTCGCATTCATCGATTTGGCTCACGTGAACTCGGGTTTGATGGTGCGAGAGAGAAGAAATTCAGATTCGCATTCATTGATTTGGCTGACGTGAACTCAGGTTTGATGGTGCGAGAGAGAAGAATTTCAGCATCGCATACATTGATATGGCTCACGTGAATTTAGGTTTGATGGTGCAAGAGAGAATAAATAGTGCTTCGCATTCATCGACTTGGCTCACGTGAACTCAGGTTTGATGGCGCGAGATTAAAGAAATTCAGATTACCCTACATCGACTTGGCTGACGTGAATTCAGGTTTGATGGTGCGAGAGAGAAGAAATTGTGCTGCGCATTCATCGGTTTGGCTCACGTGAACTCAGGTTTAATGTCAAATGATAAGAAATTCAGCTTCGCCTTCATCGTTTCGGCTCACGTGAACTTAGGTTTGATGGTGCGAGAGGGAAGAAATTCAGCTTCGCATTCATCGATTTGGCTCACGTGAACTCAGGTTTGATGGCGCCAGAGAGAAGAAATTCAGCTTCGCATTCATTGATTTCCCTAGCGTGAACTCAGGTTTGATGGCGAGGGAGAAGAAATTCAGCTTCGAATTCATCGATTTTGCTCACATATACCCAGGTTTGATGGTGCGAGAGGGAAGAAATTCTGCTTCGCATTCATCGATTTGGCTCACGTGAACGCAGGTTTGATGGTGCGAGAGAGAAGAAAATCTGCTTCGCATTCATCGATTTGGCTCAGGTGAACTCATGTTTGATGGTGCCAGAGAGAAGAAATTCTGCTTCGCATTCATCGATTTCCCTAGCGTGAACTCAGGTTTGATGGTGCCAGAGAGAAGAAATTCAGATTCGCATTCATCGTTTCGGCTCACGTGAACTTAGGTTTGATGGTGCCAGGGAGAAGAAATTCAGCTTCGCATTCATCGATTTGGCTCACGTGAACTCGGGTTTGATGGTGCGAGAGAGAAGAAATTCAGATTCGCATTCATCGATTTGGCTGACGTGAACTCAGGTTTGATGGTGCGAGAGAGAAGAATTTCAGCATCGCATACATTGATATGGCTCACGGGAATTTAGGTTTGATGGTGCAAGAGAGAATAAATAGTGCTTCGCATTCATCGACTTGGCTCACGTGAAGTCAGGTTTGATGGCGCGAGATTAAAGAAATTCAGATTACCCTACATCGACTTGGCTGACGTGAATTCAGGTTTGATGGTGCGAGAGAGAAGAAATTCAGCTTCGCATTCATCGATTTGGCTCACGTGAACTCGGGTTTGATGGTGCCAGAGAGAAGAAATTCAGATTCGCATTCATCGATTTGGCTCAAGTGAACTCGGGTTTGATGGTGCCAGAGAGAAGAAATTCAGCTTCGCATTCATCGATTTGGCTCACGTGAACTCGGGTTTGATGGTGCGAGAGAGAAGAAATTCAGATTCGCATTCATTGATTTGGCTGACGTGAACTCAGGTTTGATGGTGCGAGAGAGAAGAATTTCAGCATCGCATACATTGATATGGCTCACGTGAATTTAGGTTTGATGGTGCAAGAGAGAATAAATAGTGCTTCGCATTCATCGACTTGGCTCACGTGAAGTCAGGTTTGATGGCGCGAGATTAAAGAAATTCAGATTACCCTACATCGACTTGGCTGACGTGAATTCAGGTTTGATGGTGCGAGAGAGAAGAAATTCAGCTTCGCATTCATCGATTTGGCTCACATGAACTCGGGTTTGATGGTGCCAGAGAGAAGAAATTCAGATTCGCATTCATCGATTTGGCTCAAGTGAACTCGGGTTTGATGGTGCCAGAGAGAAGAAATTCAGCTTCGCATTCATCGATTTGGCTCACGTGAACTCAGGTTTGTTGGCGCGAGAGTGAAGAAATTCAGCTTCGCATTCATCGATGTGGCTCACGTGAACTCAGGTTTGTTGGCGCGAGAGTGAAGAAATTCAGCTTCGCATTCATCGATGTGGCTCACGTGAACTCAGGTTTGATGCCGCGAGAGAGAAGAAATTTAGATTCGCCTACATCGACTTGGCTGACGTGAATTCAGGTTTGATGGTGCGAGAGAGAAGAAATAGTGCTGCGCATTCATCGGTTTGGCTCACGTGAACTCAGGTTTGACGGTGCTAGAGCGAAGAAATTCAGCTTCGCATTCATCGATTTGGCTCACGTGAACTCGGGTTTGATGGTGCGAGAGAGACGCAATTCACCTTCGCATTCATCTATTTGGCTCAAGTGAACTCAGCTTTGATGGTGTGAGAGAGAAGAAATTCAGCTTCGCATTCATCGATTTCCCTAGCGTGAACTCAGGTTTGATGGTGCGAGAGTGAAGAAATTCAGCTTCGCATTCATCGATGTGGCTCACGTGAACTCAGGTTTGATGGCGCGAGAGAGAAGAAATTCAGCTTCGCATTCATCGATTTCCCTAGCGTGAACTCAGGTTTGATGGTGCGAGAGAGACGAAATTCAGCTTCGCATTCATCGATTTGGCTCACGTAAACTCAGGTTTGATGGTGCGAGAGAGACGAAATTCACCTTCGCATTCATCTATTTGGCTCAAGTGAACTCAGCTTTGATGGTGCGAGAGAGACGAAATTCAGCTTCGCATTCATCGATTTCCCTAGCGTGAACTCAGGTTTGTTGGCGCGAGAGTGAAGAAATTCAGCTTCGCATTCATCGATGTGGCTCACGTGAACTCAGGTGTGATGCCGCGAGAGAGAAGAAATTTAGATTCGCATACATCGACTTGGCTGACGTGAATTCAGGTTTGATGGTGCGAGAGAGAAGAAATTGTGCTGCGCATTCATCGGTTTGGCTCACGTGAACTCAGGTTTGACGGTGCTAGAGCGAAGAAATTCAGCTTCGCATTCATCGATGTGGCTCACGTGAACTCAGGTTTGATGGTGCGAGAGAGACGAAATTCAGCTTCGCATTCATCTATTTGGCTCAAGTGAACTCCGCTTTGATGGTGCGAGAGAGAAGAAATTCAGCTTCGCATTCATCGATTTCCCTAGCGTGAACTGAGGTTTGATGGTGCGAGAGAGAAGAAATTCAGCTTCGCATTCATCGATGCGGCTCACGTGAACTCAGGTTTGATGGTGCGAGAGAGAAGAAATTCAGCTTCGCATTCATCGATTTCCCTAGCCTGAACTCAGGTTTGATGGTGCGAGAGAGAAGAAATTCAGGTTCGCCTTCATCGTTTTGGCTCACGTGAACTCAGGTTTGATGGCGCGAGAGAGAAGAAATTCAGATTCGCCTACATCGACTTGGCTGACGTGAATTCAGGTTTGATGGTGCGAGAGAGAAGAAATATTGCTGCGCACTCATCGGTTTGGCTCCCGTGAACTCAGGTTTAATGTCAAATGAGAAGAAATTCAGCTTCGCCTTCATCGTTTCGGCTCACGTGACTTAGGTTTGATGGTGCGAGAGTGAAGAAATTCAGCTTCGCATTCATCGATTTGGCTCACGTGAACTCAGGTTTCATGGTGCGAGAGAGTCGAAATTCAGCTTTGCATTCATCGACTTGGCTCACGTGAACTCAGGTTTGATGGTGCAAGAGAGAAAAAATATTGCTTCGCATTCATCGATTTGGCTCACGTGAACTCAGGTTCGATGGCGCGAGAGTGAATAAATTCAGATTTGCCTACATTGACTTGGCTGACGTGAATTCAGGTTTGATGGTGCGAGAGAGAAGAAATTGTGCTGCGCATTCATCGGTTTGGCTCACGTGAACTCAGGTTTAATGTCAAATGGGAAGAAATTCAGCTTCGCCTTCATCGTTTCGGCTCACGTGAACTTAGGTTTGATGGTGCGAGAGTGAAGAAATTCAGCTTCGCATTCATCGATTTGGCTCACGTGAACTCAGGTTTGATGGTGCGACAGTGAAGAAATTCAGCTTCGAATTCGTCGATTTGGCTCAAGTGAACTCAGCTTTGATGGTGCGAGAGAGAAGAAATTCAGCTTCGCATTCATCGATTTCCCTAGCGTGAACTCAGGTTTGATGGTGCGAGAGTGAAGAAATTCAGCTTCGCATTCATCGATTTGGCTCACGTAAACTTAGGTTTGATGGTGCGAAAGAGAGGAAATTGTGCTACGCATTCATCTATTTGGCTCAAGTGAACTCAGCTTTGATGGTGCGAGAGAGAAGAAATTCAGCTTCGCATTCATCGATGCGGCTCACGTGAACTCAGGTTTGATGGTGCGAGAGAGAAGAAATTCAGCTTCGCATTCATCGATTTCCCTAGCCTGAACTCAGGTTTGATGGTGCGAGAGAGAAGAAATTCAGGTTCGCCTTCATCGTTTTGGCTCACGTGAACTCAGGTTTGATGGCGCGAGAGAGAAGAAATTCAGATTCGCCTACATCGACTTGGCTGACGTGAATTCAGGTTTGATGGTGCGAGAGAGAAGAAATATTGCTGCGCACTCATCGGTTTGGCTCCCGTGAACTCAGGTTTAATGTCAAATGAGAAGAAATTCAGCTTCGCCTTCATCGTTTCGGCTCACGTGACTTAGGTTTGATGGTGCGAGAGTGAAGAAATTCAGCTTCGCATTCATCGATTTGGCTCACGTGAACTCAGGTTTCATGGTGCGAGAGAGTCGAAATTCAGCTTTGCATTCATCGACTTGGCTCACGTGAACTCAGGTTTGATGGTGCAAGAGAGAAAAAATATTGCTTCGCATTCATCGATTTGGCTCACGTGAACTCAGGTTCGATGGCGCGAGAGTGAATAAATTCAGATTTGCCTACATTGACTTGGCTGACGTGAATTCAGGTTTGATGGTGCGAGAGAGAAGAAATTGTGCTGCGCATTCATCGGTTTGGCTCACGTGAACTCAGGTTTAATGTCAAATGGGAAGAAATTCAGCTTCGCCTTCATCGTTTCGGCTCACGTGAACTTAGGTTTGATGGTGCGAGAGTGAAGAAATTCAGCTTCGCATTCATCGATTTGGCTCACGTGAACTCAGGTTTGATGGTGCGACAGTGAAGAAATTCAGCTTCGAATTCGTCGATTTGGCTCAAGTGAACTCAGCTTTGATGGTGCGAGAGAGAAGAAATTCAGCTTCGCATTCATCGATGCGGCTCACGTGAACTCAGGTTTGATGGTGCGAGAGAGAAGAAATTCAGCTTCGCATTCATCGATTTCCCTAGCCTGAACTCAGGTTTGATGGTGCGAGAGAGAAGAAATTCAGGTTCGCCTTCATCGTTTTGGCTCACGTGAACTCAGGTTTGATGGCGCGAGAGAGAAGAAATTCAGATTCGCCTACATCGACTTGGCTGACGTGAATTCAGGTTTGATGGTGCGAGAGAGAAGAAATATTGCTGCGCACTCATCGGTTTGGCTCCCGTGAACTCAGGTTTAATGTCAAATGAGAAGAAATTCAGCTTCGCCTTCATCGTTTCGGCTCACGTGACTTAGGTTTGATGGTGCGAGAGTGAAGAAATTCAGCTTCGCATTCATCGATTTGGCTCACGTGAACTCAGGTTTCATGGTGCGAGAGAGTCGAAATTCAGCTTTGCATTCATCGACTTGGCTCACGTGAACTCAGGTTTGATGGTGCAAGAGAGAAAAAATATTGCTTCGCATTCATCGATTTGGCTCACGTGAACTCAGGTTCGATGGCGCGAGAGTGAATAAATTCAGATTTGCCTACATTGACTTGGCTGACGTGAATTCAGGTTTGATGGTGCGAGAGAGAAGAAATTGTGCTGCGCATTCATCGGTTTGGCTCACGTGAACTCAGGTTTAATGTCAAATGGGAAGAAATTCAGCTTCGCCTTCATCGTTTCGGCTCACGTGAACTTAGGTTTGATGGTGCGAGAGTGAAGAAATTCAGCTTCGCATTCATCGATTTGGCTCACGTGAACTCAGGTTTGATGGTGCGACAGTGAAGAAATTCAGCTTCGAATTCGTCGATTTGGCTCAAGTGAACTCAGCTTTGATGGTGCGAGAGAGAAGAAATTCAGCTTCGCATTCATCGATTTCCCTAGCGTGAACTCAGGTTTGATGGTGCGAGAGTGAAGAAATTCAGCTTCGCATTCATCGATTTGGCTCACGTAAACTTAGGTTTGATGGTGCGAAAGAGAGGAAATTGTGCTACGCATTCATCTATTTGGCTCAAGTGAACTCAGCTTTGATGGTGCGAGAGAGAAGAAATTCAGCTTCGCATTCATCGATTTCCCTAGCGTGAACTCAGGTTTGATGGCGCGAGAGAGAAGAAATTCAGCTTCGCATTCATCGATGTGGCTCACGTGAACTTAGGTTTGATGGTGCGAGAGTGAAGAAATTCAGCTTCGCATTCATCTATTTGGCTTAAGTGAACTCAGCTTTGATGGTGCGAGAGAGAAGAAATTCAGCTTCGCATTCATCGATTTCCCTAGCGTGAACCCAGGTTTGATGGTGCGAGAGAGACGAAATTCAGCTTCGCATTCATCGATTTGGCTCACGTAAACTTAGGTTTGATGGTGCGAGAGAGACGAAATTCACCTTCGCATTCATCTATTTGGCTTAAGTGAACTCAGCTTTGATGGTGCGAGAGAGAAGAAATTCAGCTTCGCATTCATCGATTTCCCTAGCGTGAACTCAGGTTTGATGGTGCGAGAGAGACGAAATTGTGCTGCGCATTCATCGGTTTGGCTCACGTGAACTCAGGTTTAATGTCAAATGGGAAGAAATTCAGCTTCGCCTTCATCGTTTCGGCTCACGTGAACTTAGGTTTGATGGTGCGAGAGTGAAGAAATTCAGCTTCGCATTCATCGATTTGGCTCACGTGAACTCAGGTTTGATGGTGCGAGAGTGAAGAAATTCAGGTTGCATTCATCGATTTGGCTCACGTGAACTCAGGTTTGATGGTGCGAGAGTGAAGAAATTCAGGTTGCATTCATCGATTTGGCTCACGTGAACTCAGGTTTGATGGTGCGAGAGTGAAGAAATTCAGCTTCGCCTACATCGACTTGGCTGACGTGAATTCAGGTTTGATGGTGCGAGAGAGAAGCAATAGTGCTGCGCATTCATCGGTTTGGCTCACGTGAACTCAGGTTTAATGTCAAATGAGAAGAAATTCAGCTTCGCCTTCATCGTTTCGGCTCAAGTGAAATCAGGTTTGATGGTGCGAGAGAGAAGAAATTCAGGTTCGCCTTCATCGTTTTGGCTCACGTGAACTCAGTTTTGATGGTGCGAGAGAGAAAAAATATTGCTTCCCATTCATCGACTTGGCTCACGTGAACTCAGGTTCGATGGCGCGAGAGAGATGAAATTCAGCTTCGCCTACATCGACTTGGCTGACGTGAATTCAGGTTTGATGGTGCGAGAGAGAAGAAATATTGCTGCGCATTCATCGGTTTGGCTCCCGTGAACTCAGGTTTAATGTCAAATGAGAAGAAATTCAGCTTCGCCTTCATCGTTTCGGCTCACGTGAACTTAGGTTTGATGGTGCGAGAGTGAAGAAATTCAGCTTCGCATTCATCGATTTGGCTCACGTGAACTCAGGTTTGATGGTGCGAGAGAGAAAAAATATTGCTTCGCATTCATCGATTTGGCTCACGTGAACTCAGGTTCGATGGCGCGAGAGTGAATAAATTCAGATTTGCCTATATTGACTTGGCTCACGTGAATTCAGGTTTGATGGTGCGAGATTGAAGAAATTCAGCTTCGCATTCATCGATTTGGCTCACGTGAAAGCAGGTTTGATGGTGCGAGAGAGACGAAATTCAGCTTCGCATTCATCGATTTCCCTAGCGTGAACTCAGGTTTGATGGCGCGAGAGAGAAGAAATTCAGCTTCGCATTCATCGATTTCCCTAGCGTGAACCCAGGTTTGATGGTGCGAGAGAGACGAAATTCAGCTTCGCATTCATCGATTTGGCTCACGTAAACTTAGGTTTGATGGTGCGAGAGAGACGAAATTCACCTTCGCATTCATCTATTTGGCTTAAGTGAACTCAGCTTTGATGGTGCGAGAGAGAAGAAATTCAGCTTCGCATTCATCGATATGGCTCACGTGAACTCAGGTTTGATGGCGCGAGAGAGAAGAAATTCAGATTCGCCTACATCGACTTGGCTGACGTGAATTCAGGTTTGATGGTGCGAGAGAGAAGAAATAGTGCTGCGCATTCATCGGTTTGGCTCACGTGAGCTCTGGTTTAATGTCAAATGAGAAGAAATTCAGCTTCGCCTTCATCGTTTCGGCTCACGTGAACTTAGGTTTGATGGTGCGAGAGTGAAGAAATTCAGCTTCGCATTCATCGATTTGGCTCACGTGAACTCAGGTTTGATGGTGCGAGAGTGAAGAAATTCAGGTTGCATTCATCGATTTGGCTCACGTGAACTCAGGTTTGATGGTGCGAGAGTGAAGAAATTCAGGTTGCATTCATCGATTTGGCTCACGTGAACTCAGGTTTGATGGTGCGAGAGTGAAGAAATTCAGCTTCGCCTACATCGACTTGGCTGACGTGAATTCAGGTTTGATGGTGCGAGAGAGAAGCAATAGTGCTGCGCATTCATCGGTTTGGCTCACGTGAACTCAGGTTTAATGTCAAATGAGAAGAAATTCAGCTTCGCCTTCATCGTTTCGGCTCAAGTGAAATCAGGTTTGATGGTGCGAGAGAGAAGAAATTCAGGTTCGCCTTCATCGTTTTGGCTCACGTGAACTCAGTTTTGATGGTGCGAGAGAGAAAAAATATTGCTTCCCATTCATCGACTTGGCTCACGTGAACTCAGGTTCGATGGCGCGAGAGAGATGAAATTCAGCTTCGCCTACATCGACTTGGCTGACGTGAATTCAGGTTTGATGGTGCGAGAGAGAAGAAATATTGCTGCGCATTCATCGGTTTGGCTCCGTGAACTCAGGTTTAATGTCAAATGAGAAGAAATTCAGCTTCGCCTTCATCGTTTCGGCTCACGTGAACTTAGGTTTGATGGTGCGAGAGTGAAGAAATTCAGCTTCGCATTCATCGATTTGGCTCACGTGAACTCAGGTTTGATGGTGCGAGAGAGAAAAAATATTGCTTCGCATTCATCGACTTGGCTCACGTGAACTCAGGTTTGATGGTGCAAGAGAGAAAAAATATTGCTTCGCATTCATCGATTTGGCTCACGTGAACTCAGGTTCGATGGCGCGAGAGTGAATAAATTCAGATTTGCCTATATTGACTTGGCTCACGTGAATTCAGGTTTGATGGTGCGAGATTGAAGAAATTCAGCTTCGCATTCATCGATTTGGCTCACGTGAAAGCAGGTTTGATGGTGCGAGAGAGACGAAATTCAGCTTCGCATTCATCGATTTCCCTAGCGTGAACTCAGGTTTGATGGCGCGAGAGAGAAGAAATTCAGCTTCGCATTCATCGATTTCCCTAGCGTGAACCCAGGTTTGATGGTGCGAGAGAGACGAAATTCAGCTTCGCATTCATCGATTTGGCTCACGTAAACTTAGGTTTGATGGTGCGAGAGAGACGAAATTCACCTTCGCATTCATCTATTTGGCTTAAGTGAACTCAGCTTTGATGGTGCGAGAGAGAAGAAATTCAGCTTCGCATTCATCGATATGGCTCACGTGAACTCAGGTTTGATGGCGCGAGAGAGAAGAAATTCAGATTCGCCTACATCGACTTGGCTGACGTGAATTCAGGTTTGATGGTGCGAGAGAGAAGAAATAGTGCTGCGCATTCATCGGTTTGGCTCACGTGAGCTCTGGTTTAATGTCAAATGAGAAGAAATTCAGCTTCGCCTTCATCGTCTCGGCTCAAGTGAAATCAGGTTTGATGGTGCGAGAGAGAAGAAATTCAGGTTCGCCTTCATCGTTTTGGCTCACGTGAACTCAGTTTTGATGGTGCGAGAGAGAAAAAATATTGCTTCCCATTCATCGACTTGGCTCACGTGAACTCAGGTTCGATGGCGCGAGAGAGATGAAATTCAGCTTCGCCTACATCGACTTGGCTGACGTGAATTCAGGTTTGATGGTGCGAGAGAGAAGAAATATTGCTGCGCATTCATCGGTTTGGCTCCCGTGAACTCAGGTTTAATGTCAAATGAGAAGAAATTCAGCTTCGCCTTCATCGTTTCGGCTCACGTGACTTAGGTTTGATGGTGCGAGAGTGAAGAAATTCAGCTTCGCATTCATCGATTTGGCTCACGTGAACTCAGGTTTCATGGTGCGAGAGAGTCGAATTTCAGCTTCGCATTCATCGATGTGGCTCACGTGAACTTAGGTTTGATGGTGCAAAAGAGAAAAAATATTGCTTCGCATTCATCGATTTGGCTCACGTGAACTCAGGTTCGATGGCGCGAGAGTGAATAAATTCAGATTTGCCTACATTGACTTGGCTGACGTGAATTCAGGTTTGATGGTGCGAGAGAGAAGAAATTGTGCTGCGCATTCATCGGTTTGGCTCACGTGAACTCAGGTTTAATGTCAAATGGGAAGAAATTCAGCTTCGCCTTCATCGTTTCGGCTCACGTTGACTTAGGTTTGATGGTGCGAGAGTGAAGAAATTCAGCTTCGCATTCATCGATTTGGCTCACGTGAACTCAGGTTTGATGGTGCGAGAGTGAAGAAATTCAGGTTGCATTCATCGATTTGGCTCACGTGAACTCAGGTTTGATGGTGCGAGAGTGAAGAAATTCAGGTTGCATTCATCGATTTGGCTCACGTGAACTCAGGTTTGATGGTGCGAGAGTGAAGAAATTCAGCTTCGCCTACATCGACTTGGCTGACGTGAATTCAGGTTTGATGGTGCGAGAGAGAAGCAATAGTGCTGCGTATTCATCGGTTTGGCTCACGTGAACTCAGGTTTAATGTCAAATGAGAAGAAATTCAGCTTCGCCTTCATCGTTTCGGCTCAATTGAAATCAGGTTTGATAGTGCGAGAGAGAAGAAATTCAGGTTCGCCTTCATCGTTTTGGCTCACGTGAACTCAGTTTTGATGGTGCGAGAGAGAAAAATATTGCTTCCCATTCATCGACTTGGCTCACGTGAACTCAGGTTCGATGGCGCGAGAGAGATGAAATTCAGCTTCGCCTACATCGACTTGGCTGACGTGAATTCAGGTTTGATGGTGCGAGAGAGAAAAAATATTGCTTCGCATTCATCGACTTGGCTCACGTGAACTCAGGTTTAATGTCAAATGAGAAGAAATTCAGCTTCGCCTTCATCGTTTCGGCTCACGTGAACTTAGGTTTGATGGTGCGAGAGTGAAGAAATTCAGCTTCGCATTCATCGATTTGGCTCACGTGAACTCAGGTTTGATGGTGCGAGAGAGAAAAAATATTGCTTCGCATTCATCGACTTGGCTCACGTGAACTCAGGTTTGATGGTGCAAGAGAGAAAAAATATTGCTTCGCATTCATCGATTTGGCTCACGTGAACTCAGGTTCGATGGCGCGAGAGTGAATAAATTCAGATTTGCCTACATTGACTTGGCTCACGTGAATTCAGGTTTGATGGTGCGAGATTGAAGAAATTCAGCTTCGCATTCATCGATTTGGCTCACGTGAACTCAGGTTTGATGGTGCGAGAGAGACGAAATTCAGCTTCGCATTCATCGATTTGGCTCACGTGAACTCGGGTTTGATGGTGCGAGAGAGACGCAATTCACCTTCGCATTCATCTATTTGGCTCAAGTGAACTCAGCTTTGATGGTGCGAGAGAGAAGAAATCCAGCTTCGCATTCATCGATTTCCCTAGCGTGAACTCAGGTTTGATGGTGCGAGAGTGAAGAAATTCAGCTTCGCATTCATCGATGTGGCTCACGTGAACTCAGGTTTGATGGCGCGAGAGAGAAGAAATTCAGCTTCGCATTCATCGATTTCCCTAGCGTGAACCCAGGTTTGATGGTGCGAGAGAGACGAAATTCAGCTTCGCATTCATCGATTTGGCTCACGTAAACTTAGGTTTGATGGTGCGGGAGAGACGAAATTCACCTTCGCATTCATCTATTTGGCTTAAGTGAACTCAGCTTTGATGGTGCGAGAGAGAAGAAATTCAGCTTCGCATTCATCGATATGGCTCACGTGAACTCAGGTTTGATGGCGGGAGAGAGAAGAAATTCAGATTCGCCTACATCGACTTGGCTGACGTGAATTCAGGTTTGATGGTGCGAGAGAGAAGAAATAGTGCTGCGCATTCATCGGTTTGGCTCACGTGAACTCAGGTTTAATGTCAAATGAGAAGAAATTCAGCTTCGCCTTCATCGTTTCGGCTCACGTGAACTTAGGTTTGATGGTGCGAGAGAGAAAAAATATTGCTTCGCATTCATCGACTTGGCTCACGTGAACTCAGGTTTGATGGCGCGAGAGAGATGAAAGTCAGCTTCGCATTCATCGATTTGGCTGACGTGAATTCAGGTTTGATGGTGCGAGAGAGAAGAAATTCAGCTTTGCATTCACCGACTTGGCTCACGTGAACTCAGGTTTGATGGTGCAAGAGAGAAAAAATATTGCTTCGCATTCATCGATTTGGCTCACGTGAACTCAGGTTCGATGGCGCGAGAGTGAATAAATTCAGATTTGCCTACATTGACTTGGCTGACGTGAATTCAGGTTTGATGGAGCGAGAGAGAAGAAATTGTGCTGCGCATTCATCGGTTTGGCTCACATGAACTCAGGTTTAATGTCAAATGGGAAGAAATTCAGCTTCGCCTTCATCGTTTCGGCTCACGTGAACTTAGGTTTGATGGTGCGAGAGGGAAGAAATTCAGCTTCGCATTCATCGATTTGGCTTACGTGAACTCAGGTTTGATGGTGCGAGAGTGAAGAAATTCAGGTTGCATTCATCGATTTGGCTCACGTGAACTCAGGTTTGATGGTGCGAGAGAGACGAAATTCAGCTTCGCATTCATCGATTTGGCTCACGTAAACTTAGGTTTGATGGTGCGAAAGAGAGAAAATAGTGCTACGCATTCATCTATTTGGCTCAAGTGAACTCAGCTTTGATGGTGCGAGAGGGAAGAAATTCAGCTTTGCATTCATCGATTTCACTAGCGTGAACTCAGGTTTGATGGTGCGAGAGAGAAAAAATTTAGCTTCGCCTTCATCGATATGGCTCACGTGAACACAGGTTTGATGGCGCGAGAGTGAAGAAATTCAGCTTCGCATTCATCGATTTGGCTCACGTGAACACAGGTTTGATGGTGCGAGAGAGAAGAAATTCAGCTTCGTATACTGCGACCTGGCTGACGTAAATTCAGTTTTGATGGTGCGAGAGAGAAGAAATTCAGCTTCGCATTCATCGATTTGGCTCACGTGAACTCAGGTTTGATGGTGCGAGAGTGAAGAAATTCAGGTTGCATTCATCGATTTGGCTCACGTGAACTCAGGTTTGATGGTGCGAGAGAGACGAAATTCAGCTTCGCATTCATCGATTTGGCTCACGTAAATTTAGGTTTGATGGTGCGAAAGAGAGAAAATAGTGCTACGCATTCATCTATTTGGCTCAAGTGAACTCAGCTTTGATGGTGCGAGGGTGAAGAAATTCAGCTTCGCATTCATCGATGTGGCTCACGTGAACTCAGGTTTGATGGCGCGAGAGAGAAGAAATTTAGATTCGCCTACATCGACTTGGCTGAAAGAGAATTCAGGTTTGATGGTGCGAGAGAGAAGAAATAGTGCTGCGCATTCTTCGGTTTGTCTCACGTGAACTCATGTTTAATGTCAAATGAGAAAAAATTTAGCTTCTCCTTCATCGTTTCGGCTCACGTAAACTTAGGTTTGATGGTGTGAGGGTGAATAAATTCAGCTTCGCATTCATCGATTTGGCTCACTTGAACTCGGGTTTGATGGTGCCAGAGAGAAGAAATTCAGCTTCGCATACATTGTCTTGGCTGACGTGAACACAGGTTTGATGGCGCGAGAGAGACGAAATTCAGCTTCGCATTCATATATTTGGCTCAAGTGAACTCAGGTTTGATGGTGCGAGAGAGAAGAAATTCAGCTTCGCATTTATCGATTTGGCTCACGTGAACTCGGGTTTGATGGTGCCAGAGAGAAGAAATTCAGCTTCGCATACATCGACTTGGCTGACGTGAATTCAGGTTTGATGGCGCGAGAGAGACGAAATTCAGCTTCGCATTCATATATTTGGCTCAAGTGAACTCAGGTTTGATGGTGCGAGAGAGAAGAAATTCAGCTTCGTATACTGCGACCTGGCTGACGTAAATTCAGTTTTGATGGTGCGAGAGAGAAGAAATTCAGCTTCGCATTCATCGATTTGGCTCACGTGAACTCAGCTTTGATGGTGCGAGAGAGAAGAAATTCAGCTTCGTATACTTCGACCTGGCTGACGTGAATTAAGTTTTGATGGTGCGAGAGAGAAGAAATTCAGCTTCGCCTTCATCGATTTGGCTCACGTGAACTCGGGTTTGATGGCGCGAGAGTGAAAAAATTCAGGTTCGCATTCACCGATTTGGCTCACGTGAACTCGGGTATGATGGTGCCAGAGAGAAGAAATTCAGCTTCGCATTCATCGATGTGGCTCACGTGAACTCAGGTTTGATGCCGCGAGAGAGAAGAAATTCAGCTTTGCATACATCGACTTGGCTGACGAGAATTCAGGTTTGATGGTGCGAGAGAGAACCAATAGTGCTGCGCATTCATCGGTTTGGCTCACGTGAACTCAGGTTTAATGTCAAATAAGAAGAAATTCAGCTTCGACTTCATCGTTTCGGCTCACGTGAACTCAGGTTTGATGGTGCGAGAGAGAAGAAATTCAGCTTCGCATTCATCGATTTGGCTCAGGTGAAATCAGGTTTGATGGCGCGAGAGAGAAGAAATTCAGATTCGCCTACATCGACTTGGCTGACGTGAATTCAGGTTTGATGGTGCGAGAGAGAAGAAATTCAGCATCGCATACATCGATTTGGCTCACGTGAACTCAGGTTTGACGGTGCGAGAGCGAAGAAATTCAGCTTCGCATTCATCGATGTGGCTCACGTGAACTCGAGTTTGATGGTGCGAGAGAGACGAAATTCACCTTCGCATTCATCTATTTGGCTCAAGTGAACTCAGCTTTGATGCCGCGAGAGAGAAGAAATTCAGCTTCGCATACATCGACTTGGCTGACGAGAATTCAGGTTTGATGGTGCGAGAGAGAAGCAATAGTGCTGCGCATTCATCGGTTTGGCTCACGTGAACTCAGGTTTAATGTCAAATGAGAAGAAATTCAGCTTAGACTTCATCGTTTCGGCTCAAGTTAACTCAGCTTTGATGGTGCTAGAGAGAAGAAATTCAGCTTCGCATTCACCGATTTCCCTAGCGTGAACTCAGGTTTGATGGCGCGAGAGAGATGAAATTCAGCTTCGCATTCATCGATTTGGCTAAAGTGAAATCAGGTTTGATGGCGCGAGAGAGAAGAAATTCAGATTCGCCTACATCGAATTGGCTGACGTGAATTCAGGTTTGATGGTGCGAGAGAGAAGAAATTCAGCATCGCATACATCGATTTGGCTCACGTGAACTCAGGTTTGACGGTGCGAGAGCGAAGAAATTCAGCTTCGCATTCATCGATTTGGCTCATGTAAACTCAGGTTTGATGGTGCGAGAGAGACGAAATTCAGCTTCGCATTCATATATTTGGCTCAAGTGAACTCAGGTTTGATGGTGCGAGAGAGAAGTATTTCAGCTTCGCATTCATCGATTTCCCTAGCGTGAACTCAGGTTTAATGTCAAATGAGAAGAAATTCAGCTTCGCCTTCATCGTTTCGGCTCACGTGAAATCAGGTTTGATGGCGCGAGAGAGAAGAAATTCAGCTTCGCATTCATCGAATTGGCTCACGTGAACTCAGGTTTGATGGCGCGAGAGAGAAGAAATTCAGCTTCGCATTCATCGATTTGGCTCACGTGAACTCGGGTTTGATGGTGCCAGAGAGAAGAAATTCAGCTTCGCATACATCGACTTGGCTGACGTGAATTCAGGTTTGATGGTGGGAGAGAGAATAAACACTGCTGCGCATTCATCGATTTGGCTCACGTGAACTCAGGTTTGATGGCGCGAGAGAGAAGAAATTCAGCTTCGCATTCATCGATTTGGCTCATGTAAACTTAGGTTTAATGGTGCGAGAGAGACGAAATTCAGCTTCGCCTTCATCGTTTCGGCTCACGTGAACACAGGTTTGATGGCGCGAGAGTGAAGAAATTTAGCTTCGCATTCATCGATTTGGCTCACGTGAACTCGGGTTTGATGGTGCCAGAGAAAAGAAATTCAGCTTCGCATACATCGACCTGGCTGACGTGAACTCAGGTTTGATGGCGCGAGAGAGAAGAATTTCTGCTTCGCATTCATCGATTTGGCTCACGTGAACTCAGGTTTGATGGCGCGAGAGAGAAGAAATTCAGCTTCGCATTCATCGATTTGGCTCATGTAAACTTAGGTTTGATGGTGCGAGAGAGACGAAATTCAGCTTCGCATTCATATATTTGGCTCAAGTGAACTCAGGTTTGATGGCGCGAGAGAGAAGAAATTCAGCTTCGCCTTCATCGTTTTGGCTCACGTGAACACAGGTTTGATGGCGCGAGAGAGAAGAAATTCAGCTTCGCAATCATCGATTTCGCTCACGTGAACTCGGGTTTGATGGTGCCAGAGAGAAGAAATTCAGCTTTGCATACATCGACTTGGCTGACGTGAATTCAGGTTTGGTGGTGCGGGAGTGAATAAATATTGCTGCGCATTCATCGATTTGGCTCAAGTGAACTCGGGTTTGATGGTGCCAGAGAGAAGAAATTCAGCTTCGCATACATCGACCTGGCTGACGTGAACTCAGCTTTGATGGTGCGAGAGAGACGAAATTCAGCTTCGCATACATCGATTTGGCTCATGTAAACTTAGGTTTGATGGTGCGAGAGAGACGAAATTCAGCTTCGCATTCATATATTTGGCTCAAGTGAACTCAGGTTTGATGGTGCGAGAGGAAGAAATTCAGCTTCGCATTCATCGATTTCCCTAGCGTGAACTCAGGTTTGATGGCGCGAGAGTGAAGAAATTCAGCTTCGCATTCATCGATTTCGCTCACGTGAACTCAGGTTTGATGCCGCGAGAGTGAAGAAATTCAGCTTCGCATTCATCGATTTGGCTCAGGTGAACTCGGGTTTGATGGTGCCAGAGAGAAGAATTTCAGCTTTGCATTCATCGATTTGGCTCACGTGAACTCAGGTTTGATGGTGCGAGAGAAACGAAATTCAGCTTCGCATACATCGATTTGGCGCATGTAAACTTAGGTTTGATGGTGCGAGAGAGACGAAATTCAGCTTCGCATTCATATATTTGGCTCAAGTGAACTCAGGTTTGATGGTGCGAGAGAGAAGAAATTCAGCTTCGCATTCATCGATTTCCCTAGCGTTAACTCAGGTTTAATGTCAAATGAGAAGAAATTCAGCTTCGCCTTCATCGTTTCGGCTCACGTGAACTTAGGTTTGATGGTGCAAGAGTGAAGAAATGCAGCTTCGCTTTCATCGATTTGGCTCACGTGAACTCAGGTTTGATGGTGCGAGGGTGAAGAAATTCAGCTTCGCATTCATCGATTTTGCTCACGTGAACTCGGGTTTGATGGTGCCAGAGAGAAGAAATTCAGCTTCGCCTTCATCGTTTTGGCTCACGTGAACACAGGTTTGATGGCGCGAGAGAGAAGAAATTCAGCTTCGCATATATCGATTTGGCTCATGTAAACTCAGGTTTGATGGTGCGAGAGAGACGAAATTCAGCTTCGCATTCATATATTTGGTTCAAGTGAACTCAGGTTTGATGGTGCGAGAGAGAAGAAATTCAGCTTCGCATTCATCGATTTCCCTAGCGTGAACTCAGGTTTGATCGCGCGAGAGTGAAGAAATTCAGCTTCGCATTCATCGATGTGGCTCACGAGAACTCAGGTTTGATGCCGCGAGAGTGAAGTAATTCAGGTACGACTACATTGACTTGGCTGACGTGAATTCAGGTTTGATGGTGCGAGAGAGAAGCAATAGTGCTGCGCATTGATCGGTTTGGCTCACGTGAACTCAGGTTTGATGTCAAATGAGAAGAAATTCAGCTTCGCCTTCATCGTTTCGGCTCACGTGAACTCAGGTTTGTTGGTGCGTGAGTGAAGAAATTCAGCTTCGCATTCATCGATTTGGCTCAGGTAAACTCAGGTTTGATAGTGCGAGAGAGAAGAAATTTAGCTTCGCATTCATCGATTTCCCTAGCGTGAACTCAGGTTTAATGTCAAATGAGAAGAAATTCAGCTTCGCCTTCATCGTTTCGGCTCACGTGAACTTAGGTTTGATGGTGCGAGAGTGAAGAAATTCAGCTTCGCATTCATCGATTTGGCTCACGTGAACTCAGGTTTGATGGTGCGAGGGTGAAGAAATAGTGCTTCGCATTCATCGATTTGGCTCACGTGAACTCAGGTTTGATGGCGCGAGAGAGAAGAAATTCAGCTTCGCATTCATCGATTTGGCTCATGTAAACTTAGGTTTAATGGTGCGAGAGAGACGAAATTCAGCTTTGCATTCATATATTTGTCTCAAGTGAACTCAGGTTTGATGGTGCGAGACAGAAGAAATTCAGCTTCGCCTTCATCGTTTCGGCTCACGTGAACACAGGTTTGATGGCGCGAGAGTGAAGAAATTTAGCTTCGCATTCATCGATTTCGCTCACGTGAACTCGGGTTTGATGGTGCCAGAGAGAAGAAATTCAGCTTCGCATACATCGACTTGGCTGACGTGAATTCAGATTTGGTGGTGCGAGAGAGAATAAACACTGCTGCCATTCATCGATTTGGCTCACGTGAACTCGGGTTTGATGGTGCCAGAGAAAAGAAATTCAGCTTCGCATACATCGACCTGGCTGACGTGAACTCAGGTTTGATGGCGCGAGAGAGAAGAATTTCTGCTTCGCATTCATCGATTTGGCTCACGTGAACTCAGGTTTGATGGCGCGAGAGAGAAGAAATTCAGCTTCGCATTCATCGATTTGGCTCATGTAAACTTAGGTTTGATGGTGCGAGAGAGACGAAATTCAGCTTCGCATTCATCGATTTCCCTAGCGTGAACTCAGGTTTGATGCCGCGAGAGTGAAGAAATTCAGCTTCGCATTCATCGATGTGGCTCACGTGAACACAGGTTTGATGCCGCGAGAGTGAAGTAATTCAGGTACGACTACATTGACTTGGCTGACGTGAATTCAGATTTGATGGTGCGAAAGAGAAGCAATAGTGCTGCGCATTGATCGGTTTGGCTCACGTGAACTCAGGTTTGATGTCAAATGAGAAGAAATTCAGCTTCGCCTTCATCGTTTCGGCTCACGTGAACTTAGGTTTGATGGTGCGAGAGAGACGAAATTCAGCTTCGCATTCATCGATTTCGCTCACGTGAAGTCGGGTTTGATGGTGCCAGAGAGAAGAAATAGTGCTTCGCATTCATCGATTTGGCTCACGTGAACTCAGGTTTGATGGTGCGAGAGAGAAGAAATTCAGCTTCGCATTCATCGATTTGGCTCATGTAAACTTAGGTTTGATCTTGCGAGAGAGAAGAAATAGTGCTTCGCATTCATCGATTTCCCTAGCGTGAACTCAGGTTTTAATGTCAAATGAGAAGAAATTCAGCTTCGCCTTCATCGTTGCGGCTCACGTGAACGTAGGTTTGATGGTGCGAGAGTGAAGAAATTCAGCTTCGCATTCATCGATTTCGCTCACGTGAAGTCGGGTTTGATGGTGCCAGAGAGAAGAAATACAGCTTCGCATACATCGAGTTGGCTGACGTAAATTCAGGTTTGATGGTGCGAGAGGAAATAAATACTGCTGCGCATTCATCGATTTGGCTGACGTGAACTCGGGTTTGATGGTGCCAGAGAGAAGAAATTTAGCTTCGCATACATCGACCTGGCTGATCTGAACTCAGGTTTGATGGTGCGAGCTAGAAGAAATTCAGCTTCGCCTTCGTCGTTTTGGCTCACGTGAACACAGGTTTGACGGTGCGAGAGAGAAAAAATTCAGCTTCGCATACATCGATTTGGCTCATGTATACTCAGGTTTGATAATGCGAGAAAAACGAAATTCAGCTTCGCATTCATCGATTTTGCTCATGTAAACTCAGGCTTTATGATGCGAGAGAGACGAAATTCAGCTTCGCATTCGTATATTTGGCTCAAGTGAACTCAGCTTTGATGGTGCGAGAGTGAAGAAATTCAGCCTTGCATTCATCCATTTCCCTAGCGTGAACTCAGGTTTGATGGCGCGAGAGTGAAGAATTTCTGATTCGCCTACATCGACTTGGCTGACGTGAATTCAGGTTTGATGGTGCGAGAGAGAAAAAATATTGCTTCGCATTCATCGATCTGGTTCACGTGAACTCAGGTTTGATGGCGCGAGAGAGTTGAAATTCAGCTTCGCATACATCGACTTGGCTGACGTGAATTCAGTTTTGATGGTGCGAGAGAGAAGAAATATTGCTTCGCATTTATCGATGTGGCTCACGTGAACTCAGGTTTAATTACAAATGAGAAGAAATTCAGCATCGCATTCACCGTTTCGGCTCACGTGAAGTAAGGTTTGATGGTGCGAGGTTGAAGTAATTCAGCTTCGCATTCATCGATGTGGCTCAAGTGAACTCGGGTTTGATGGTGCCAGAGAGAAGAAATTCAGCTTTGCATACATCGATTTCGCTCATGTATACTCAGGTTTGATGGTGCGAGAAAAACGAAATTCAGCTTCGCATTCATCGATTTGGCTCATGTAAACTCAGGCTTTATCGTGCGAGAGAGACGAAATTCAGCTTCGCATTCGTATATTTGGCTCAGGTAAACTCAGGTTTGATAGTGCGAGAGAGATGAAATTCAGCTTCGCATTCATCGATTTCCCTAGCGTGAACTCAGGTTTGATGGCGCGAGAGTGAAGAAATTCAGATTCGCCTACATCGACTTGGCTGTCGTGAATTCAGGTTTGATGGTGCGAGAGAGAAAAAATATTGCTTCGCATTCATCGATTTGGCTCACGTGAACTCGGGTTTGATGGCGCGAGAGAGTTGAAATTCAGCTTCGCATACATCGATTTGGCTGACGTGAATTCAGGTTTGATGGTGCAAGAGAGAAGAATTTGTGCTGCGCATTCATCGTTTCGGCTCACGTGAACTCAGGTTTGATGGTGCGAGAGAGAAGAATTTCAGCATCGCATACATCGATTTGGCTCACGTGAACTTGAGTGTGATGGTGCCAGAGAGAAGAAATTCAGCTTCGCATGCATCGATTTGGCTCACGTAAACTCAGGTTTGACGGTGCGAGGGCGAAGAAATTCAGCTTCGCATTCATCGATTTGGCTCACTTGAACTCGGGTTTGATGGTGCCAGAGAGAAGAAATTCAGCTTCGCATACATCGACTTGGCTGACGTGAAATCAGTTTTGATGGTGCGAGAGAAAAGAAATAGTGCTTCGCATTCATCGATTTGGCTCACGTGAACTCAGGTTTGATGGCGCGAGAGAGAAGAAATTCAGCTTCGCATTCATATATTTGGCTCACGTGAACTCGAGTTTGATGGTGCCAGAGAGAAGAAATTCAGCTTCCCATACATCGACTTGCCTGACGTGAATTCAGGTTTGATGGTGCGAGAGAGAAGAAATAGTGCTTCGCATTCTTCGATTTGGCTCATGTAAACTTATGTTTTATGGTGCGAGAGAGACGAAATTCAGCTTCGCATTCATATATTTGGCTCACGTGAACTCAGGTTTAATGGTGCGCTATGGAAGGAATTCACCTTCGCATTCATCCATTTGGCTCACGTGAGCGCAGGTTTGATGGTGCTAGAGAGAAGAAATATTGCTTCGCTTTCATTGATTTGGCTTTGGTGAACTCAGGTTTAATGTCAAATGAGAAGAAATACAGCTTCGCCTTCATCGTTTTGGCTAACGTGAACTCAGCTTTGATGGTGCGAGAGAGTAGAAATTCAGCTTCGCAATCATCGATTTGGCTCACGTGAACTCGGGTTTGATCGTGCCAGAGAGAAGAAATTCAGCTTCGCATACATCGACTTGGCTAACGTGAATTCAGGTTTGATGGCGAGAGAGAGAAGAAATAGTGCTGCGCATTCATCGGTTTGGCTCACGTGAGCTCAGGTTTAATGTCAAATGAGAAGAAATTCAGCTTCGCATTCATCGATTTAGCTCACGTGAAGTCGGGTTTGATGGTGCCAGAGAGAAGAAATTCAGCTTCGCATACATCGACTTGGCTGACGTGAACTCAGGTTTGATGGCGCGAGTGAGAAGAATTTCAGCTTCTCATACATCGATTTGGCTCAGGTAAACTTAGGTTTGATTGTGCGAGAGAGAAGAAATAGTGCTTCGCATTCATGGATTTGGCTCACGTGAACTCAGGTTTAATGGTGCGCTATGGAAGGAATTCTCCTTCGCATTCATCCATTTGGCTCACGTGAACGCAGGTTTGATGGTGCGAGAGAGAAGAAATAGTGCTTCGCTTTCATCGATTTGGCTTTTGGTGAACTCAGGTTTAATGTCAAATGAGAAGAAATTCAGCTTCGCCTTCATCGTTTTGGCTCACGTGAACTCAGCTTTGATGGTGCAAGAGAGAAGAAATTCAGCTTCGCAGTCATCGATTTGGCTCACGTGAACTCAGGTTCGATGGCGCGAGAGAGTTGAAATTCAGCTTCGCATACATCGACTTGGCTGACGTGAATTCAGGTTTGATGGCGAGAGAGAGAAGAAATAGTGCTGCGCATTCATCGGTTTGGCTCACGTGAGCTCAGGTTTAATGTCAAATGAGAAGAAATTCAGCTTCGCCTTCATCGTTTCGGCTCACGTGAACTCAGGTTTGATGGCGCGAGGGTGATGAAATTCAGCTTCGCATTCATCGATTTGGCTCACGTGAACTCGTGTGTGATGGTGCCAGAGAGAAGAAATTCAGCTTCGCCTACATCGACTTGGCTGACGTGAATTCAGGTTTGATGGTGCGAGAGAGAAGAAACAGTGCTGCGCATTCATCGGTTTGGCTCTCGTGAACTCAGGTTTGATAACGCGAGAGAGAAGAAATTCAGCTTCTCCTTCATCGTTTAGGCTTACGTGAACTCAGGTTTGATAGTGCGAGGGTAAAGAAATTCAGCTTCGCATACATCGACGTGGCTGACGTGAATTCAGTTTTGATGGTGCGAGAGAGAAGAAAGTCAGCTTCGCATACATCGATTTGGCTCACGTGAACTCAGGTTTAATGTCAAATGAGAAGAAATTCAGCTTCGCCTTCATCGTTTCGGCTCACGTGAACTCAGGTTTGATGGCGCGAGGGTGATGAAATTCAGCATCGCATTCATCGATTTGGCTCACGTGAACTTGGGTGTGATGGTGCGAGAGAGAAGAAATTCAGCTTCGCATTCATCGATTTGGCTCACGTGAACTCAGGTTTGATGGCGCGGGAGAGACGAAATTCAGCTTCGCATTCATCGATGTGTCTCACGTGAACTCGGGTTTGATCGTGCCAGAGAGAAGAAATTCAGCTTCGCATACATCGACTTGGCTGACGTGAATTCAGGTTTGATGGTGCGAGAGAGAAGAAACAGTGCTTCGCATTCATCGATTTGGCTCACGTGAACTCAGGTTTGATGGCGCGAGAGAGAAGAAATTCAGCTTCGCATTCATCGATGTGGCTCACGTGAACTCGGGTTTGATCGTGCCAGAGAGAAGAAATTCAGCTTCGCATTCATCGATTTGGCTCACGTGAACTCAGGTTTGATGGCGCGAGTGAGAAGAAATTCAGCTTCGCATTCATCGATTTGGCTCATGTAAACATAGGTTTTATGGTGCGAGAGAGAAGAAAGAGTGCTTCGCTTTCATCGATTTGGCTTTTGGTGAACTCAGGTTTAATGTCAAATGAGAAGAAATTCAGCTTCGCCTTCATCGTTTTGGCTCACGTGAACTAAGCTTTGATGGTGCGAGAGAGAAGAAATTCAGCTTCGCAGTCATCGATTTGGCTCACGTGAACTCAGGTTCGATGGCGCGACAGAGTTGAAATTCAGCTTCGCATACATCGACTTGGCTGACGTGAATTCAGGTTTGATGGCGAGAGAGAGAAGAAATAGTGCTGCGCATTCATCGGTTTGGCTCACGTGAGCTCAGGTTTAATGTCAAATGAGAAGAAATTCAGCTTCGCCTTCATCGTTTCGGCTCACGTGAACTCGTGTGTGATGGTGCCAGAGAGAAGAAATTCAGCTTCGCCTACATCGATTGGCTGACGTGAATTCAGGTTTGATGGTGCGAGAGAGAAGAAATATTGCTGCGCATTCATCGGTTTGGCTCACGTGAACTCAGGTTTGATAACGCGAGAGAGAAGAAATTCAGCTTCTCCTTCATCGTTTCGGCTCACGTGAACTCAGGTTTGATAGTGCGAAGGTGAAGAAATTCAGCTTCGCATACATCGATTTGGCTCACGTAAACTCAGGTTTGATGGTGCGAGAGAGAAGAAATAGTGCTTCGCATTCATCGATTTGGCTCACGTTAACTCAGGTTTGATGGCGCGAGAGAGAAGAAATTCAGCTTCGCATTCATCGATTTGGCTCACGTGAACTCGGGTTTGATCGTGCCAGAGAGAAGAAATTCAGCTTCGCATACATCGACTTGGCTGACGTGAATTCAGGTTTGATGGTGCGAGAGAGAAGAAATAGTGCTTCGCATTCATCGATTTGGCTCACGTGAACTCAGGTTTGATGGCGCGAGAGAGAAGAAATTCAGCTTCGCATACATTGACTTGGCTAACGTGAATTCAGGTTCGATTGTGCGAGAGAGAAGAAACAGTGCTTCGCATACATCGACTTGGCTGACGTGAATTCAGGTTTGATGGTGCGAGAGAGAAGAAATAGTGCTTCGCATTCTTTGATTTGGCTCACGTGAACTCAGGTTTGATGGCGCGAGAGAGACGAAATTCTGCTTCGCATTCATCGATTTGGCTCACGTGAACTCAGGTTTGATGGCGCGAGTGAGAAGAAATTCAGCTTCGCATTCATCGATTTGGCTCATGTAAACTTAGGTTTTATGGTGCGAGAGAGACGAAATTCAGCTTCGCATTCATATATTTGGCTCACGTGAACTCAGGTTTAATGGTGCGCTGTGGAAGGAATTCTCCTTCGCATTCATCCATTTGGCTCACGTGAACGCAGGTTTGATGGTGCGAGAGAGAAGAAATAGTGCTTCGCTTTCATCGATTTGGCTTTTGGTGAACTCAGGTTTAATGTCAAATAAGAAGAAATTCAGCTTCGCCTTCATCGTTTTGGCTCACGTGAACTCAGCTTTGATGGTGCGAGAGAGAAGAAATTCAGCTTCGCAGTCATCGATTTGGCTCACGTGAACTCAGGTTCAATGGCGCGAGAGAGTTGAAATTCAGCTTCGCATACATCGACTTGGCTGACGTGAATTCAGGTTTGATGGCGAGAGAGAGAGAAATAGTGCTGCGCATTCATCGGTTTGGCTCACGTGAGCTCAGGTTTAATGTCAAATGAGAAGAAATTCAGCTTCGCCTTCATCGTTTCGGCTCACGTGAACTCAGGTTTGATGGCGCGAGGGTGATGAAATTCAGCTTCGCATTCATCGATTTGGCTCACGTGAACTCGTGTGTGATGGTGCCAGAGAGAAGAAATTCAGCTTCGCCTACATCGACTTGGCTGACGTGAATTCAGGTTTGATGGTGCGAGAGAGAAGAAACAGTGCTTCGCATTCATCGATTTGGCTCACGTGAACTCAGGTTTGACGCTGAGAGATCGAAGAAATTCAGCTTCGCATTCATCGATGTGGCTCTCGTGAACTCGGGTTTGATCGTGCCAGAGAGAAGAAATTCAGCTTCGCATACATCGACTTGGCTGACGTGAATTCAGGTTTGATGGTGCGAGAGAGAAGAAATAGTGCTTCGCATTCATCGATTTGGCTCACGTGAACTCGGGTTTGATGGTGCCAGAGAGAAGAAATTCAGATTCGCATTCATCGATTTGGCTCAAGTGAACTCGGGTTTGATGGCGCGGGAGAGACGAAATTGAGCTTCGCATTCATCGATTTGTCTCACGTGAACTCGGGTTTGATCGTGCCAGAGAGAAGAAATTCAGCTTCGCATACATCGACTTGGCTGACGTGAATTCAGGTTTGATGGTGCGAGAGAGAAGAAATAGTGCTTCGCATTCATCGATTTGGCTCACGTGAACTCAGGTTTGATGGCGCGAGAGAGAAGAAATTCAGCTTCGCATTCATCGATTTGGCTCAAGTGAACTCGGGTTTGATGGCGCGAGAGAGAAGAAATTCAGCTTCGCATACATCGACTTGGCTAACGTGAATTCAGGTTCGATGGTGCGAGAGAGAAGAAACAGTGCTTCGCATACATCGACTTGGCTGACGTGAATTCAGGTTCGATGGTGCGAGAGAGAAGAAACAGTGCTTCGCATACATCGACTTGGCTGACGTGAATTCAGGTTTGATGGTGCGAGAGAGAAGAAATAGTGCTTCGCATTCTTTGATTTGGCTCACGTGAACTCAGGTTTGATGGCGCGAGAGAGACGAAATTCAGCTTCGCATTCATCGATTTGGCTCACGTGAACTCGTGTGTGATGGTGCCAGAGAGAAGAAATTCAGCTTCGCCTACATCGACTTGGCTGACGTGAATTCAGGTTTGATGGTGCGAGAGAGAAGAAACAGTGCTTTGCATTCATCGATTTGGCTCACGTGAACTCAGGTTTGACGCTGAGAGATCGAAGAAATTCAGCTTCGCATTCATCGATGTGGCTCACGTGAACTCGGGTTTGATCGTGCCAGAGAGAAGAAATTCAGCTTCGCATATATCGACTTGGCTGACGTGAATTCAGGTTTGATGGTGCGAGAGAGACGAAATAGTGCTTCGCATTCATCGATTTGGCTCACGTGAACTCAGGTTTGATGGCGCGAGAGAGAAGAAATTCAGCTTCGCATTCATCGATTTGGCTCATGTAAACTTAGGTTTTATGGTGCGAGAGAGACGAAATTCAGCTTCGCATTCATATATTTGGCTCACGTGAACGCAGGTTTGATGGTGCGAGAGAGAAGAAATAGTGCTTCGCTTTCATCGATTTGGCTTTTGGTGAACTCAGGTTTAATGTCAAATAAGAAGAAATTCAGCTTCGCCTTCATCGTTTTGGCTCACGTGAACTCAGCTTTGATGGTGCGAGAGAGAAGAAATTCAGCTTCGCAGTCATCGATTTGGCTCACGTGAACTCAGGTTCAATGGCGCGAGAGAGTTGAAATTCAGCTTCGCATACATCGACTTGGCTGACGTGAATTCAGGTTTGATGGCGAGAGAGAGAAGAAATAGTGCTGCGCATTCATCGGTTTGGCTCACGTGAGCTCAGGTTTAATGTCAAATGAGAAGAAATTCAGCTTCGCCTTCATCGTTTCGGCTCACGTGAACTCAGGTTTGATTGCGCGAGGGTGATGAAATTCAGCTTCGCATTCATCGATTTGGCTCACGTGAACTCGTGGTGATGGTGCCAGAGAGAAGAAATTCAGCTTCGCCTACATCGACTTGGCTGACGTGAATTCAGGTTTGATGGTGCGAGAGAGAAGAAACAGTGCTTCGCATTCATCGATTTGGCTCACGTGAACTCAGGTTTGACGCTGAGAGATCGAAGAAATTCAGCTTCGCATTCATCGATGTGGCTCTCGTGAACTCGGGTTTGATCGTGCCAGAGAGAAGAAATTCAGCTTCGCATACATCGACTTGGCTGACGTGAATTCAGGTTTGATGGTGCGAGAGAGACGAAATAGTGCTTCGCATTCATCGATTTGGCTCACGTGAACTCAGGTTTGATGGCGCGAGAGAGAAGAAATTCAGCTTCGCATTCATCGATTTGGCTCACGTGAACTCGGGTTTGATCGTGCCAGAGAGAAGAAATTCAGCTTCGCATACATCGACTTGGCTTACGTGAATTCAGGTTCGATGGTGCGAGAGAGAAGAAACAGTGCTTCGCATACATCGACTTGGCTGACGTGAATTCAGGTTTGATGGTGCGAGAGAGAAGAAATAGTGCTTCGCATTCTTTGATTTGGCTCACGTGAACTCAGGTTTGATGGCGCGAGAGAGACGAAATTCTGCTTCGCATTCATCGATTTGGCTCACGTGAACTCGTGTGTGATGGTGCCAGAGAGAAGAAATTCAGCTTCGCCTACATCGACTTGGCTGACGTGAATTCAGGTTTGATGGTGCGAGAGAGAAGAAACAGTGCTTCGCATTCATCGATTTGGCTCACGTGAACTCAGGTTTGACGCTGAGAGATCGAAGAAATTCAGCTTCGCATTCATCGATGTGGCTCACGTGAACTCGGG
Organism: Taenia multiceps; assembly: GCA_001923025.3. NCBI lineage: Eukaryota > Metazoa > Platyhelminthes > Cestoda > Cyclophyllidea > Taeniidae > Taenia > Taenia multiceps. The sequence goes on from CM010312.1 coordinate 33,245,210, forward strand.
TTTGATCGTGCCAGAGAGAAGAAATTCAGCTTCGCATATATCGACTTGGCTGACGTGAATTCAGGTTTGATGGTGCGAGAGAGACGAAATAGTGCTTCGCATTCATCGACTTGGCTCACGTGAACTCAGGTTTGATGGCGCTAGAGAGAAGAAATTCAGCTTCGCATTCATCGATTTGGCTCACGTGAACTCGGGTTTGATGTCAAATGAGAAGAAATTCAGCTTCGCCTTCATCGTTTCGGCTCACGTGAACTCAGGTTTGATGGCGCGAGGGTGATGAATTTCAGCATTGCATTCATCGATTTGGCTCACGTGAACTTGGGTGTGATGGTGCCAGAGAGAAGAAATTCAGCTTCGCATACATCGACTTGGCTGACGTGAATTCAGTTTTGATGGTGCGAGAGAGAAGAAAGTCAGCTTCGCATACATCGATTTGGCTCACGTTAACTCAGGTTTAATGTCAAATGAGAAGAAATTCAGCTTCGCCTTCATCGTTTCGGCTCATGTGAACTTAGGTTTGATGGCGCGAGAGTGATGAAATTCAGCTTCGCATTCATCGATTTCCCTAGCGTGAACTGAGGTTTGATGGTGCGAGAGAGAAGAAATTCAGCTTCGCATTCATCGATGCGGCTCACGTGAACTCAGGTTTGATGGTGCGAGAGAGAAGAAATTCAGCTTCGCATTCATCGATTTCCCTAGCCTGAACTCAGGTTTGATGGTGCGAGAGAGAAGAAATTCAGGTTCGCCTTCATCGTTTTGGCTCACGTGAACTCAGGTTTGATGGCGCGAGAGAGAAGAAATTCAGATTCGCCTACATCGACTTGGCTGACGTGAATTCAGGTTTGATGGTGCGAGAGAGAAGAAATATTGCTGCGCACTCATCGGTTTGGCTCCCGTGAACTCAGGTTTAATGTCAAATGAGAAGAAATTCAGCTTCGCCTTCATCGTTTCGGCTCACGTGACTTAGGTTTGATGGTGCGAGAGTGAAGAAATTCAGCTTCGCATTCATCGATTTGGCTCACGTGAACTCAGGTTTCATGGTGCGAGAGAGTCGAAATTCAGCTTTGCATTCATCGACTTGGCTCACGTGAACTCAGGTTGATGGTGCAGAGAGAAAAAATATTGCTTCGCATTCATCGATTTGGCTCACGTGAACTCAGGTTCGATGGCGCGAGAGTGAATAAATTCAGATTTGCCTACATTGACTTGGCTGACGTGAATTCAGGTTTGATGGTGCGAGAGAGAAGAAATTGTGCTGCGCATTCATCGGTTTGGCTCACGTGAACTCAGGTTTAATGTCAAATGGGAAGAAATTCAGCTTCGCCTTCATCGTTTCGGCTCACGTGAACTTAGGTTTGATGGTGCGAGAGTGAAGAAATTCAGCTTCGCATTCATCGATTTGGCTCACGTGAACTCAGGTTTGATGGTGCGACAGTGAAGAAATTCAGCTTCGAATTCGTCGATTTGGCTCAAGTGAACTCAGCTTTGATGGTGCGAGAGAGAAGAAATTCAGCTTCGCATTCATCGATTTCCCTAGCGTGAACTCAGGTTTGATGGTGCGAGAGTGAAGAAATTCAGCTTCGCATTCATCGATTTGGCTCACGTAAACTTAGGTTTGATGGTGCGAAAGAGAGGAAATTGTGCTACGCATTCATCTATTTGGCTCAAGTGAACTCAGCTTTGATGGTGCGAGAGAGAAGAAATTCAGCTTCGCATTCATCGATTTCCCTAGCGTGAACTCAGGTTTGATGGCGCGAGAGAGAAGAAATTCAGCTTCGCATTCATCGATTTCCCTAGCGTGAACCCAGGTTTGATGGTGCGAGAGAGACGAAATTCAGCTTCGCATTCATCGATTTGGCTCACGTAAACTTAGGTTTGATGGTGCGAGAGAGACGAAATTCACCTTCGCATTCATCTATTTGGCTTAAGTGAACTCAGCTTTGATGGTGCGAGAGAGAAGAAATTCAGCTTCGCATTCATCGATTTCCCTAGCGTGAACTCAGGTTTGATGGTGCGAGAGAGACGAAATTGTGCTGCGCATTCATCGGTTTGGCTCACGTGAACTCAGGTTTAATGTCAAATGGGAAGAAATTCAGCTTCGCCTTCATCGTTTCGGCTCACGTGAACTTAGGTTTGATGGTGCGAGAGTGAAGAAATTCAGCTTCGCATTCATCGATTTGGCTCACGTGAACTCAGATTTGATGGTGCGAGAGTGAAGAAATTCAGGTTGCATTCATCGATTTGGCTCACGTGAACTCAGGTTTGATGGTGCGAGAGTGAAGAAATTCAGGTTGCATTCATCGATTTGGCTCACGTGAACTCAGGTTTGATGGTGCGAGAGTGAAGAAATTCAGCTTCGCCTACATCGACTTGGCTGACGTGAATTCAGGTTTGATGGTGCGAGAGAGAAGCAATAGTGCTGCGCATTCATCGGTTTGGCTCACGTGAACTCAGGTTTAATGTCAAATGAGAAGAAATTCAGCTTCGCCTTCATCGTTTCGGCTCAAGTGAAATCAGGTTTGATGGTGCGAGAGAGAAGAAATTCAGGTTCGCCTTCATCGTTTTGGCTCACGTGAACTCAGTTTTGATGGTGCGAGAGAGAAAAAATATTGCTTCCCATTCATCGACTTGGCTCACGTGAACTCAGGTTCGATGGCGCGAGAGAGATGAAATTCAGCTTCGCCTACATCGACTTGGCTGATGTGAATTCAGGTTTGATGGTGCGAGAGAGAAGAAATATTGCTGCGCATTCATCGGTTTGGCTCCCGTGAACTCAGGTTTAATGTCAAATGAGAAGAAATTCAGCTTCGCCTTCATCGTTTCGGCTCACGTGAACTTAGGTTTGATGGTGCGAGAGTGAAGAAATTCAGCTTCGCATTCATCGATTTGGCTCACGTGAACTCAGGTTTGATGGTGCGAGAGAGAAAAAATATTGCTTCGCATTCATCGACTTGGCTCACGTGAACTCAGGTTTGATGGTGCAAGAGAGAAAAAATATTGCTTCGCATTCATCGATTTGGCTCACGTGAACTCAGGTTCGATGGCGCGAGAGTGAATAAATTCAGATTTGCCTACATTGACTTGGCTCACGTGAATTCAGGTTTGATGGTGCGAGATTGAAGAAATTCAGCTTCGCATTCATCGATTTGGCTCACGTGAAAGCAGGTTTGATGGTGCGAGAGAGACGAAATTCAGCTTCGCATTCATCGATTTCCCTAGCGTGAACTCAGGTTTGATGGCGCGAGAGAGAAGAAATTCAGCTTCGCATTCATCGATTTCCCTAGCGTGAACCCAGGTTTGATGGTGCGAGAGAGACGAAATTCAGCTTCGCATTCATCGATTTGGCTCACGTAAACTTAGGTTTGATGGTGCGAGAGAGACGAAATTCACCTTCGCATTCATCTATTTGGCTTAAGTGAACTCAGCTTTGATGGTGCGAGAGAGAAGAAATTCAGCTTCGCATTCATCGATATGGCTCACGTGAACTCAGGTTTGATGGCGCGAGAGAGAAGAAATTCAGATTCGCCTACATCGACTTGGCTGACGTGAATTCAGGTTTGATGGTGCGAGAGAGAAGAAATAGTGCTGCGCATTCATCGGTTTGGCTCACGTGAGCTCAGGTTTAATGTCAAATGAGAAGAAATTCAGCTTCGCCTTCATCGTTTCGGCTCAAGTGAAATCAGGTTTGATGGTGCGAGAGAGAAGAAATTCAGGTTCGCCTTCATCGTTTTGGCTCACGTGAACTCAGTTTTGATGGTGCGAGAGAGAAAAAATATTGCTTCCCATTCATCGACTTGGCTCACGTGAACTCAGGTTCGATGGCGCGAGAGAGATGAAATTCAGCTTCGCCTACATCGACTTGGCTGACGTGAATTCAGGTTTGATGGTGCGAGAGAGAAGAAATATTGCTGCGCATTCATCGGTTTGGCTCCCGTGAACTCAGGTTTAATGTCAAATGAGAAGAAATTCAGCTTCGCCTTCATCGTTTCGGCTCACGTGACTTAGGTTTGATGGTGCGAGAGTGAAGAAATTCAGCTTCGCATTCATCGATTTGGCTCACGTGAACTCAGGTTTCATGGTGCGAGAGAGTCGAATTTCAGCTTCGCATTCATCGATGTGGCTCACGTGAACTTAGGTTGATGGTGCAAAAGAGAAAAAATATTGCTTCGCATTCATCGATTTGGCTCACGTGAACTCAGGTTCGATGGCGCGAGAGTGAATAAATTCAGATTTGCCTACTTGACTTGGCTGACGTGAATTCAGGTTTGATGGTGCGAGAGAGAAGAAATTGTGCTGCGCATTCATCGGTTTGGCTCACGTGAACTCAGGTTTAATGTCAAATGGGAAGAAATTCAGCTTCGCCTTCATCGTTTCGGCTCACGTTGACTTAGGTTTGATGGTGCGAGAGTGAAGAAATTCAGCTTCGCATTCATCGATTTGGCTCACGTGAACTCAGGTTTGATGGTGCGAGAGTGAAGAAATTCAGGTTGCATTCATCGATTTGGCTCACGTGAACTCAGGTTTGATGGTGCGAGAGTGAAGAAATTCAGGTTGCATTCATCGATTTGGCTCACGTGAACTCAGGTTTGATGGTGCGAGAGTGAAGAAATTCAGCTTCGCCTACATCGACTTGGCTGACGTGAATTCAGGTTTGATGGTGCGAGAGAGAAGCAATAGTGCTGCGTATTCATCGGTTTGGCTCACGTGAACTCAGGTTTAATGTCAAATGAGAAGAAATTCAGCTTCGCCTTCATCGTTTCGGCTCAATTGAAATCAGGTTTGATAGTGCGAGAGAGAAGAAATTCAGGTTCGCCTTCATCGTTTTGGCTCACGTGAACTCAGTTTTGATGGTGCGAGAGAGAAAAAATATTGCTTCCCATTCATCGACTTGGCTCACGTGAACTCAGGTTTGATGGTGCAAGAGAGAAAAAATATTGCTTCGCATTCATCGACTTGGCTCACGTGAACTCAGGTTTAATGTCAAATGAGAAGAAATTCAGCTTCGCCTTCATCGTTTCGGCTCACGTGAACTTAGGTTTGATGGTGCGAGAGTGAAGAAATTCAGCTTCGCATTCATCGATTTGGCTCACGTGAACTCAGGTTTGATGGTGCGAGAGAGAAAAAATATTGCTTCGCATTCATCGACTTGGCTCACGTGAACTCAGGTTTGATGGTGCAAGAGAGAAAAAATATTGCTTCGCATTCATCGATTTGGCTCACGTGAACTCAGGTTCGATGGCGCGAGAGTGAATAAATTCAGATTTGCCTACATTGACTTGGCTCACGTGAATTCAGGTTTGATGGTGCGAGATTGAAGAAATTCAGCTTCGCATTCATCGATTTGGCTCACGTGAACTCAGGTTTGATGGTGCGAGAGAGACGAAATTCAGCTTCGCATTCATCGATTTGGCTCACGTGAACTCGGGTTTGATGGTGCGAGAGAGACGCAATTCACCTTCGCATTCATCTATTTGGCTCAAGTGAACTCAGCTTTGATGGTGCGAGAGAGAAGAAATTCAGCTTCGCATTCATCGATTTCCCTAGCGTGAACTCAGGTTTGATGGTGCGAGAGTGAAGAAATTCAGCTTCGCATTCATCGATGTGGCTCACGTGAACTCAGGTTTGATGGCGCGAGAGAGAAGAAATTCAGCTTCGCATTCATCGATTTCCCTAGCGTGAACCCAGGTTTGATGGTGCGAGAGAGACGAAATTCAGCTTCGCATTCATCGATTTGGCTCACGTAAACTTAGGTTTGATGGTGCGAGAGAGACGAAATTCACCTTCGCATTCATCTATTTGGCTTAAGTGAACTCAGCTTTGATGGTGCGACAGTGAAGAAATTCAGCTTCGAATTCGTCGATTTGGCTCAAGTGAACTCAGCTTTGATGGTGCGAGAGAGAAGAAATTCAGCTTCGCATTCATCGTTTTGGCTCACGTGAACTCTGGTGTGATGGTGCGAGAGAGAAGTAATTCAGCTTCGCATTCATCGATTTGGCTCACGTGAACTCAGGTGTGATGGTGCGAGAGAGAAGAAATTCAGCTTCGCCTACATCGACTTGGCTGACGTGAATTCAGGTTTGATGGTGCGAGAGAGAAGCAATAGTGCTGCGCATTCATCGGTTTGGCTCACGTGAACTCAGGTTTAATGTCAAATGAGAAGAAATTCAGCTTCGCCTTCATCGTTTCGGCTCAAGTGAAATCAGGTTTGATGGTGCGAGAGAGAAGAAATTCAGGTTCGCCTTCATCGTTTTGGCTCACGTGAACTCAGTTTTGATGGTGCGAGAGAGAAAAAATATTGCTTCCCATTCATCGACTTGGCTCACGTGAACTCAGGTTCGATGGCGCGAGAGAGATGAAATTCAGCTTCGCCTACATCGACTTGGCTGACGTGAATTCAGGTTTGATGGTGCGAGAGAGAAGAAATATTGCTGCGCATTCATCGGTTTGGCTCCCGTGAACTCAGGTTTAATGTCAAATGAGAAGAAATTCAGCTTCGCCTTCATCGTTTCGGCTCACGTGAACTTAGGTTTGATGGTGCGAGAGTGAAGAAATTCAGCTTCGCATTCATCGATTTGGCTCACGTGAACTCAGGTTTGATGGTGCGAGAGAGAAAAAATATTGCTTCGCATTCATCGACTTGGCTCACGTGAACTCAGGTTTGATGGTGCAAGAGAGAAAAAATATTGCTTCGCATTCATCGATTTGGCTCACGTGAACTCAGGTTCGATGGCGCGAGAGTGAATAAATTCAGATTTGCCTACATTGACTTGGCTCACGTGAATTCAGGTTTGATGGTGCGAGATTGAAGAAATTCAGCTTCGCATTCATCGATTTGGCTCACGTGAAAGCAGGTTTGATGGTGCGAGAGAGACGAAATTCAGCTTCGCATTCATCGATTTCCCTAGCGTGAACTCAGGTTTGATGGCGCGAGAGAGAAGAAATTCAGCTTCGCATTCATCGATTTCCCTAGCGTGAACCCAGGTTTGATGGTGCGAGAGAGACGAAATTCAGCTTCGCATTCATCGATTTGGCTCACGTAAACTTAGGTTTGATGGTGCGAGAGAGACGAAATTCACCTTCGCATTCATCTATTTGGCTTAAGTGAACTCAGCTTTGATGGTGCGAGAGAGAAGAAATTCAGCTTCGCATTCATCGATATGGCTCACGTGAACTCAGGTTTGATGGCGCGAGAGAGAAGAAATTCAGATTCGCCTACATCGACTTGGCTGACGTGAATTCAGGTTTGATGGTGCGAGAGAGAAGAAATAGTGCTGCGCATTCATCGGTTTGGCTCACGTGAGCTCAGGTTTAATGTCAAATGAGAAGAAATTCAGCTTCGCCTTCATCGTTTCGGCTCAAGTGAAATCAGGTTTGATGGTGCGAGAGAGAAGAAATTCAGGTTCGCCTTCATCGTTTTGGCTCACGTGAACTCAGTTTGATGGTGCGAGAGAGAAAAAATATTGCTTCCCATTCATCGACTTGGCTCACGTGAACTCAGGTTCGATGGCGCGAGAGAGATGAAATTCAGCTTCGCCTACATCGACTTGGCTGACGTGAATTCAGGTTTGATGGTGCGAGAGAGAAGAAATATTGCTGCGCATTCATCGGTTTGGCTCCCGTGAACTCAGGTTTAATGTCAAATGAGAAGAAATTCAGCTTCGCCTTCATCGTTTCGGCTCACGTGACTTAGGTTTGATGGTGCGAGAGTGAAGAAATTCAGCTTCGCATTCATCGATTTGGCTCACGTGAACTCAGGTTTCATGGTGCGAGAGAGAAAAAATATTGCTTCGCATTCATCGACTTGGCTCACGTGAACTCAGGTTTGATGGTGCAAGAGAGAAAAAATATTGCTTCGCATTCATCGATTTGGCTCACGTGAACTCAGGTTCGATGGCGCGAGAGTGAATAAATTCAGATTTGCCTACATTGACTTGGCTGACGTGAATTCAGGTTTGATGGTGCGAGAGAGAAGAAATTGTGCTGCGCATTCATCGGTTTGGCTCACGTGAACTCAGGTTTAATGTCAAATGGGAAGAAATTCAGCTTCGCCTTCATCGTTTCGGCTCACGTTGACTTAGGTTTGATGGTGCGAGAGTGAAGAAATTCAGCTTCGCATTCATCGATTTGGCTCACGTGAACTCAGGTTTGATGGTGCGAGAGTGAAGAAATTCAGGTTGCATTCATCGATTTGGCTCACGTGAACTCAGGTTTGATGGTGCGAGAGTGAAGAAATTCAGGTTGCATTCATCGATTTGGCTCACGTGAACTCAGGTTTGATGGTGCGAGAGTGAAGAAATTCAGCTTCGCCTACATCGACTTGGCTGACGTGAATTCAGGTTTGATGGTGCGAGAGAGAAGCAATAGTGCTGCGTATTCATCGGTTTGGCTCACGTGAACTCAGGTTTAATGTCAAATGAGAAGAAATTCAGCTTCGCCTTCATCGTTTCGGCTCAATTGAAATCAGGTTTGATAGTGCGAGAGAGAAGAAATTCAGGTTCGCCTTCATCGTTTTGGCTCACGTGAACTCAGTTTTGATGGTGCGAGAGAGAAAAAATATTGCTTCCCATTCATCGACTTGGCTCACGTGAACTCAGGTTCGATGGCGCGAGAGAGATGAAATTCAGCTTCGCCTACATCGACTTGGCTGACGTGAATTCAGGTTTGATGGTGCGAGAGAGAAAAAATATTGCTTCGCATTCATCGACTTGGCTCACGTGAACTCAGGTTTAATGTCAAATGAGAAGAAATTCAGCTTCGCCTTCATCGTTTCGGCTCACGTGAACTTAGGTTTGATGGTGCGAGAGTGAAGAAATTCAGCTTCGCATTCATCGATTTGGCTCACGTGAACTCAGGTTTGATGGTGCGAGAGAGAAAAAATATTGCTTCGCATTCATCGACTTGGCTCACGTGAACTCAGGTTTGATGGTGCAAGAGAGAAAAAATATTGCTTCGCATTCATCGATTTGGCTCACGTGAACTCAGGTTCGATGGCGCGAGAGTGAATAAATTCAGATTTGCCTACATTGACTTGGCTCACGTGAATTCAGGTTTGATGGTGCGAGATTGAAGAAATTCAGCTTCGCATTCATCGATTTGGCTCACGTGAACTCAGGTTTGATGGTGCGAGAGAGACGAAATTCAGCTTCGCATTCATCGATTTGGCTCACGTGAACTCGGGTTTGATGGTGCGAGAGAGACGCAATTCACCTTCGCATTCATCTATTTGGCTCAAGTGAACTCAGCTTTGTTGGTGCGAGAGAGAAGAAATTCAGCTTCGCATTCATCGATTTCCCTAGCGTGAACTCAGGTTTGATGGTGCGAGAGTGAAGAAATTCAGCTTCGCATTCATCGATGTGGCTCACGTGAACTCAGGTTTGATGGCGCGAGAGAGAAGAAATTCAGCTTCGCATTCATCGATTTCCCTAGCGTGAACCCAGGTTTGATGGTGCGAGAGAGACGAAATTCAGCTTCGCATTCATCGATTTGGCTCACGTAAACTTAGGTTTGATGGTGCGGGAGAGACGAAATTCACCTTCGCATTCATCTATTTGGCTTAAGTGAACTCAGCTTTGATGGTGCGAGAGAGAAGAAATTCAGCTTCGCATTCATCGATATGGCTCACGTGAACTCAGGTTCGATGGCGCGAGAGTGAATAAATTCAGATTTGCCTACATTGACTTGGCTGACGTGAATTCAGGTTTGATGGAGCGAGAGAGAAGAAATTGTGCTGCGCATTCATCGGTTTGGCTCACATGAACTCAGGTTTAATGTCAAATGGGAAGAAATTCAGCTTCGCCTTCATCGTTTCGGCTCACGTGAACTTAGGTTTGATGGTGCGAGAGGGAAGAAATTCAGCTTCGCATTCATCGACTTGGCTCACGTGAACTCAGGTTTGATGGTGCGAGAGTGAAGAAATTCAGGTTGCATTCATCGATTTGGCTCACGTGAACTCAGGTTTGATGGTGCGAGAGAGAAATTCAGCTTCGCATTCATCGATTTGGCTCACGTAAACTTAGGTTTGATGGTGCGAAGAGAGAAAATAGTGCTACGCATTCATCTATTTGGCTCAAGTGAACTCAGCTTTGATGGTGCGAGAGGAAGAATTCAGCTTTGCATTCATCGATTTCACTAGCGTGAACTCAGGTTTGATGGTGCGAGAGAGAAAAATTTAGCTTCGCCTTCATCGATATGGCTCACGTGAACACAGGTTTGATGCGCGAGAGTGAAGAAATTCAGCTTCGCATTCATCGATTTGGCTCACGTGAACACAGGTTTGATGGTGCGAGAGAGAAGAAATTCAGCTTCGTATACTGCGACCTGGCTGACGTAAATTCAGTTTTGATGGTGCGAGAGAAGAAATTCAGCTTCGCATTCATCGATTTGGCTCACGTGAACTCAGGTTTGATGGTGCGAGAGTGAAGAAATTCAGGTTGCATTCATCGATTTGGCTCACGTGAACTCAGGTTTGATGGTGCGAGAGAGACGAAATTCAGCTTCGCATTCATCGATTTGGCTCACGTAAATTTAGGTTTGATGGTGCGAAAGAGAGAAAATAGTGCTACGCATTCATCTATTTGGCTCAAGTGAACTCAGCTTTGATGGTGCGAGGGTGAAGAAATTCAGCTTCGCATTCATCGATGTGGCTCACGTGAACTCAGGTTTGATGGCGCGAGAGAGAAGAAATTTAGATTCGCCTACATCGACTTGGCTGAAAGAGAATTCAGGTTTGATGGTGCGAGAGAGAAGAAATAGTGCTGCGCATTCTTCGGTTTGTCTCACGTGAACTCATGTTTAATGTCAAATGAGAAAAAATTTAGCTTCTCCTTCATCGTTTCGGCTCACGTAAACTTAGGTTTGATGGTGTGAGGGTGAATAAATTCAGCTTCGCATTCATCGATTTGGCTCACTTGAACTCGGGTTTGATGGTGCCAGAGAGAAGAAATTCAGCTTCGCATACATTGTCTTGGCTGACGTGAACACAGGTTTGATGGCGCGAGAGAGACGAAATTCAGCTTCGCATTCATATATTTGGCTCAAGTGAACTCAGGTTTGATGGTGCGAGAGAGAAGAAATTCAGCTTCGCATTTATCGATTTGGCTCACGTGAACTCGGGTTTGATGGTGCCAGAGAGAAGAAATTCAGCTTCGCATACATCGACTTGGCTGACGTGAATTCAGGTTTGATGGTGCGAGAGAGAAGAAATTTAGCTTCGCCTTCATCGATATGGCTCACGTGAACACAGGTTTGATGGCGCGAGAGTGAAGAAATTCAGCTTCGCATTCATCGATTTGGCTCACGTGAACACAGGTTTGATGGCGCGAGAGAGACGAAATTCAGCTTCGCATTCATATATTTGGCTCAAGTGAACTCAGGTTTGATGGTGCGAGAGAGAAGAAATTCAGCTTCGTATACTGCGACCTGGCTGACGTAAATTCAGTTTTGATGGTGCGAGAGAGAAGAAATTCAGCTTCGCATTCATCGATTTGGCTCACGTGAACTCAGCTTTGATGGTGCGAGAGAGAAGAAATTCAGCTTCGTATACTTCGACCTGGCTGACGTGAATTAAGTTTTGATGGTGCGAGAGAGAAGAAATTCAGCTTCGCCTTCATCGATTTGGCTCACGTGAACTCGGGTTTGATGGCGCGAGAGTGAAAAAATTCAGGTTCGCATTCACCGATTTGGCTCACGTGAACTCGGGTATGATGGTGCCAGAGAGAAGAAATTCAGCTTCGCATTCATCGATGTGGCTCACGTGAACTCAGGTTTGATGCCGCGAGAGAGAAGAAATTCAGCTTTGCATACATCGACTTGGCTGACGAGAATTCAGGTTTGATGGTGCGAGAGAGAACCAATAGTGCTGCGCATTCATCGGTTTGGCTCACGTGAACTCAGGTTTAATGTCAAATAAGAAGAAATTCAGCTTCGACTTCATCGTTTCGGCTCACGTGAACTCAGGTTTGATGGTGCGAGAGAGAAGAAATTCAGCTTCGCATTCATCGATTTGGCTAAGGCAAACTCAGGATTGATAGTGAGAGATCAGAAATTCAGCTTCGCATTCATCGATTTGGCTCAGGTGAAATCAGGTTTGATGGCGCGAGAGAGAAGAAATTCAGATTCGCCTACATCGACTTGGCTGACGTGAATTCAGGTTTGATGGTGCGAGAGAGAAGAAATTCAGCATCGCATACATCGATTTGGCTCACGTGAACTCAGGTTTGACGGTGCGAGAGCGAAGAAATTCAGCTTCGCATTCATCGATGTGGCTCACGTGAACTCGAGTTTGATGGTGCGAGAGAGACGAAATTCACCTTCGCATTCATCTATTTGGCTCAAGTGAACTCAGCTTTGATGCCGCGAGAGAGAAGAAATTCAGCTTCGCATACATCGACTTGGCTGACGAGAATTCAGGTTTGATGGTGCGAGAGAGAAGCAATAGTGCTGCGCATTCATCGGTTTGGCTCACGTGAACTCAGGTTTAATGTCAAATGAGAAGAAATTCAGCTTAGACTTCATCGTTTCGGCTCAAGTTAACTCAGCTTTGATGGTGCTAGAGAGAAGAAATTCAGCTTCGCATTCACCGATTTCCCTAGCGTGAACTCAGGTTTGATGGCGCGAGAGAGATGAAATTCAGCTTCGCATTCATCGATTTGGCTCAGGTGAAATCAGGTTTGATGTCGCGAGAGAGAAGAAATTCAGATTCGCCTACATCGACTTGGCTGACGTGAATTCGGGTTTGATGGTGCGAGAGAGAAGAAATTCAGCATCGCATACATCGATTTGGCTCACGTGAACTCAGGTTTGACGGTGCGAGAGCGAAGAAATTCAGCTTCGCATTCATCGATGTGGCTCACGTGAACTCGAGTTTGATGGTGCGAGAGAGACGAAATTCACCTTCGCATTCATCTATTTGGCTCAAGTGAACTCAGCTTTGATGCCGCGAGAGAGAAGAAATTCAGCTTCGCATACATCGACTTGGCTGACGAGAATTCAGGTTTGATGGTGCGAGAGAGAAGCAATAGTGCTGCGCATTCATCGTTTGGCTCACGTGAACTCAGGTTTAATGTCAAATGAGAAGAAATTCAGCTTAGACTTCATCGTTTCGGCTCAAGTTAACTCAGCTTTGATGGTGCTAGAGAGAAGAAATTCAGCTTCGCATTCACGATTTCCTAGCGTGAACTCAGGTTTGATGGCGCGAGAGAGATGAAATTCAGCTTCGCATTCATCGATTTGGCTAAAGTGAAATCAGGTTTGATGGCGCGAGAGAGAAGAAATTCAGATTCGCCTACATCGAATTGGCTGACGTGAATTCAGGTTTGATGGTGCGAGAGAGAAGAAATTCAGCATCGCATACATCGATTTGGCTCACGTGAACTCAGGTTTGACGGTGCGAGAGCGAAGAAATTCAGCTTCGCATTCATCGATTTGGCTCATGTAAACTCAGGTTTGATGGTGCGAGAGAGACGAAATTCAGCTTCGCATTCATATATTTGGCTCAAGTGAACTCAGGTTTGATGGTGCGAGAGAGAAGTATTTCAGCTTCGCATTCATCGATTTCCCTAGCGTGAACTCAGGTTTAATGTCAAATGAGAAGAAATTCAGCTTCGCCTTCATCGTTTCGGCTCACGTGAAATCAGGTTTGATGGCGCGAGAGAGAAGAAATTCAGCTTCGCATTCATCGAATTGGCTCACGTGAACTCAGGTTTGATGGCGCGAGAGAGAAGAAATTCAGCTTCGCATTCATCGATTTGGCTCACGTGAACTCGGGTTTGATGGTGCCAGAGAGAAGAAATTCAGCTTCGCATACATCGACTTGGCTGACGTGAATTCAGGTTTGATGGTGGGAGAGAGAATAAACACTGCTGCGCATTCATCGATTTGGCTCACGTGAACTCAGGTTTGATGGCGCGAGAGAGAAGAAATTCAGCTTCGCATTCATCGATTTGGCTCATGTAAACTTAGGTTTAATGGTGCGAGAGAGACGAAATTCAGCTTTGCATTCATATATTTGTCTCAAGTGAACTCAGGTTTGATGGTGCGAGACAGAAGAAATTCAGCTTCGCCTTCATCGTTTCGGCTCACGTGAACACAGGTTTGATGGCGCGAGAGTGAAGAAATTTAGCTTCGCATTCATCGATTTCGCTCACGTGAACTCGGGTTTGATGGTGCCAGAGAGAAGAAATTCAGCTTCGCATACATCGACTTGGCTGACGTGAATTCAGATTTGATGGTGCGAGAGAGAATAAACACTGCTGCCATTCATCGATTTGGCTCACGTGAACTCGGGTTTGATGGTGCAGAGAAAAGAAATTCAGCTTCGCATACATCGACCTGGCTGACGTGAACTCAGGTTTGATGGCGCGAGAGAGAAGAATTCTGCTTCGCATTCATCGATTTGGCTCACGTGAACTCAGGTTTGATGGCGCGAGAGAGAAGAAATTCAGCTTCGCATTCATCGATTTGGCTCATGTAAACTTAGGTTTGATGGTGCGAGAGAGACGAAATTCAGCTTCGCATTCATATATTTGGCTCAAGTGAACTCAGGTTTGATGGCGCGAGAGAGAAGAAATTCAGCTTCGCCTTCATCGTTTTGGCTCACGTGAACACAGGTTTGATGGCGCGAGAGAGAAGAAATTCAGCTTCGCAATCATCGATTTCGCTCACGTGAACTCGGGTTTGATGGTGCCAGAGAGAAGAAATTCAGCTTTGCATACATCGACTTGGCTGACGTGAATTCAGGTTTGGTGGTGCGGAGTGAATAAATATTGCTGCGCATTCATCGATTTGGCTCAAGTGAACTCGGGTTTGATGGTGCCAGAGAGAAGAAATTCAGCTTCGCATACATCGACCTGGCTGACGTGAACTCAGCTTTGATGGTGCGAGAGAGACGAAATTCAGCTTCGCATACATCGATTTGGCTCATGTAAACTTAGGTTTGATGGTGCGAGAGAGACGAAATTCAGCTTCGCATTCATATATTTGGCTCAAGTGAACTCAGGTTTGATGGTGCGAGAGGAAGAAATTCAGCTTCGCATTCATCGATTTCCCTAGCGTGAACTCAGGTTTGATGGCGCGAGAGTGAAGAAATTCAGCTTCGCATTCATCGATTTCGCTCACGTGAACTCAGGTTTGATGCCGCGAGAGTGAAGAAATTCAGCTTCGCATTCATCGATTTGGCTCAGGTGAACTCGGGTTTGATGGTGCCAGAGAGAAGAATTTCAGCTTTGCATTCATCGATTTGGCTCACGTGAACTCAGGTTTGATGGTGCGAGAGAAACGAAATTCAGCTTCGCATACATCGATTTGGCGCATGTAAACTTAGGTTTGATGGTGCGAGAGAGACGAAATTCAGCTTCGCATTCATATATTTGGCTCAAGTGAACTCAGGTTTGATGGTGCGAGAGAGAAGAAATTCAGCTTCGCATTCATCGATTTCCCTAGCGTTAACTCAGGTTTAATGTCAAATGAGAAGAAATTCAGCTTCGCCTTCATCGTTTCGGCTCACGTGAACTTAGGTTTGATGGTGCAAGAGTGAAGAAATGCAGCTTCGCTTCATCGATTTGGCTCACGTGAACTCAGGTTTGATGGTGCGAGGGTGAAGAAATTCAGCTTCGCATTCATCGATTTTGCTCACGTGAACTCGGGTTTGATGGTGCCAGAGAGAAGAAATTCAGCTTCGCCTTCATCGTTTTGGCTCACGTGAACACAGGTTTGATGGCGCGAGAGAGAAGAAATTCAGCTTCGCATATATCGATTTGGCTCATGTAAACTCAGGTTTGATGGTGCGAGAGAGACGAAATTCAGCTTCGCATTCATATATTTGGTTCAAGTGAACTCAGGTTTGATGGTGCGAGAGAGAAGAAATTCAGCTTCGCATTCATCGATTTCCCTAGCGTGAACTCAGGTTTGATCGCGCGAGAGTGAAGAAATTCAGCTTCGCATTCATCGATGTGGCTCACGAGAACTCAGGTTTGATGCCGCGAGAGTGAAGTAATTCAGGTACGACTACATTGACTTGGCTGACGTGAATTCAGGTTTGATGGTGCGAGAGAGAAGCAATAGTGCTGCGCATTGATCGGTTTGGCTCACGTGAACTCAGGTTTGATGTCAAATGAGAAGAAATTCAGCTTCGCCTTCATCGTTTCGGCTCACGTGAACTCAGGTTTGTTGGTGCGTGAGTGAAGAAATTCAGCTTCGCATTCATCGATTTGGCTCAGGTAAACTCAGGTTTGATAGTGCGAGAGAGAAGAAATTTAGCTTCGCATTCATCGATTTCCCTAGCGTGAACTCAGGTTTAATGTCAAATGAGAAGAAATTCAGCTTCGCCTTCATCGTTTCGGCTCACGTGAACTTAGGTTTGATGGTGCGAGAGTGAAGAAATTCAGCTTCGCATTCATCGATTTGGCTCACGTGAACTCAGGTTTGATGGTGCGAGGGTGAAGAAATAGTGCTTCGCATTCATCGATTTGGCTCACGTGAACTCAGGTTTGATGGCGCGAGAGAGAAGAAATTCAGCTTCGCATTCATCGATTTGGCTCATGTAAACTTAGGTTTAATGGTGCGAGAGAGACGAAATTCAGCTTTGCATTCATATATTTGTCTCAAGTGAACTCAGGTTTGATGGTGCGAGACAGAAGAAATTCAGCTTCGCCTTCATCGTTTCGGCTCACGTGAACACAGGTTTGATGGCGCGAGAGTGAAGAAATTTAGCTTCGCATTCATCGATTTCGCTCACGTGAACTCGGGTTTGATGGTGCAGAGAGAAGAAATTCAGCTTCGCATACATCGACTTGGCTGACGTGAATTCAGATTTGGTGGTGCGAGAGAGAATAAACACTGCTGCCATTCATCGATTTGGCTCACGTGAACTCGGGTTTGATGGTGCCAGAGAAAAGAAATTCAGCTTCGCATACATCGACCTGGCTGACGTGAACTCAGGTTTGATGGCGCGAGAGAGAAGAATTTCTGCTTCGCATTCATCGATTTGGCTCACGTGAACTCAGGTTTGATGGCGCGAGAGAGAAGAAATTCAGCTTCGCATTCATCGATTTGGCTCATGTAAACTTAGGTTTGATGGTGCGAGAGAGACGAAATTCATCTTCGCATTCATCGATTTCCCTAGCGTGAACTCAGGTTTGATGCCGCGAGAGTGAAGAAATTCAGCTTCGCATTCATCGATGTGGCTCACGTGAACACAGGTTTGATGCCGCGAGAGTGAAGTAATTCAGGTACGACTACATTGACTTGGCTGACGTGAATTCAGATTTGATGGTGCGAAAGAGAAGCAATAGTGCTGCGCATTGATCGGTTTGGCTCACGTGAACTCAGGTTTGATGTCAAATGAGAAGAAATTCAGCTTCGCCTTCATCGTTTCGGCTCACGTGAACTTAGGTTTGATGGTGCGAGAGAGACGAAATTCAGCTTCGCATTCATCGATTTCGCTCACGTGAAGTCGGGTTTGATGGTGCCAGAGAGAAGAAAAGTGCTTCGCATTCATCGATTTGGCTCACGTGAACTCAGGTTTGATGGTGCGAGAGAGAAGAAATTCAGCTTCGCATTCATCGATTTGGCTCATGTAAACTTAGGTTTGATCTTGCGAGAGAGAAGAAATAGTGCTTCGCATTCATCGATTTCCCTAGCGTGAACTCAGGTTTTAATGTCAAATGAGAAGAAATTCAGCTTCGCCTTCATCGTTGCGGCTCACGTGAACGTAGGTTTGATGGTGCGAGAGTGAAGAAATTCAGCTTCGCTTTCATCGATTTGGCTCACGTGAACTCAGGTTTGATGGCGCGGGAGAGACGAAATTCAGCTTCGCATTCATCGATGTGTCTCACGTGAACTCGGGTTTGATCGTGCCAGAGAGAAGAAATTCAGCTTCGCATACATCGACTTGGCTGACGTGAATTCAGGTTTGATGGTGCGAGAGAGAAGAAACAGTGCTTCGCATTCATCGATTTGGCTCACGTGAACTCAGGTTTGATGCGCGAGAGAGAAGAAATTCAGCTTCGCATTCATCGATGTGGCTCACGTGAACTCGGTTTGATCGTGCAGAGAGAAAATTCAGCTTCGCATTCATCGATTTGGCTCACGTGAACTCAGGTTTGATGGCGCGAGTGAGAAGAAATTCAGCTTCGCATTCATCGATTTGGCTCATGTAAACATAGGTTTTATGGTGCGAGAGAGAAGAAAGAGTGCTTCGCTTTCATCGATTTGGCTTTTGGTGAACTCAGGTTTAATGTCAAATGAGAAGAAATTCAGCTTCGCCTTCATCGTTTTGGCTCACGTGAACTAAGCTTTGATGGTGCGAGAGAGAAGAAATTCAGCTTCGCAGTCATCGATTTGGCTCACGTGAACTCAGGTTCGATGGCGCGACAGAGTTGAAATTCAGCTTCGCATCATCGACTTGGCTGACGTGAATTCAGGTTTGATGGCGAGAGAGAGAAGAAATAGTGCTGCGCATTCATCGGTTTGGCTCACGTGAGCTCAGGTTTAATGTCAAATGAGAAGAAATTCAGCTTCGCCTTCATCGTTTCGGCTCACGTGAACTCGTGTGTGATGGTGCCAGAGAGAAGAAATTCAGCTTCGCCTACATCGATTGGCTGACGTGAATTCAGGTTTGATGGTGCGAGAGAGAAAAATTGCTGCGCATTCATCGGTTTGGCTCACGTGAACTCAGGTTTGATAACGCGAGAGAGAAGAAATTCAGCTTCTCCTTCATCGTTTCGGCTCACGTGAACTCAGGTTTGATAGTGCGAAGGTGAA
This sequence comes from Taenia multiceps, assembly GCA_001923025.3. Lineage (NCBI taxonomy): Eukaryota > Metazoa > Platyhelminthes > Cestoda > Cyclophyllidea > Taeniidae > Taenia > Taenia multiceps. The sequence continues at coordinate 33,263,969 of CM010312.1, forward strand.
GAAATTCAGCTTCGCATACATCGATTTGGCTCACGTAAACTCAGGTTTGATGGTGCGAGAGAGAAGAAATAGTGCTTCGCATTCATCGATTTGGCTCACGTTAACTCAGGTTTGATGGCGCGAGAGAGAAGAAATTCAGCTTCGCATTCATCGATTTGGCTCACGTGAACTCGGGTTTGATCGTGCCAGAGAGAAGAAATTCAGCTTCGCATACATCGACTTGGCTGACGTGAATTCAGGTTTGATGGTGCGAGAGAGAAGAAATAGTGCTACGCCTTCATCGATTTGGCTCACGTGAACTCAGGTTTGATGGCGCGAGAGAGAAGAAATTCAGCTTCGCATTCATCGACTTGGCTCACGTGAACTCGGGTTAGATGTCAAATGAGAAGAAATTCAGCTTCGCCTTCATCGTTTCGGCTCACGTGTACTCAGGTTTGATGGCGCGAGAGTGATGAAATTCAGCATCGCATTCATCGATTTGGCTCACGTGAACTTGGGTGTGATGGTGCCAGTGAGAAGAAATTCAGCTTCGCATACATCGACTTGGCTGACGTGAATTCAGTTTTGATGGTGCGAGAGAGAAAAATTTCATCTTCGCATTCATCGATTTGGCTCACGTGAACTCAGGTTTGATGGCGCGGGAGAGACGAAATTGAGCTTCGCATTCATCGATTTGTCTCACGTGAACTCGGGTTTGATGGCGCGAGAGAGAAGAAATTCAGCTTCGCATTCATCGATTTGGCTCACGTGAACTCGGGTTTGATCGTGCCAGAGAGAAGAAATTCAGCTTCGCATACATCGACTTGGCTGACGTGAATTCAGGTTTGATGGTGCGAGAGAGAAGAAACAGTGCTTCGCATACATCGACTTGGCTGACGTGAATTCAGGTTTGATGGTGCGAGAGAGAAGAAATAGTGCTTCGCATTCTTTGATTTGGCTCACGTGAACTCAGGTTTGATGGCGCGAGAGAGACGAAATTCAGCTTCGCATTCATCGATTTGGCTCACGTGAACTCGTGTGTGATGGTGCCAGAGAGAAGAAATTCAGCTTCGCCTACATCGACTTGGCTGACGTGAATTCAGGTTTGATGGTGCGAGAGAGAAGAAACAGTGCTTCGCATTCATCGATTTGGCTCACGTGAACTCAGGTTTGACGCTGAGAGATCGAAGAAATTCAGCTTCGCATTCATCGATGTGGCTCACGTGAACTCGGGTTTGATCGTGCCAGAGAGAAGAAATTCAGCTTCGCATATATCGACTTGGCTGACGTGAATTCGGTTTGATGGTGCGAGAGAGACGAAATAGTGCTTCGCATTCATCGATTTGGCTCACGTGAACTCAGGTTTGATGGCGCGAGTGAGAAGAAATTCAGCTTCGCATTCATCGATTTGGCTCATGTAAACTTAGGTTTATGGTGCGAGAGAGACGAAATTCAGCTTCGCATTCATATATTTGGCTCACGTGAACTCAGGTTTAATGGTGCGCTATGGAAGGAATTCTCCTTCGCATTCATCCATTTGGCTCACGTGAACGCAGGTTTGGTGCGAGAGAGAAGAAATAGTGCTTCGCTTTCATCGATTTGGCTTTGGTGAACTCAGGTTTAATGTCAAATAAGAAGAAATTCAGCTTCGCCTTCATCGTTTTGGCTCACGTGAACTCAGCTTTGATGGTGCGAGAGAGAAAAATTCAGCTTCGCAGTCATCGATTTGGCTTACGTGAACTCAGGTTCAATGGCGCGAGAGAGTTGAAATTCAGCTTCGCATACATCGACTTGGCTGACGTGAATTCAGGTTTGATGGCGAGAGAGAGAAGACATAGTGCTGCGCATTCATCGGTTTGGCTCACGTGAGCTCAGGTTTAATGTCAAATGAGAAGAAATTCAGCTTCGCCTTCATCGTTTCGGCTCACGTGAACTCAGGTTTGATGGCGCGAGGGTGATGAAATTCAGCTTCGCATTCATCGATTTGGCTCACGTGAACTCGTGTGTGATGGTGCCAGAGAGAAGAAATTCAGCTTCGCCTACATCGACTTGGCTGACGTGAATTCAGGTTTGATGGTGCGAGAGAGAAGAAACAGTGCTTCGCATTCATCGATTTGGCTCACGTGAACTCAGGTTTGACGCTGAGAGATCGAAGAAATTCAGCTTCGCATTCATCGATGTGGCTCTCGTGAACTCGGGTTTGATCGTGCCAGAGAGAAGAAATTCAGCTTCGCATACATCGACTTGGCTGACGTGAATTCAGGTTTGATGGTGCGAGAGAGAAGAAATAGTGCTTCGCATTCATCGATTTGGCTCACGTGAACTCGGGTTTGATGGTGCCAGAGAGAAGAAATTCAGATTCGCATTCATCGATTTGGCTCAAGTGAACTCGGGTTTGATGGCGCGGGAGAGACAAATTGAGCTTCGCATTCATCGATTTGTCTCACGTGAACTCGGGTTTGATCGTGCCAGAGAGAAGAAATTCAGCTTCGCATACATCGACTTGGCTGACGTGAATTCAGGTTTGATGGTGCGAGAGAGAAGAAATAGTGCTTCGCATTCATCGATTTGGCTCACGTGAACTCAGGTTTGATGGCGCGAGAGAGAAGAAATTCAGCTTCGCATTCATCGATTTGGCTCAAGTGAACTCGGGTTTGATGGCGCGAGAGAGAAGAAATTCAGCTTCGCATACATCGACTTGGCTAACGTGAATTCAGGTTCGATGGTGCGAGAGAGAAGAAACAGTGCTTCGCATACATCGACTTGGCTGACGTGAATTCAGGTTCGATGGTGCGAGAGAGAAGAAACAGTGCTTCGCATACATCGACTTGGCTGACGTGAATTCAGGTTTGATGGTGCGAGAGAGAAGAAATAGTGCTTCGCATTCTTTGATTTGGCTCACGTGAACTCAGGTTTGATGGCGCGAGAGAGACGAAATTCAGCTTCGCATTCATCGATTTGGCTCACGTGAACTCGTGTGTGATGGTGCCAGAGAGAAGAAATTCAGCTTCGCCTACATCGACTTGGCTGACGTGAATTCAGGTTTGATGGTGCGAGAGAGAAGAAACAGTGCTTTGCATTCATCGATTTGGCTCACGTGAACTCAGGTTTGACGCTGAGAGATCGAAGAAATTCAGCTTCGCATTCATCGATGTGGCTCACGTGAACTCGGGTTTGATCGTGCCAGAGAGTTGAAATTCAGCTTCGCATACATCGACTTGGCTGACGTGAATTCAGGTTTGATGGCGAGAGAGAGAAGAAATAGTGCTGCGCATTCATCGGTTTGGCTCACGTGAGCTCAGGTTTAATGTCAAATGAGAAGAAATTCAGCTTCGCCTTCATCGTTTCGGCTCACGTGAACTCAGGTTTGATGGCGCGAGGGTGATGAAATTCAGCTTCGCATTCATCGATTTGGCTCACGTGAACTCGTGTGTGATGGTGCCAGAGAGAAGAAATTCAGCTTCGCCTACATCGACTTGGCTGACGTGAATTCAGGTTTGATGGTGCGAGAGAAGAAACAGTGCTTCGCATTCATCGATTTGGCTCACGTGAACTCAGGTTTGACGCTGAGAGATCGAAGAAATTCAGCTTCGCATTCATCGATGTGGCTCTCGTGAACTCGGGTTTGATCGTGCCAGAGAGAAGAAATTCAGCTTCGCATACATCGACTTGGCTGACGTGAATTCAGGTTTGATGGTGCGAGAGAGACGAAATAGTGCTTCGCATTCATCGATTTGGCTCACGTGAACTCAGGTTTGATGGCGCGAGAGAGAAGAAATTCAGCTTCGCATTCATCGATTTGGCTCACGTGAACTCGGGTTTGATCGTGCCAGAGAGAAGAAATTCAGCTTCGCATACATCGACTTGGCTAACGTGAATTCAGGTTCGATGTGCGAGAGAGAAGAAACAGTGCTTCGCATACATCGACTTGGCTGACGTGAATTCAGGTTTGATGGTGCGAGAGAGAAGAAATAGTGCTTCGCATTCTTTGATTTGGCTCACGTGAACTCAGGTTTGATGGCGCGAGAGAGACGAAATTCTGCTTCGCATTCATCGATTTGGCTCACGTGAACTCAGGTTTGATGGCGCGAGTGAGAAAAATTCAGCTTCGCATTCATCGATTTGGCTCATGTAAACTTAGGTTTTATGGTGCGAGAGAGACGAAATTCAGCTTCGCATTCATATATTTGGCTCACGTGAACTCAGGTTTAATGGTGCGCTATGGAAGGAATTCTCCTTCGCATTCATCCATTTGGCTCACGTGAACGCAGGTTTGATGGTGCGAGAGAGAAGAAATAGTGCTTCGCTTTCATCGATTTGGCTTTTGGTGAACTCAGGTTTAATGTCAAATAAGAAGAAATTCAGCTTCGCCTTCATCGTTTTGGCTCACGTGAACTCAGCTTTGATGGTGCGAGAGAGAAGAAATTCAGCTTCGCAGTCATCGATTTGGCTCACGTGAACTCAGGTTCAATGGCGCGAGAGAGTTGAAATTCAGCTTCGCATACATCGACTTGGCTGACGTGAATTCAGTTTGATGGCGAGAGAGAGAAGAAATAGTGCTGCGCATTCATCGGTTTGGCTCACGTGAGCTCAGGTTTAATGTCAAATGAGAAGAAATTCAGCTTCGCCTTCATCGTTTCGGCTCACGTGAACTCAGGTTTGATGGCGCGAGGGTGATGAAATTCAGCTTCGCATTCATCGATTTGGCTCACGTGAACTCGTGTGTGATGGTGCCAGAGAGAAGAAATTCAGCTTCGCCTACATCGACTTGGCTGACGTGAATTCAGGTTTGATGGTGCGAGAGAGAAGAAACAGTGCTTCGCATTCATCGATTTGGCTCACGTGAACTCAGGTTTGACGCTGAGAGATCGAAGAAATTCAGCTTCGCATTCATCGATGTGGCTCTCGTGAACTCGGGTTTGATCGTGCCAGAGAGAAGAAATTCAGCTTCGCATACATCGACTTGGCTGACGTGAATTCAGGTTTGATGGTGCGAGAGAGACGAAATAGTGCTTCGCATTCATCGATTTGGCTCACGTGAACTCAGGTTTGATGGCGCGAGAGAGAAGAAATTCAGCTTCGCATTCATCGATTTGGCTCACGTGAACTCGGGTTTGATCGTGCCAGAGAGAAGAAATTCAGCTTCGCATACATCGACTTGGCTTACGTGAATTCAGGTTCGATGGTGCGAGAGAGAAGAAACAGTGCTTCGCATACATCGACTTGGCTGACGTGAATTCAGGTTTGATGGTGCGAGAGAGAAGAAATAGTGCTTCGCATTCTTTGATTTGGCTCACGTGAACTCAGGTTTGATGGCGCGAGAGAGACGAAATTCTGCTTCGCATTCATCGATTTGGCTCACGTGAACTCGTGTGTGATGGTGCCAGAGAGAAGAAATTCAGCTTCGCCTACATCGACTTGGCTGACGTGAATTCAGGTTTGATGGTGCGAGAGAGAAGAAACAGTGCTTCGCATTCATCGATTTGGCTCACGTGAACTCAGGTTTGACGCTGAGTGATCGAAGAAATTCAGCTTCGCATTCATCGATGTGGCTCACGTGAACTCGGGTTTGATCGTGCCAGAGAGAAGAAATTCAGCTTCGCATATATCGACTTGGCTGACGTGAATTCAGGTTTGATGGTGCGAGAGAGACGAAATAGTGCTTCGCATTCATCGACTTGGCTCACGTGAACTCAGGTTTGATGGCGCTAGAGAGAAGAAATTCAGCTTCGCATTCATCGATTTGGCTCACGTGAACTCGGGTTTGATGTCAAATGAGAAGAAATTCAGCTTCGCCTTCATCGTTTCGGCTCACGTGAACTCAGGTTTGATGGCGCGAGGGTGATGAATTTCAGCATTGCATTCATCGATTTGGCTCACGTGAACTTGGGTGTGATGGTGCCAGAGAGAAGAAATTCAGCTTCGCATACATCGACTTGGCTGACGTGAATTCAGTTTTGATGGTGCGAGAGAGAAGAAAGTCAGCTTCGCATACATCGATTTGGCTCACGTGAACTCAGGTTTAATGTCAAATGAGAAGAAATTCAGCTTCGCCTTCATCGTTTCGGCTCATGTGAACTTAGGTTTGATGGCGCGAGAGTGATGAAATTCAGCATCGCATTCATCGATTTGGCTCACGTGAACTTGGGTGTGATGGTGCCAGAGAGAATAAATTCAGCTTCGCCTACATCGACTTGGCTGACGTGAATTCAGTTTTAGTGGTGCGAGAGAGAAAATTTCATCTTCCCATTCATCGATTTGGCTCACGTGAACTCAGGTTTGATGGCGCGGGAGAGACGAAATTCAGCTTCGCATTCATCGATTTGGCTCACGTGAACTCGGGTTTGATCGTGCCAGAGAGAAGAAATTCAGCTTCGCATACATCGACTTGGCTGACGTGAATTCAGGTTTGATGGTGCGAGAGAGACGAAATAGTGCTTCGCATTCATCGATTTGGCTCACGTGAACTCAGGTTTGATGGCGCGAGAGAGAAGAAATTCAGCTTCGCATTCATCGATTTGGCTCACGTGAACTCGGGTATGATCGTGCCAGAGAGAAGAAATTCAGCTTCGCATACATCGACTTGGCTAACGTGAATTCAGGTTTGATGGTGCGAGAGAGAAGAAACAGTGCTTCGCATTCATCGATTTGGCTCACGTGAACTCAGGTTTGACGCTGAGAGATCGAAGAAATTCAGCTTCGCATTCATCGATGTGGCTCTCGTGAACTCGGGTTTGATCGTGCCAGAGAGAAGAAATTCAGCTTCGCATACATCGACTTGGCTGACGTGAATTCAGGTTTGATGGTGCGAGAGAGAAGAAAGTCAGCTTCGCATACATCGATTTGGCTCACGTGAACTCAGGTTTAATGTCAAATGAGAAGAAATTCAGCTTCGCCTTCATCGTTTCGTCTCACGTGAACTCAGGTTTGATGGCGCGAGAGTGATGAAATTCAGCATCGCATTCATCGATTTGGCTCACGTGAACTTGGGTGTGATGGTGCCAGAGAGAATAAATTCAGCTTCGCCTACATCGACTTGGCTGACGTGAATTCAGTTTTAGTGGTGCGAGAGAGAAAATTTCATCTTCCCATTCATCGATTTGGCTCACGTGAACTCAGGTTTGATGGCGCGGGAGAGACGAAATTCAGCTTCGCATTCATCGATTTGGCTCACGTGAACTCGGGTTTGATCGTGCCAGAGAGAAGAAATTCAGCTTCGCATACATCGACTTGGCTGACGTGAATTCAGGTTTGATGGTGCGAGAGAGACGAAATAGTGCTTCGCATTCATCGATTTGGCTCACGTGAACTCAGGTTTGATGGCGCGAGAGAGAAGAAATTCAGCTTCGCATTCATCGATTTGGCTCACGTGAACTCGGGTATGATCGTGCCAGAGAGAAGAAATTCAGCTTCGCATACATCGACTTGGCTAACGTGAATTCAGGTTTGATGGTGCGAGAGAGAAGAAACAGTGCTTCGCATTCATCGATTTGGCTCACGTGAACTCAGGTTTGACGCTGAGAGATCGAAGAAATTCAGCTTCGCATTCATCGATGTGGCTCTCGTGAACTCGGGTTTGATCGTGCCAGAGAGAAGAAATTCAGCTTCGCATACATCGACTTGGCTGACGTGAATTCAGGTTTGATGGTGCGAGAGAGAAGAAATAGTGCTTCGCATTCATCGATTTGGCTCACGTGAACTCGGGTTTGATGGTGCCAGAGAGAAGAAATTCAGATTCGCATTCATCGATTTGGCTCAAGTGAACTGGGGTTTGATGGCGCGGGAGAGACGAAATTGAGCTTCGCATTCATCGATTTGTCTCACGTGAACTCGGGTTTGATCGTGCCAGAGAGAAGAAATTCAGCTTCGCATACATCGACTTGGCTGACGTGAATTCAGGTTTGATGGTGCGAGAGAGAAGAAATAGTGCTTCGCATTCATCGATTTGGCTCACGTGAACTCAGGTTTGATGGCGCGAGAGAGAAGAAATTCAGCTTCGCATACATCGACTTGGCTAACGAGAATTCAGGTTCGATGGTGCGAGAGAGAAGAAACAGTGCTTCGCATACATCGACTTGGCTGACGTGAATTCAGGTTTGATGGTGCGAGAGAGAAGAAATAGTGCTTCGCATTCTTTGATTTGGCTCACGTGAACTCAGGTTTGATGGCGCGAGAGAGACGAAATTCAGCTTCGCATTCATCGATTTGGCTCACGTGAACTCGTGTGTGATGGTGCCAGAGAGAAGAAATTCAGCTTCGCCTACATCGACTTGGCTGACGTGAATTCAGGTTTGATGGTGCGAGAGAGAAGAAACAGTGCTTCGCATTCATCGATTTGGCTCACGTGAACTCAGGTTTGACGCTGAGAGATCGAAGAAATTCAGCCTCGCATTCATCGATGTGGCTCACGTGAACTCGGGTTTGATCGTGCCAGAGAGAAGAAATTCAGCTTCGCATATATCGACTTGGCTGACGTGAATTCAGGTTTGATGGTGCGAGAGAGACGAAATAGTGCTTCGCATTCATCGATTTGGCTCACGTGAACTCAGGTTCAATGGCGCGAGAGAGTTGAAATTCAGCTTCGCATTCATCGATTTGGCTCATGTAAACTTAGGTTTTATGGTGCGAGAGAGACGAAATTCAGCTTCGCATTCATATATTTGGCTCACGTGAACTCAGGTTTAATGGTGCACTATGGAAGGAATTCTCCTTCGCATTCATCCATTTGGCTCACGTGAACGCAGGTTTGATGGTGCGAGAGAGAAGAAATAGTGCTTCGCTTTCATCGATTTGGCTTTTGGTGAACTCAGGTTTAATGTCAAATAAGAAGAAATTCAGCTTCGCCTTCATCGTTTTGGCTCACGTGAACTCAGCTTTGATGGTGCGAGAGAGAAGAAATTCAGCTTCGCAGTCATCGATTTGGCTCACGTGAACTCAGGTTCAATGGCGCGAGAGAGTTGAAATTCAGCTTCGCATACATCGACTTGGCTGACGTGAATTCAGGTTTGATGGCGAGAGAGAGAAGAAATAGTGCTGCGCATTCATCGGTTTGGCTCACGTGAGCTCAGGTTTAATGTCAAATGAGAAGAAATTCAGCTTCGCCTTCATCGTTTCGGCTCACGTGAACTCAGGTTTGATGGCGCGAGGGTGATGAAATTCAGCTTCGCGTTCATCGATTTGGCTCACGTGAACTCGTGTGTGATGGTGCCAGAGAGAAGAAATTCAGCTTCGCCTACATCGACTTGGCTGACGTGAATTCAGGTTTGATGGTGCGAGAGAGAAGAAACAGTGCTTCGCATTCATCGATTTGGCTCACGTGAACTCAGGTTTGATGGCGCGAGAGAGAAGAAATTCAGCTTCGCATTCATCGATGTGGCTCTCGTGAACTCGGGTTTGATCGTGCCAGAGAGAAGAAATTCAGCTTCGCATATATCGACTTGGCTGACGTGAATTCAGGTTTGATGGTGCGAGAGAGAAGAAATAGTGCTTCGCATACATCGACTTGGCTGACGTGAATTCAGGTTTGATGGTGCGAGAGAGAAGAAATAGTGCTTCGCATTCTTTGATTTGGCTCACGTGAACTCAGGTTTGATGGCGCGAGAGAGAAGAAATTCAGCTTCGCATTCATCGATTTGGCTCACGTGAACTCGGGTTTGAATCGTGCCAGAGAGAAGAAATTCAGCTTCGCATACATCGACTTGGCTAACGTGAATTCAGGTTCGATGGTGCGAGAGAGAAGAAACAGTGCTTCGCATACATCGACTTGGCTGACGTGAATTCAGGTTTGATGGTGCGAGAGAGAAGAAATAGTGCTTCGCATTCTTTGATTTGGCTCACGTGAACTCAGGTTTGATGGCGCGAGAGAGACGAAATTCTGCTTCGCATTCATCGATTTGGCTCACGTGAACTCAGGTTTGATGGCGCGAGTGAGAAGAAATTCAGCTTCGCATTCATCGATTTGGCTCATGTAAACTTAGGTTTTATGGTGCGAGAGAGACGAAATTCAGCTTCGCATTCATATATTTGGCTCACGTGAACTCAGGTTTAATGGTGCGCTATGGAAGGAATTCTCCTTCGCATTCATCCATTTGGCTCACGTGAACGCAGGTTTGATGGTGCGAGAGAGAAGAAATAGTGCTTCGCTTTCATCGATTTGGCTTTTGGTGAACTCAGGTTTAATGTCAAATAAGAAGAAATTCAGCTTCGCATTCATCGATGTGGCTCACGTGAACTCAGCTTTGATGGTGCGAGAGAGAAGAAATTCAGCTTCGCATTCATCGATGTGGCTCACGTGAACTCGGGTTTGATCGTGCCAGAGAGTTGAAATTCAGCTTCGCATACATCGACTTGGCTGACGTGAATTCAGGTTTGATGGCGAGAGAGAGAAGAAATAGTGCTGCGCATTCATCGGTTTGGCTCACGTGAGCTCAGGTTTAATGTCAAATGAGAAGAAATTCAGCTTCGCCTTCATCGTTTCGGCTCACGTGAACTCAGGTTTGATGGCGCGAGGGTGATGAAATTCAGCTTCGCATTCATCGATTTGGCTCACGTGAACTCGTGTGTGATGGTGCCAGAGAGAAGAAATTCAGCTTCGCCTACATCGACTTGGCTGACGTGAATTCAGGTTTGATGGTGCGAGAGAGAAGAAACAGTGCTTCGCATTCATCGATTTGGCTCACGTGAACTCAGGTTTGATGGCGCGAGAGAGAAGAAATTCAGCTTCGCATTCATCGATTTGGCTCACGTGAACTCGGGTTTGATCGTGCCAGAGAGAAGAAATTCAGCTTCGCATACATCGACTTGGCTAACGTGAATTCAGGTTCGATGGTGCGAGAGAGAAGAAACAGTGCTTCGCATACATCGACTTGGCTCACGTGAACTCAGGTTTGATGGCGCGAGAGAGAAGAAATTCAGCTTCGCATTCATCGATTTGGCTCACGTGAACTCGGGTTTGATCGTGCCAGAGAGAAGAAATTCAGCTTCGCATACATCGACTTGGCTAACGTGAATTCAGGTTCGATGGTGCGAGAGAGAAGAAACAGTGCTTCGCATACATCGACTTGGCTGACGTGAATTCAGGTTTGATGGTGCGAGAGAGAAGAAATAGTGCTTCGCATTCTTTGATTTGGCTCACGTGAACTCAGGTTTGATGGCGCGAGAGAGACGAAATTCTGCTTCGCATTCATCGATTTGGCTCACGTGAACTCGTGTGTGATGGTGCCAGAGAGAAGAAATTCAGCTTCGCCTACATCGACTTGGCTAACGTGAATTCAGGTTTGATGGTGCGAGAGAGAAGAAACAGTGCTTCGCATTCATCGATTTGGCTCACGTGAACTCAGGTTTGACGCTGAGTGATCGAAGAAATTCAGCTTCGCATTCATCGATGTGGCTCACGTGAACTCGGGTTTGATCGTGCCAGAGAGAAGAAATTCAGCTTCGCATATATCGACTTGGCTGACGTGAATTCAGGTTTGATGGTGCGAGAGAGACGAAATAGTGCTTCGCATTCATCGACTTGGCTCACGTGAACTCAGGTTTGATGGCGCTAGAGAGAAGAAATTCAGCTTCGCATTCATCGATTTGGCTCACGTGAACTCGGGTTTGATGTCAAATGAGAAGAAATTCAGCTTCGCCTTCATCGTTTCGGCTCACGTGAACTCAGGTTTGATGGCGCGAGGGTGATGAATTTCAGCATTGCATTCATCGATTTGGCTCACGTGAACTTGGGTGTGATGGTGCCAGAGAGAATAAATTCAGCTTCGCCTACATCGACTTGGCTGACGTGAATTCAGTTTTAGTGGTGCGAGAGAGAAAATTTCATCTTCCCATTCATCGATTTGGCTCACGTGAACTCAGGTTTGATGGCGCGGGAGAGACGAAATTCAGCTTCGCATTCATCGATTTGGCTCACGTGAACTCGGGTTTGATCGTGCCAGAGAGAAGAAATTCAGCTTCGCATACATCGACTTGGCTGACGTGAATTCAGGTTTGATGGTGCGAGAGAGAAGAAACAGTGCTTCGCATTCATCGATTTGGCTCACGTGAACTCAGGTTTGACGCTGAGAGATCGAAGAAATTCAGCTTCGCATTCATCGATGTGGCTCACGTGAACTCGGGTTTGATCGTGCCAGAGAGAAGAAATTCAGCTTCGCATATATCGACTTGGCTGACGTGAATTCAGGTTTGATGGTGCGAGAGAGACGAAATAGTGCTTCGCATTCATCGATTTGGCTCACGTGAACTCAGGTTTGATGGCGCGAGTGAGAAGAAATTCAGCTTCGCATTCATCGATTTGGCTCACGTGAACTCGTGTGTGATGGTGCCAGAGAGAAGAAATTCTGCTTCGCCTACATCGACTTGGCTGACGTGAATTCGGGTTTGATCGTGCCAGAGAGAAGAAATATTGCTGCGCATTCATCGTTTGGCTCTCGTGAACTCAGGTTTGATAACGCGAGAGAGAAGAAATTCAGCTTCTCCTTCATCGTTTCGGCTCACGTGAACTCAGATTTGATAGTGCGAGGTGAAGAAATTCAGCTTCGCATACATCGACGTGGCTGACGTGAATTCAGGTTTGATGGTGCGAGAGAGAAGAAATAGTGCTTCGCATTCATCGATTTGGCTCACGTTAACTCAGGTTTGATGGCGCGAGAGAGAAGAAATTCAGCTTCGCATACATCGATTTGGCTCACGTGAACTCGGGTTTGATCGTGCCAGAGAGAAGAAATTCAGCTTCGCATACATCGACTTGGCTGACGTGAATTCAGGTTTGATGGTGCGAGAGAGAAGAAATAGTGCTTCGCATTCATCGATTTGGCTCACGAGAACTCAGGTTTCATGGTGCGAGATAGAAGAATTTCAGCTTCGCATTCATCGATTTGGCTCACGTGAACTCGGGTTTGATCATGCCAGAGAGAAGAAATTCAGCTTCGCATACATCGACTTGGCTAACGTGAATTCAGGTTTGATGGTGCGAGAGAGAAGAAATTCAGCTTCGCAGTCATCGATTTGGCTCACGTGAACTCAGGTTCGATGGCGCGAGAGAGTTGAAATTCAGCTTCGCATACATCGACTTGGCTGACGTGAATTCAGGTTTGATGGCGAGAGAGAGAAGAAATAGTGCTGCGCATTCATCGGTTTGGCTCACGTGAGCTCAGGTTTAATGTCAAATGAGAAGAAATTCAGCTTCGCCTTCATCGTTTCGGCTCACGTGAACTCAGGTTTGATGGCGCGAGGGTGATGAAATTCAGCTTCGCGTTCATCGATTTGGCTCACGTGAACTCGTGTGTGATGGTGCCAGAGAGAAGAAATTCAGCTTCGCCTACATCGACTTGGCTGACGTGAATTCAGGTTTGATGGTGCGAGAGAGAAGAAACAGTGCTTCGCATTCATCGATTTGGCTCACGTGAACTCAGGTTTGACGCTGAGAGATCGAAGAAATTCAGCTTCGCATTCATCGATTTGTCTCACGTGAACTCGGGTTTGATCGTGCCAGAGAGAAGAAATTCAGCTTCGCATACATCGACTTGGCTGACGTGAATTCAGGTTTGATGGTGCGAGAGAGAAGAAATAGTGCTTCGCATTCATCGATTTGGCTCACGTGAACTCGGGTTTGATCGTGCCAGGGAGAAGAAATTCAGCTTTGCATACATCGACTTGGCTGACGTGAATTTAGGTTTGATGGTGCGAGAGAGACGAAACAGTGCTTCGCATACATCGACTTGGCTGACGTGAATTCAGGTTTGATGGTGCGAGAGAGAAGAAATAGTGCTTCGCATTCTTTGATTTGGCTCACGTGAACTCAGGTTTGATGGCGCGAGAGAGACGAAATTCAGCTTCGCATTCATCGATTTGGCTCACGTGAACTCGGGTTTGATCGTGCCAGAGAGAAGAAATTCAGCTTCGCATACATCGACTTGGCTAACGTGAATTCAGGTTCGATGGTGCGAGAGAGAAGAAACAGTGCTTCGCATTCATCGATTTGGCTCACGTGAAATCAGGTTTGACGCTGAGAGATCGAAGAAATTCAGCTTCGCATTCATCGATGTGGCTCACGTGAACTCGGGTTTGATCGTGCCAGAGAGAAGAAATTCAGCTTCGCATATATCGACTTGGCTGACGTGAATTCAGGTTTGATGGTGCGAGAGAGACGAAATAGTGCTTCGCATTCATCGATTTGGCTCACGTGAACTCAGGTTTGATGGCGCGAGTGAGAAGAAATTCAGCTTCGCATTCATCGATTTGGCTCATGTAAACTTAGGTTTTATGGTGCGAGAGAGACGAAATTCAGCTTCGCATTCATATATTTGGCTCACGTGAACTCAGGTTTAATGGTGCGCTATGGAAGGAATTCTCCTTCGCATTCATCCATTTGGCTCACGTGAACGCAGGTTTGATGGTGCGAGAGAGAAGAAATAGTGCTTCGCTTTCATCGATTTGGCTTTTGGTGAACTCAGGTTTAATGTCAAATGAGAAGAAATTCAGCTTCGCCTTCATCGTTTTGGCTCACGTGAACTCAGCTTTGATGGTGCGAGAGAGAAGAAATTCAGCTTCGCATACATCGACTTGGCTGACGTGAATTCAGGTTTGATGGCGAGAGAGAGAAGAAATAGTGCTGCGCATTCATCGGTTTGGCTCAAGTGAGCTCAGGTTTGATAACGCGAGAGAGAAGAAATTCAGCTTCTCCTTCATCGTTTAGGCTTACGTGAACTCAGGTTTGATAGTGCGAGGGTAAAGAAATTCAGCTTCGCATACATCGACGTGGCTGACGTGAATTCAGTTTTGATGGTGCGAGAGAGAAGAAAGTCAGCTTCGCATACATCGATTTGGCTTACGTGAACTCAGGTTTAATGTCAAATGAGAAGAAATTCAGCTTCGCCTTCATCGTTTCGGCTCAGGTGAACTCAGGTTTGATGGCGCGAGGGTGATGAAATTCAGCATCGCATTCATCGATTTGGCTCACGTGAACTTGGGTGTGATGGTGCGAGAGAGAAGAAATTCAGCTTCGCATACATCGACTTGGCTGACGAGAATTCAGTTTTGATGGTGCGAGAGAGAAAAATTTCATCTTCGCATTCATCGATTTGGCTCACGTGAACTCAGGTTTGATGGCGCGGGAGAGACGAAATTGAGCTTCGCATTCATCGATTTGTCTCACGTGAACTCGGGTTTGATCGTGCCAGAGAGAAGAAATTCAGCTTCGCATACATCGACTTGGCTGACGTGAATTCAGGTTTGATGGTGCGAGAGAGAAGAAATAGTGCTTCGCATTCATCGATTTGGCTCACGTGAACTCAGGTTTGATGGCGCGAGAGAGAAGAAATTCAGCTTCGCATTCATCGATTTGGCTCACGTGAACTCGGGTTTGATCGTGCCAGAGAGAAGAAATTCAGCTTCGCATACATCGACTTGGCTGACGTGAATTCAGGTTTGATGGTGCGAGAGAGAAGAAACAGTGCTTCGCATACATCGACTTGGCTGACGTGAATTCAGGTTTGATGGTGCGAGAGAGAAGAAATAGTGCTTCGCATTCATCGATTTGGCTCACGTGAACTCAGGTTTGATGGCGCGAGAGAGAAGAAATTCAGCTTCGCATTCATCGATTTGGCTCACGTGAACTCGGGTTTGATCGTGCCAGAGAGAAGAAATTCAGCTTCGCATACATCGACTTGGCTAACGTGAATTCAGGTTCGATGGTGCGAGAGAGAAGAAACAGTGCTTCGCATTCATCGATTTGGCTCACGTGAAATCAGGTTTGACGCTGAGAGATCGAAGAAATTCAGCTTCGCATTCATCGATGTGGCTCACGTGAACTCGGGTTTGATCGTGCCAGAGAGAAGAAATTCAGCTTCGCATATATCGACTTGGCTGACGTGAATTCAGGTTTGATGGTGCGAGAGAGACGAAATAGTGCTTCGCATTCATCGATTTGGCTCACGTGAACTCAGGTTTGATGGCGCGAGTGAGAAGAAATTCAGCTTCGCATTCATCGATTTGGCTCATGTAAACTTAGGTTTTATGGTGCGAGAGAGACGAAATTCAGCTTCGCATTCATATATTTGGCTCACGTGAACTCAGGTTTAATGGTGCGCTATGGAAGGAATTCTCCTTCGCATTCATCCATTTGGCTCACGTGAACGCAGGTTTGATGGTGCGAGAGAGAAGAAATAGTGCTTCGCTTTCATCGGTTTGGCTTTTGGTGAACTCAGGTTTAATGTCAAATGAGAAGAAATTCAGCTTCGCCTTCATCGTTTTGGCTCACGTGAACTCAGCTTTGATGGTGCGAGAGAGAAGAAATTCAGCTTCGCATACATCGACTTGGCTGACGTGAATTCAGGTTTGATGGCGAGAGAGAGAAGAAATAGTGCTGCGCATTCATCGGTTTGGCTCAAGTGAGCTCAGGTTTGATAACGCGAGAGAGAAGAAATTCAGCTTCTCCTTCATCGTTTAGGCTTACGTGAACTCAGGTTTGATAGTGCGAGGGTAAAGAAATTCAGCTTCGCATACATCGACGTGGCTGACGTGAATTCAGTTTTGATGGTGCGAGAGAGAAGAAAGTCAGCTTCGCATACATCGATTTGGCTTACGTGAACTCAGGTTTAATGTCAAATGAGAAGAAATTCAGCTTCGCCTTCATCGTTTCGGCTCAGGTGAACTCAGGTTTGATGGCGCGAGGGTGATGAAATTCAGCATCGCATTCATCGATTTGGCTCACGTGAACTTGGGTGTGATGGTGCGAGAGAGAAGAAATTCAGCTTCGCATACATCGACTTGGCTGACGAGAATTCAGTTTTGATGGTGCGAGAGAGAAAAATTTCATCTTCGCATTCATCGATTTGGCTCACGTGAACTCAGGTTTGATGGCGCGGGAGAGACGAAATTGAGCTTCGCATTCATCGATTTGTCTCACGTGAACTCGGGTTTGATCGTGCCAGAGAGAAGAAATTCAGCTTCGCATACATCGACTTGGCTGACGTGAATTCAGGTTTGATGGTGCGAGAGAGAAGAAATAGTGCTTCGCATTCATCGATTTGGCTCACGTGAACTCAGGTTTGATGGCGCGAGAGAGAAGAAATTCAGCTTCGCATTCATCGATTTGGCTCACGTGAACTCGGGTTTGATCGTGCCAGAGAGAAGAAATTCAGCTTCGCATACATCGACTTGGCTGACGTGAATTCAGGTTTGATGGTGCGAGAGAGAAGAAACAGTGCTTCGCATACATCGACTTGGCTGACGTGAATTCAGGTTTGATGGTGCGAGAGAGAAGAAATAGTGCTTCGCATTCATCGATTTGGCTCACGTGAACTCAGGTTTGATGGCGCGAGAGAGAAGAAATTCAGCTTCGCATTCATCGATTTGGCTCACGTGAACTCGGGTTTGATCGTGCCAGAGAGAAGAAATTCAGCTTCGCATACATCGACTTGGCTGACGAGAATTCAGTTTTGATGGTGCGAGAGAGAAAAATTTCATCTTCGCATTCATCGATTTGGCTCACGTGAACTCAGGTTTGATGGCGCGGGAGAGACGAAATTGAGCTTCGCATTCATCGATTTGTCTCACGTGAACTCGGGTTTGATCGTGCCAGAGAGAAGAAATTCAGCTTCGCATACATCGACTTGGCTGACGTGAATTCAGGTTTGATGGTGCGAGAGAGAAGAAATAGTGCTTCGCATTCATCGATTTGGCTCACGTGAACTCAGGTTTGATGGCGCGAGAGAGAAGAAATTCAGCTTCGCATTCATCGATTTGGCTCACGTGAACTCGGGTTTGATCGTGCCAGAGAGAAGAAATTCAGCTTCGCATACATCGACTTGGCTGACGTGAATTCAGGTTTGATGGTGCGAGAGAGAAGAAATAGTGCTTCGCATTCATCGATTTGGCTCACGTGAACTCAGGTTTGATGGCGCGAGAGAGAAGAAATTCAGCTTCGCATTCATCGATTTGGCTCACGTGAACTCGGGTTTGATCGTGCCAGAGAGAAGAAATTCAGCTTCGCATACATCGACTTGGCTAACGTGAATTCAGGTTCGATGGTGCGAGAGAGAAGAAACAGTGCTTCGCATTCATCGATTTGGCTCACGTGAACTCAGGTTTGACGCTGAGAGATCGAAGAAATTCAGCTTCGCATTCATCGATGTGGCTCACGTGAACTCGGGTTTGATCGTGCCAGAGAGAAGAAATTCAGCTTCGCATATATCGACTTGGCTGACGTGAATTCAGGTTTGATTGTGCGAGAGAGACGAAATAGTGCTTCGCATTCATCGATTTGGCTCACGTGAACTCAGGTTTGATGGCGCGAGTGAGAAGAAATTCAGCTTCGCATTCATCGATTTGGCTCACGTGAACTCGTGTGTGATGGTGCCAGAGAGAAGAAATTCAGCTTCGCCTACATCGACTTGGCTGACGTGAATTCAGGTTTGATGGTGCGAGAGAGAAGAAACAGTGCTTCGCATTCATCGATTTGGCTCACGTGAACTCAGGTTTGACGCTGAGAGATCGAAGAAATTCAGCTTCGCATTCATCGATGTGGCTCTCGTGAACTCGGGTTTGATCGTGCCAGAGAGAAGAAATTCAGCTTCGCCTACATCGACTTGGCTGACGTGAATTCAGGTTTGATGGTGCGAGAGAGAAGAAATAGTGCTTCGCATTCATCGATTTGGCTCACGTGAACTCAGGTTTGATGGCGCGAGAGAGAAGAAATTCAGCTTCGCATTCATCGATTTGGCTCACGTGAACTCGGGTTTGATCGTGCCAGAGAGAAGAAATTCAGCTTCGCATACATCGACTTGGCTAACGTGAATTCAGGTTCGATGGTGCGAGAGAGAAGAAACAGTGCTTCGCATTCATCGACTTGGCTGACGTGAATTCAGGTTTGATGGTGCGAGAGAGAAGAAATAGTGCTTCGCATTCTTTGATTTGGCTCACGTGAACTCAGGTTTGATGGTGCGAGAGAGACGAAATAGTGCTTCGCATTCATCGATTTGGCTCACGTGAACTCAGGTTTGATGGCGCGAGTGAGAAGAAATTCAGCTTCGCATTCATCGATTTGGCTCATGTAAACTTAGGTTTTATGGTGCGAGAGAGACGAAATTCAGCTTCGCATTCATATATTTGGCTCACGTGAACTCAGGTTTAATGGTGCGCTATGGAAGGAATTCTCCTTCGCATTCATCCATTTGGCTCACGTGAACGCAGGTTTGATGGTGCGAGAGAGAAGAAATAGTGCTTCGCTTTCATCGATTTGGCTTTTGGTGAACTCAGGTTTAATGTCAAATAAGAAGAAATTCAGCTTCGCCTTCATCGTTTTGGCTCACGTGAACTCAGCTTTGATGGTGCGAGAGAGAAGAAATTCAGCTTCGCAGTCATCGATTTGGCTCACGTGAACTCAGGTTCAATGGCGCGAGAGAGTTGAAATTCAGCTTCGCATACATCGACTTGGCTGACGTGAATTCAGGTTTGATGGCGAGAGAGAGAAGAAATAGTGCTGCGCATTCATCGGTTTGGCTCACGTGAGCTCAGGTTTAATGTCAAATGAGAAGAAATTCAGCTTCGCCTTCATCGTTTCGGCTCACGTGAACTCAGGTTTGATGGCGCGAGGGTGATGAAATTCAGCTTCGCATTCATCGATTTGGCTCACGTGAACTCGTGTGTGATGGTGCCAGAGAGAAGAAATTCAGCTTCGCCTACATCGACTTGGCTGACGTGAATTCAGGTTTGATGGTGCGAGAGAGAAGAAACAGTGCTTCGCATTCATCGATTTGGCTCACGTGAACTCAGGTTTGACGCTGAGAGATCGAAGAAATTCAGCTTCGCATTCATCGATGTGGCTCTCGTGAACTCGGGTTTGATCGTGCCAGAGAGAAGAAATTCAGCTTCGCATACATCGACTTGGCTGACGTGAATTCAGGTTTGATGGTGCGAGAGAGACGAAATAGTGCTTCGCATTCATCGATTTGGCTCACGTGAACTCAGGTTTGATGGCGCGAGAGAGAAGAAATTCAGCTTCGCATTCATCGATTTGGCTCACGTGAACTCGGGTTTGATCGTGCCAGAGAGAAGAAATTCAGCTTCGCATACATCGACTTGGCTAACGTGAATTCAGGTTCGATGGTGCGAGAGAGAAGAAACAGTGCTTCGCATACATCGACTTGGCTGACGTGAATTCAGGTTTGATGGTGCGAGAGAGAAGAAATAGTGCTTCGCATTCTTTGATTTGGCTCACGTGAACTCAGGTTTGATGGCGCGAGAGAGACGAAATTCTGCTTCGCATTCATCGATTTGGCTCACGTGAACTCGTGTGTGATGGTGCCAGAGAGAAGAAATTCAGCTTCGCCTACATCGACTTGGCTGACGTGAATTCAGGTTTGATGGTGCGAGAGAGAAGAAACAGTCCTTCGCATTCATCGATTTGGCTCACGTGAACTCAGGTTTGACGCTGAGTGATCGAAGAAATTCAGCTTCGCATTCATCGATGTGGCTCACGTGAACTCGGGTTTGATCGTGCCAGAGAGAATAAATTCAGCTTCGCATATATCGACTTGGCTGACGTGAATTCAGGTTTGATGGTGCGAGAGAGACGAAATAGTGCTTCGCATTCATCGACTTGGCTCACGTGAACTCAGGTTTGATGGCGCTAGAGAGAAGAAATTCAGCTTCGCATTCATCGATTTGGCTCACGTGAACTCAGGTGTGATGGTGCGAGAGAGAAGTAATTCGGCTTCGCATTCATCGATTTGGCTCACGTGAACTCAGGTGTGATGGTGCGAGAGAGAAGTAATTCAGCCTCGCATTCATCGATTTTGCTCTCGTGAACTCAGGTTTGATAGAGAGAGAGGAATTCAGATTCGAGTCATCTATTTGGCTCTCGTGAACTCAGGTGTGATGGTGCGAGAGAGAAGTAATTCAGCTTCGCATTCATCGATTTGGCTCTCGTGAACTCAGGTTTGATAGAGAGAGAGGAATTCAGATTCGCATTCATCGATTTTCCTCACGTGAACTCAGGTGTGATGGTGCGAGAGAGAAGAAATTCAGCTTCGCATTCATTGATTTGGCTCACGTGAACTCAGGTGTGATGGTGCGAGAGAGAAGTAATTCGGCTTCGCATTCATCGATTTGGCTCACGTGAACTCAGGTGTGATGGTGCGAGAGAGAAGTAATTCAGCCTCGCATTCATCGATTTTGCTCACGTGAACTCAGGTGTGATGGTGCGAGAGGGAATTAATTCAGCCTCGCATTCATCGAGTTGGCTCACGTGAACTCAGGTGTGATGGTGGGAGAGAGAAGTAATTCAGCTTTGCATTCATCGATTTGGCTCACGTGAACTCATATATGATGGTGGTAGAGAGAAGTAATTCAGCTTCGCATTCATCGATTTGGCTCACGTGAACTCAGGTGTGATGGTGCGAGAGAGAAGTAATTCAGCTTCGCATTCATCGATTTGGCTCACGTGAACTCAGGTGTGATGGTGCGAGAGAGAAGAAATTCAGCCTCGCATTCATCGATTTGTCTCACCTGAGCTCGGATTTGATAGTGCGAGAGAGAAGAAATTCAGCCTCGCATTCATGGATTTGGCTTGCGTGAACTCAGGTGTGATTGTACGAGGGAGAATAAATTCAGCTTCGCATTCATCGATTTGTCTCACCTGAGCTCGGATTTGATAGTGCGAGAGAGAAGAAATTCAGCCTCGCATTCATCGATTTGGCTTGCGTGAACTCAGATTTGATGGTGCGAGAGAGAAGACATTCAGCTTCGCATTCATCGATTTGGCTCACGTGAACTCAGGTGTGGTGATGCGAGAGAGATGTAATTCAGCTTCGCATTCATCGCTTTGGCTCACGTGAACTCAGGTTTGATGGGGCGGAAGAGAAGATATTCAGCATCGCATTCTTCGATTTCGCTCACGTGAACTCAGGTGTGATTGTACGAGAGAGAATAAATTCAGCTTCGCATTCATCGATTTGCCTCACGTGAACTCAGGTTTGATGGTGCGAGAGAGAATAAATTCAGACTCGCATTCATCGATTTGCCTCACGTGAACTCAGGTTTGATGGAGAGAGAGGAATTCAGATTCGCATTCATCTATTTGGCTCTCGTGAACTCAGGTGTGATGGTGCGAGGGAGAAGTAATTCAGCTTCGCATTCTTCGATTTGGCTCACGTGAACTCAGGTGTGATGGTGCGAGAGAGAAGAAATTCAGCCTTGCATTCATCGATTTGGCTCGCGTGAACTCAGGTGTGATGGTGCGAGGGAGAAGAAATTCAGCCTCGCATTCATCGATTTGGCTCACGTGAACTTATGTTTGATAGAGAGAGAGGAATTCAGCTTCGCATTCATCGATTTGGCTCAAGTGAACTCAGCTGTGGTGATGCGAGAGAGATGTAATTCAGCTTCGCATTCATCGATTTGGCTCATGTGAACTCAGTTTCGATGGGGCGGAAGAGAAGTATTCAGCATCGCATTCATCGATTTGGCTCACGTGAACTCAGGTGTGATTGTACGAGAGAGAATAAATTCAGCTTCGCATTCATCGATTTGTCTCACCTGAGCTCGGATTTGATAGTGCGAGAGAGAAGAAATTCAGCCTCGCATTCATCGATTTGGCTTGCGTGAACTCAGATTTGATGGTGCGAGAGATAAGAAATTCAGCTTCGCATTCATCGATTTGGCTCACGTGAACTCAGGTGTGGTGATGCGAGAGAGATGTAATTCAGCTTCGCATTCATCGCTTTGGCTCACGTGAACTCAGGTTTGATGGGGCGGAAGAGAAGATATTCAGCATCGCATTCTTCGATTTCGCTCACGTGAACTCAGGTGTGATTGTACGAGAGAGAATAAATTCAGCTACGCATTCATCGATTTGTCTCACCTGAACTCTGATTTGATAGTGCGAGAGAGAAGAAATTTAGCCTCGCATTCATCGATTTGGCTCGCGTGAACTCAGATTTGATGGTGCGAGAGAGAAGAAATTCAGCCTCGCATTCATCGATTTGCCTCACGTGAACTCAGGTTTGATAGAGAGAGAGGAATTCAGATTCGCATTCATCTATTTGGCTCTCGTGAACTCAGGTGTGATGGTGCGAGAGAGAAGTAATTCAGCTTCGCATTCGTCGATTTGGCTCTCGTGAACTCAGGTTTGATAGAGAGAGAGGAATTCAGATTCGCATTCATCTATTTGGCTCTCGTGAACTCAGGTGTGATGGTGCGAGAGAGAAGTAATTCAGCTTCGCATTCATCGATTTGGCTCTCGTGAACTCATGTTTGATAGAGAGAGGAATTCAGATTCGCATTCTTCTATTTGGCTCTCGTGAACTCAGGTGTGATGGTGCGAGAGAGAAGTAATTCAGCTTCGCATTCATCGGTTTGCCTCACGTGAACTCAGGTTTGATAGAGAGAGAGGAATTCAGATTCGCATTCATCTATTTGGCTCTCGTGAAATCAGGTGTGATGGTGCGAGAGTGAAGTAATTTAGCTTCGCATTCATCGATTTGCCTCACGTGAACTCAGGTGTGATGGTGCGAGAGAGAAGAAATTCAGCTTCGCATTCATTGATTTGGCTCACATGAACTCAGGTGTGATGGTGCGAGAGAGAAGTAATTCGGCTTCGCATTCATCGATTTGGCTCACGTGAACTCAGGTGTGATGGTGCGAGAGAGATGTAATTCAGCCTCGCATTCATCGATTTGGCTCGCGTGAACTCAGGTGTGATGGTGGGATAGAGAAGTAATTCAGCATTGCATTCATCGATTTGGCTCACGTGAACTCAGATATGATGGTGGGAGAGAGAATAATTCAGCTTCGCATTCATCGATTTGGCTCACGTGAACTCAGATATGATGGTGGGAGAGAGAAGTAATTCAGCTTCGCATTCATCGATTTGGCTCACGTGAACTCAGGTGTGATGGTGCGAGAGAGAAGTAATTCAGCTTCGCATTCATCGATTTGGCTCACGTGAACTCAGGTGTGATGGTGCGAGAGAGAAGAAATTCAGCCTCGCATTCATCGATTTGGCTCGCGTGAACTCAGGTGTGATGGTGCAAGAGAGAAGAAATTCAGCCTCGCATTCATCGATTTGGCTCACGTGAACTTATGTTTGATAGAGAGAGAGGAATTCAGCTTCGCATTCATCGATTTGGCTCAAGTGAACTCAGCTGTGGTGATGCGAGAGAGATGTAATTCAGCTTCGCATTCATCGATTTGGCTCATGTGAACTCAGGTTTGATGGGGCGGAAGTGAAGATATTCAGCATCGCATTCATCGATTTGTCTCACCTGAACTCTGATTTGATAGTGCGAGAGAGAAGAAATTTAGCCTCGCATTCATCGATTTGGCTCGCGTGAACTCAGATTTGATGGTGCGAGAGAGAAGAAATTCAGCCTCGCATTCATCGATTTGCCTCACGTGAACTCAGGTTTGATAGAGAGAGAGGAATTCAGATTCGCATTCATCTATTTGGCTCTCGTGAACTCAGGTGTGATGGTGCGAGAGAGAAGTAATTCAGCTTCGCATTCATCGATTTGGCTCTCGTGAACTCATGTTTGATAGAGAGAGGAATTCAGATTCGCATTCATCTATTTGGCTCTCGTGAACACAGGTGTGATGGTGCGAGAGAGAAGTAATTCGGCCTCGCATTCATCGATTTGGCTCTCGTGAACTCAGGTTTGATAGAGAGAGAGGAATTCAGATTCGCATTCATCTGTTTGGCTCTCGTGAACTCAGGTGTGATGGTGCGAGAGAGAAGTAATTCAGCTTCGCATTCATCGATTAGGCTCTCGTGAACTCAGGTTTGATAGAGAGAGAGGAATTCAGATTCGCATTCATCTGTTTGGCTCTCGTGAACTCAGGTGTGATGGTGCGAGAGAGAAGTAATTCAGCTTCGCATTCATCGATTTGGCTCACGTGAACTCAGGTGTGATGGTGCGAGAGAGAAGTAATTCAGCCTCGCATTCATCGATTTGGCTCACGTGAACTTATGTTTGATAGAGAGAGAGGAATTCAGCTTCGCATTCATCGATTTGGCTCAAGTGAACTCAGCTGTGGTGATGCGAGAGAGATGTAATTCAGCTTCGCATTCATCGATTTGGCTCATGTGAACTCAGTTTCGATGGGGCGGAAGAGAAGTATTCAGCATCGCATTCATCGATTTGGCTCACGTGAACTCAGGTGTGATTGTACGAGAGAGAATAAATTCAGCTTCGCATTCATCGATTTGTCTCACCTGAGCTCGGATTTGATAGTGCGAGAGAGAAGAAATTCAGCCTCGCATTCATCGATTTGGCTTGCGTGAACTCAGATTTGATGGTGCGAGAGATAAGAAATTCAGCTTCGCATTCATCGATTTGGCTCACGTGAACTCAGGTGTGGTGATGCGAGAGAGATGTAATTCAGCTTCGCATTCATCGCTTTGGCTCACGTGAACTCAGGTTTGATGGGGCGGAAGAGAAGATATTCAGCATCGCATTCTTCGATTTCGCTCACGTGAACTCAGGTGTGATTGTACGAGAGAGAATAAATTCAGCTACGCATTCATCGATTTGTCTCACTGAACTCTGATTTGATAGTGCGAGAGAGAAGAAATTTAGCCTCGCATTCATCGATTTGGCTCGCGTGAACTCAGATTTGATGGTGCGAGAGAGAGAAATTCAGCCTCGCATTCATCGATTTGCCTCACGTGAACTCAGGTTTGATAGAGAGAGAGGAATTCAGATTCGCATTCATCTATTTGGCTCTCGTGAACTCAGGTGTGATGGTGCGAGAGAGAAGTAATTCAGCTTCGCATTCGTCGATTTTGGCTCTCGTGAACTCAGGTTTGATAGAGAGAGAGGAATTCAGATTCGCATTCATCTATTTGGCTCTCGTGAACTCAGGTGTGATGGTGCGAGAGAGAAGTAATTCAGCTTCGCATTCATCGATTTGGCTCTCGTGAACTCATGTTTGATAGAGAGAGGAATTCAGATTCGCATTCTTCTATTTGGCTCTCGTGAACTCAGGTGTGATGGTGCGAGAGAGAAGTAATTCAGCTTCGCATTCATCGTTTGCCTCACGTGAACTCAGGTTGATAGAGAGAGGAATTCAGATTCGCATTCATCTATTTGGCTCTCGTCTCAGTGTTATGGTGCGAGAGGAAGTAATTTAGCTTCGCATTCATCGATTTGCCTCACGTGAACTCAGGTGTGATGGTGCGAGAGAGAAGAAATTCAGCTTCGCATTCATTGATTTGGCTCACATGAACTCAGGTGTGATGGTGCGAGAGAGAAGTAATTCGGCTTCGCATTCATCGATTGGCTCACGTGAACTCAGGTGTGATGGTGCGAGGAGAGATAATTCAGCTCGCATTCATCGATTTGGCTCGCGTGAACTCAGGTGTGATGGTGGGATAGAGAAGAATCAGCTTGCATTCATCGATTTGGCTCACGTGAACTCAGATATGATGGTGGGAGAGAGAATAATTCAGCTTCGCATTCATCGATTTGGCTCACTGAACTCAGATATGATGGTGGGAGAGAGAAGTAATTCAGCTTCGCATTCATCGATTTGGCTCACGTGAACTCAGGTGTGATGGTGCGAGAGAGAAGTAATTCAGCTTCGCATTCATCGATTTGGCTCACGTGAACTCAGGTGTGATGGCGAGAGAGAAAATTCAGCCTCGCATTCATCGATTTGGCTCGCGTGAACTCAGGTGTTTGGTGCAAGAGAGAAGAAATTCAGCCTCGCATTCATCGATTTGGCTCACGTGAACTTATGTTTGATAGGGAGAGAGAGGAATTCATCAGCTTCGCATTCATCGATTTGGCTCAAGTGAACTCAGCTGTGGTGATGCGAGAGAGATGTAATTCAGCTTCGCATTCATCGATTTGGCTCATGTGAACTCAGGTTTGATGGGCGGGAAGTGAAGATATTCAGCATCGCATTCATCGATTTGTCTCACTGAACTCTGATTTGATATGCGAGAGAAGAAATTTAGCCTCGCATTCATCGATTTGGCTCGCGTGAACTCAGATTGATGGTGCGAGAGAAAAGAAATTCAGCCTCGCATTCATCGATTTGCCTCACGTGAACTCAGGTTTGATAGAGAGAGAGGAATTCAGTTCGCATTCATCTATTTGGCTCTCGTGAACTCAGGTGTGATGGTGCGAGAGAGAAGTAATTCAGCTTCGCATTCTTCGATTTGGCTCACGTGAACTCAGGTGTGATGGTGCGAGAGAGAAGTAATTCAGCTTCGCATTCGTCGATTTGGCTCTCGTGAACTCAGGTTTGATAGAGAGAGAGGAATTCAGATTCGCATTCATCTATTTGGCTCTCGTGAACTCAGGTGTGATGGTGGAGAGAGAAGTAATTCAGCTTCGCATTCATCGATTTGGCTCTCGTGAACTCAGTTTGATAGAGAGAGGAATTCAGATTCGCATTCATCTATTTGGCTCTCGTGAACAGGTGTGATGGTGCGAGAGAGAAGTAATTCGGCTCGCATTCATCGATTTGGCTCTCGTGAACTCAGGTTGATAGAGAGAGAGGAATTCAGATCGCATTCATCTGTTTGGCTCTCGTGAACTCAGGTGTGATGGTGCGAGAGAGAAGTAATTCAGCTTCGCATTCATCGATTAGGCTCTCGTGAACTCAGGTTTGATAGAGAGAGAGGAATTCAGATTCGCATTCATCTGTTTGGCTCTCGTGAACTCAGGTGTGATGGTGCGAGAGAGAAGTAATTCAGCTTCGCATTCATCGACTTGGCTCACGTGAACTCAGGTGTGATGGTGCGAGAGAGAAGTAATTCAGCCTCGCATTCATCGATTTGGCTCACGTGAACTCAGTTGTGATGGTGCGAGAGAGAAGTAATTCGGCTTCGCATTCATCGATTTGGCTCTCGTGAACTCAGGTTTGATAGAGAGAGAGAAATTCATATTCGCATTCATCGATTTGGCTCTCGGGAACTCAGGTGTGATGGTGCGAGAGAGAAGTAATTCAGCCTCGCATTCATCTATTTGGCTCTCGTGAACTCAGGTGTGATGGTGCGAGAGAGAAGTAATTCAGCTTCGCATTCATCGATTTGGCTCACGTGAACTCAGGTGTGATGGTGCGAGAGAGAAGATATTCAGCTTCGCTTTCATCGTTTTGGCTCTCGTGAACTCAGTTTTGACAGAGAGAAAAAAATTCAGCTTCGCATTCATCTATTTGTCTCTCGTGAACTCAGGTTTAATGGTGCGAGAGAGAATAAATTCAGCCTCGCATTCATCGATTTGGCTCACGTGAACTCAGGTGTGATGGTGCGAGAGAGAAGATATTCAGCTTCGCAATCATCGTTTTGGCTCTCGTGAACTCAGGTTTGATAGAGAGAGAGGAATTCAGATTCGCATTCATCTATTTGGCTCTCGTGAACTCAGGTGTGATGGTGCGAGAGAGAAGAAATTCAGCCTCGCATTCATCTATTTGGCTCTCGTGAACTCAGGTGTGATGGTGCGAGAGAGAAGTAATTCTGCTTCGCATTCATCGATTTAGCTCACGTGAACTCAGGTGTGATGGTGCGAGAGAGAAGATATTCAGCCTCGCATTCATCGATTTGGCTCACGTGAACTCAGGTGTGATGGTGCGAGAGAGAAGATATTCAGCTTCGCAATCATCGTTTTGGCTCTCGTGAACTCAGGTTTGATAGAGAGAGAGGAATTCAGATTCGCATTCATCTATTTGGCTCTCGTGAACTCAGGTGTGATGGTGCGAGAGAGAAGAAATTCAGCCTCGCATTCATCTATTTGGCTCTCGTGAACTCAGGTGTGATGGTGCGAGAGAGAAGTAATTCTGCTTCGCATTCATCGATTTAGCTCACGTGAACTCAGGTGTGATGGTGCGAGAGAGAAGATATTCAGCCTCGCATTCATCTCTTTGGCTCTCGTGAACTCAGGTGTGATGGTGCGAGAGAGAAGATATTCAGCTTCGCAATCATCGTTTTGGCTCTCGTGAACTCAGGTTTGATAGAGAGAGAGGAATTCAGATTCGCATTCATCTATTTGGCTCTCGTGAACTCAGGTGTGATGGTGCGAGAGAGAAGAAATTCAGCCTCGCATTCATCTATTTGGCTCTCGTGAACTCAGGTGTGATGGTGCGAGAGAGAAGAAATTCAGCCTCGCATTCATCGAATTGGCTCGCGTGAAATCAGGTGTGATGGTGCGAGAGAGAAGATATTCAGCTTTGCTTTCATCGTTTTGGCTCTCGTGAACTCAGGTTTGATAGAGAGAGAGGAATCCAGATTCGCATTCATCTATTTGGCTCTCGTGAACTCAGGTGTGATGGTGCGAGAGAGAAGTAATTCAGCCTCGCATTCATCGATTTGGCTCTCGTGAACTCAGTTTTGATAGAGAGAGAGGAATTCAGATTTGCATTGATCTATTTGGCTCTCGTGAACTCAGGTGTGGTGTTGCGAGAGAGAAGGAATTCAGCTTCGCATTCATCGATTTGGCTCACGTGAACTCAGGTTTGATTTTGCGAGAGAGAAGAAATTCAGCCTCGCATTCATCGATTTGGCTCTCGTGAACTCCGTTTTGATAGAGAGAGAGAAATTCAGCTTCGCATTCATCGATTTGGCTCACGTGAACTCAGGTGTGATGGTGCGAGAGAGAAGATATTCAGCTTCGCTTTCATCGTTTTGGCTCTCGTGAACTCAGTTTTGATAGAGAGAAAGAAATTCAGCTTCGCATTCATCTATTTGTCTCTCGTGAACTCAGGTTTAATGGTGCGAGAGAGAATAAATTCAGCCTCGCATTCATCTATTTGGCTCACGTGAACTCAGGTGTGATGGTTCGAGAGAGAAGATATTCAGCTTCGCAATCATCGTTTTGGCTCTCGTGAACTCAGGTTTGATAGAGAGAGAGGAATTCAGCTTCGCATTCATCTATTTCGCTCACGTGAACTCAGGTGTGATGGTGCGAGAGAGGAGTAATTCAGACTCGCATTCATCGATTTGGCTCACGTGAACTCAGGTGTGATGGTGCGAGAGAGAAGAAATTCAGCCTCGCATTCATCGATTTGGCTATCGTGAACTCAGTTTGGAAAGAGAGAGAGAAATACAGCTTCGCATTCATCTATTTGGCTCTCGTGAACTCAGGTGTGATGGTGCGAGAGAGAAATAATTCAGCCTCGCTTTCATCGTTTTGGCTCTCGTGAACTCAGTTTTGATAGAGAGAGAGAAATTCAGCTTCGCATTCATCGTTTGGCTCTCGTGAACTCAGGTGTGATGGTGCGAGAGAGAAGTAATTCAGCCTCGCATTCATCTATTTGGCTCTCGTGAACTCAGGTGTGATGGTGCGAGAGAGAAGTAATTCAGCTTCGCATTCATCGATTTGGCTCACGTGAACTCAGGTGTGATGGTGCGAGAGAGATGTAATTCAGCCTCGCATTCATCGATTTGGCTCACGTGAACTCAGGTGTGATGGTGCGAGAGATAAGATATTCAGCTTCGCATTCATCGTTTAGGCTCTCGTGAACTCAGTTTTGATAGAGAGAGAGAAATTCAGCTTCGCGTTCATCTATTTGGCTCTCGTGAACTCAGGTGTGATGGTGCGAGAGAGAAGTATTTCAGCCTCGCATTCCTCGATTTGGCTCGCGTGAAATCAGGCGTGATGGTGCGAGAGAGAAGATATTCAGCTTCGCTTTCATCGTTTTGGCTCTCGTGAACTCAGTTTTGATAGAGAGAGAGAAATTCAGCTTCGCGTTCATCTATTTGGCTCTCGTGAACTCAGGTGTGATGGTGCGAGAGAGAAGTAATTCAGCCTCGCATTCCTCGATTTGGCTCGCGTGAAATCAGGTGTGATGGTGCGAGAGAGAAGATATTCAGCTTCGCTTTCATCTTTTTGGCTCTCGTAAACTCAGTTTTGATAGAGAGAGAGGAATTCAGATTCGCATTGATCTATTTGGCTCTCGTGAACACAGGTGTGATGGTGCGAGAGAGAATATATTCAGATTCGCTTTCATCGTTTTGGCTCTCGTGAACTCAGGTTTGATAGAGAGAGAGGAATCCAGATTCCCTTTCATCGTTTTGGCTCTCGTGAACTCAGTTTTGATAGAGAGAGAGAAATTCAGCCTCGCTTTCATCGTTTTGGCTCTCGTGAACTCAATTTTGATAGAGAGAGAGAAATTTAGCTTCGCATTCATCTATTTGGCTCTCGTGAACTCAGTTTTGATAGAGAGAGAGAAATTCAGCTTCGCATTCATCTATTTGGCTCTCGTGAACTCAGGTGTGATGGTGCGAGAGAGAAGATATTCAGCTTCGCTTTCATCGTTTTGGCTCCCGTGAACTCAGTTTTGATAGAGAGAGAGAAATTCAGCTTCGCATTCATCGTTTTGGCTCTCGTGAACTCAGGTGTGATGGTGCGAGAGAGAAGTAATTCAGCCTCGCATTCATCTATTTGGCTCTCGTGAACTCAGGTGTGATGGTGCGTGAGAGAAGTAATTCAGCTTCGCATTCATCGATTTGGCTCACGTGAACTCAGGTGTGATGGTGCGAGAGAGAAGATATTCAGCTTTGCTTTCATCGTTTTGGCTCTCGTGAACTCA
>CM010312.1:33295580-33396934 GCA_001923025.3 Taenia multiceps
TGCGAGAGAGAAGAAATTCAGCCTCGCATTCATCGATTTGGCTCTCGTAAACTCAGGTTTGATAGAGAGAGAGGAATTCAGCTTCGCATTCATCGATTTGGCTCACGTGAACTCAGGTTTGATGGTGCGAGAGAAAAAAATTCAGCCTCGCATTCATCGATTTGGCTCTCGTTAACTCAGGTTTGATGGTGCGAGAGTGAAAAATTCACCCTCGCAATCATCGATTTGGCTCTCGTGAACTCAGTTTGATAGAGAGTGAAATTTTCTTTTCGCATTCATCGATTTGGATCACGTGAAATCAGGTGTGATGGTGCGAGCGAGAAGTAATTCAGCTTCGCATTCATCGTTTTGGCTCACGTGAACTCTGGTTTGATGGTGCGAAAGAGAAGAAATTCAGCTTCGCATTCATCGATTTGGCTCACGTGAACTCAGGTGCGATAGAGAATAATTCAGCTTCGCATTCATCGATTCGGCTCACGTGAACTTAGGTGTGATGGTGCGAGAGAGAATAATTCAGCTTCGCATTCATCGATTTGGCTCGCGTGAACTCAGAATTGATGGTGCGAGAGAGAATAATTCAGCCTCGCATTCATTGATTTGGCTCTCGTGAACTCAGTTTGATAGAGAGAGAGAATTCAGTTTCCCATTCATCTATTTGGCTCTCGTGAACTCAGGTGTGATGGTGCGAGAGAGAAGTAATTCAGCTTTGCATTCATCGATTTGGCTCACGTAAACTCAGGTTTGATGGTGCGAGAGAGAAGAAATTCAGCCTCGCATTCATCGATTTGGCTCTCGTAACTCAGGTTTGATAGAGAGAGGAATTCCGATTCGCTTTCATCGATTTGGCTCACGTGAACTCAGGTTTGATGGTGCGAGATAGAAGAAATTCAGCCTCGCATTCATCGATTTGGCTCTCGTGAACTCAGGTTTGATAGAGAGAGAGGAATTCAGATTCGCATTCTTCTATTTGGCTATCGTGAACTCAGGTGTGATGGTGCGAGTGAGAAGAAATTCAGCTTCGCATTCATCGATTTGTTCTCGTGAACTCACTTTTGATAGAGAGAGAAGAATTCAGATTCGCATTCATCTATTTGGCTCTCGTGAACTCAGGTGTGATGGTGCGAGAGAGAGAATTCATCCTCGCATTCATCGATTTGTCTCTCCTGAACTCAGGTTTGATTGAGAGAGAGGAACTCAGATTCGCATTCATCGATTTGGCTCACGTGAACTCAGGTTTGATGGGCGGAGAGAAGAAATTCAGCCTCGCATTCATCGATTTGGCTCTCGTAAACTCAGGTTTGATAAAGAGAGAGAAATTCAGCTTCGCATTCATCGATTTGGCTCACGTGAACTCAGGTTTGATGGTGCGAGATAGAAGAAATTCACCCTCGCAATCATCGATTTGGCTCTCGTGAACTCAGGTTTGATAGAGAGAGTGAAATTTTCTTTTCGCATTCATCGATTTGGATCACGTGAAATCAGGTGTGATGGTGCGAGCGAGAAGTAATTCAGCTTCGCATTCATCGTTTTGGCTCACGTGAACTCTGGTTTGATGGTGCGAAAGAGAAGAATTCAGCTTCGCATTCATCGATTTGGCTCACGTGAACTCAGGTGCGATAGAGAAGTAATTCAGCTTCGCATTCATCGATTCGGCTCACGTGAACTTAGGTGTGATGGTGCGAGAGAGAAATAATTCAGCTTCGCATTCATCGATTTGGCTCGCGTGAACTCAGAATTGATGGTGCGAGAGAGAATAATTCAGCCTCGCATTCATTGATTTGGCTCTCGTGAACTCAGTTTTGATAGAGAGAGAGGAATTCAGTTTCCCATTCATCTATTTGGCTCTCGTGAACTCAGGTGTGATGGTGCGAGAGAGAAGTAATTCAGCTTTGCATTCATCGATTTGGCTCACGTAAACTCAGGTTTGATGGTGCGAGAGAGAAGAAATTCAGCCTCGCATTCATCGATTTGGCTCTCGTAAACTCAGGTTTGATAGAGAGAGAGGAATTCCGATTCGCTTTCATCGATTTGGCTCACGTGAACTCAGGTTTGATGGTGCGAGATAGAAGAAATTCAGCCTCGCATTCATCGATTTGGCTCTCGTGAACTCAGGTTTGATAGAGAGAGAGGAATTCAGATTCGCATTCTTCTATTTGGCTATCGTGAACTCAGGTGTGATGGTGCGAGTGAGAAGAAATTCAGCTTCGCATTCATCGATTTGTTCTCGTGAACTCACTTTTGATAGAGAGAGGAATTCAGATTCGCATTCATCTATTTGGCTCTCGTGAACTCAGGTGTGATGGTGCGAGAGAGAAGAAATTCATCCTCGCATTCATCGATTTGTCTCTCCTGAACTCAGGTTTGATTGAGAGAGAGGAACTCAGATTCGCATTCATCGATTTGGCTCACGTGAACTCAGGTTTGATGGGCGGGAGAGAGAAATTCAGCCTCGCATTCATCGATTTGGCTCGCGGAACTCAGATAGGATGGTGCGAGAGAGAAGAAATTCAGATTCGCATTCATCGATTTGGCTCTCGTGAACTCAGGTTTGATAGAGAGAGAGGAATTCAGATTCGCATTCATCTCTTTGTCTCTCGTGAACTCAGGTTTGATAGAGAGAGAGGAATTCAGCTTCGCATTCATCTATTTGGCTCACGTGAACTCAGGTGTGATGGTGCGAGAGAGAAGTAATTCAGCTTCGCATTCATCGATTCGGCGCACGTGAACTCAGGTGTGATGGTGCAAGAGAGAAGTAATTCAGCTTCGCATTCATCGATTCGGCGCACGTGAACTCAGGTGTGATGGTGCGAGTGAGAAGAAATTCAGCCTCGCATTCATCGATTTGGCTCACTGAACTCAGGTTTGATAGAGAGAGAGTAATTCATCTTCGCATTCATCTATTTGGCTCACGTGAACTCAGGTTTGATGGTGCGAGAGAGAAGTAAATCAGCTTCGCATTCATCGATTTCGCTCACGTGAAGTCAGGTTGATTGTGCGAGAGAGAAGTAATTCAGCTTCGCATTCATCGATTTGGCTCTCGTGAACTCAGGTTTGATGGGGCGAGAGAGAAGTAATTCAGCTTCGCATTCATCGATTTGTCTCAAGTGAACTCAGGTTTGATGGTGCAAGAGAGAAGTAAATCAGCTTCGCATTCATCGATTTGGCTCTCGTGAACTCAGTTTTGATAGAGAGAGAGAAATTCACCTTCGCATTCATGTATTTGGCTTACGTGAACTTAGGTTTGATAGTTCGAGAGAAAAGAAATTCAGCCTCGCATTCATTGATTTGGCTCTCGTGAACTCAGTTTTGATAGAGAGAGAGAAATTCAGCTTCGCATTCATCGATTTGGCTCACGTGAACTCAGGTTTGATGGTGCGAGAGAGAAGAAATTCAGCCTCGCATTCATCGATTTGGCTCTCGTGAACTCAGGTTTGATGGTGCGAGAGTGAAGAAATTCACCCTCGCATTCATCGATTTGGCTCTCGTGAACTCAGGTTTGATAGAGAGAGTGAAATTTTCTTTTCGCATTCATCGATTTGGCTCACGTGAAATCAGGTGTGATGGTGCGAGAGAGAAGTAATTCAGCTTCGCATTCATCGTTTGGCTCTCGTGAACTCTGGTTTGATGGTGCGAGATAGAAGAAATTCAGCTTCGCATTCATCGATTTGGCTGACGTGAACTCAGGTGCGATGGTGCGATAGAGAAGTAATTCAGCTTCGCATTCAACGATTCGGCTCACGTGAACTTAGGTGTGATGGTGCGAGTGAGAATTAATTCAGCTTCGCATTCATCGATTTGGCTCGCGTGAACTCAGAATTGATGATGCGAGAGAGAAGTAATTCAGCCTCGCATTCATCAATTTGGCTCTCGTAAACTCAGGTTTGATAGAGAGAGAGGAATTCAGCTTCGCATTCATCTATTTGGCTCTCGTGAACTCAGGTTTGATGGTGCGAGAGAGAAGAAATTCAGCCTCGCATTCATCGATTTGGCTCTCGTGAACTCAGGTTTGATGGTGCGAGAGTGAAGAAATTCACCCTCGCAATCATCGATTTGGCTCTCGTGAACTCAGGTTTGATAGAGAGTGTGAAATTTTCTTTTCGCATTCATCGATTTGGCTCACGTGAAATCAGGTGTGATGGTGCGAGAGAGAAGTAATTCAGCTTCGCATTCATCGTTTTGGCTCTCGTGAACTCTGGTTTGATGGTGCGAGATAGAAGAAATTCAGCTTCGCATTCATCGATTTGGCTGACGTGAACTCAGGTGCGATGGTGCGATAGAGAATTAATTCAGCTTCGCATTCATCGATTCGGCTCACGTGAACTTAGGTGTGATGGTGCGAGTGAGAATTAATTCAGCTTCGCATTCATCGATTTGGCTCGCGTGAACTCAGAATTGATGATGCGAGAGAGAAGTAATTCAGCCTCGCATTCATCGATTTGGCTCTCGTAAACTCAGGTTTGATAGAGAGAGAGGAATTCAGCTTCGCATTCATCGATTTGGCTCACGTGAACTCAGGTTTGATGGTGCGAGAGAGAAGAAATTCAGCCTCGCATTCATCGATTTGGCTCTCGTGAACTCAGGTTTGATGGTGCGAGAGTGAAGAAATTCACCATCGCATTCATCGATTTGGCTCTCGTGAACTCAGGTTTGATAGAGAGAGTGAAATTTTCTTTCGCATTCATCGATTTGGCTCACGTGAAATCAGGTGTGATGGTGCTAGTGAGAAGTAATTCAGCTTCGCATTCATCGTTTTGGCTCACGTGAACTCTGGTTTGATGGTGCGAAAGAGAAAAATTCAGCTTCGCATTCATCGATTTGGCTGACGTGAACTCTGGTGCGATGGTGCGATAGAGAAATAATTCAGCTTCGCATTCATCGATTCGGCTCACGTGAACTTAGGTGTGATGGTGCGAGAGAGAAATAATTCAGCTTCGCATTCATCGATTTGGCTCGCGTGAACTCAGAATTGATGGTGCGAGAGAGAATAATTCAGCCTCGCATTCATTGATTTGGCTCTCGTGAACTCAGTTTTGATAGAGAGAGAGGAATTCAGATTCGCATTCATCTGTTTGGCTCTCGTGAACTCAGGTGTGATGGTGCGAGAGAGAAGTAATTCAGCTTAGCATTCATCGATTTGGCTTGCGTGAAATCAGGTTTGATGGTGCGAGAGAGAAGATATTCAGCTTCGCATTCAACGTTTTGGCTCTCGTGAACTCAGTTTTGATCGAGAGAGAGAAATTCATATTCGCATTCATCGATTTGGCTCTCGGGAACTCAGGTTTGATGGTGCGAGAGAGAAGAAATTCAGCCTCGCATTCATCGATTTGGCTCTCGTGAACTCAGGTTTGATAGAGAGAGAGGAATTCAGATTCGCATTCTTCTATTTGGCTATCGTGAACTCAGGTGTGATGGTGCGAGTGAGAAGAAATTCAGCTTCGCATTCATCGATTTGTTCTCGTGAACTCAGTTTTGATAGAGAGAGAGGAATTCAGATTCGCATTCATCTATTTGGGTCTCGTGAACTCAGGTGTGATGGTGCGAGAGAGAAGAAATTCATCCTCGCATTCATCGATTTGTCTCTCCTGAACTCAGGTTTGATTGAGAGAGAGGAACTCAGATTCGCATTCATCGATTTGGCTCACGTGAACTCAGGTTTGATGGGGCGGGAGAGAAGAAATTCAGCCTCGCATTCATCGATTTGGCTCGCGGAACTCAGATAGGATGGTGCGAGAGAGAAGAAATTCAGATTCGCATTCATCGATTTGGCTCTCGTGAACTCAGGTTTGATAGAGAGAGAGGAATTCAGATTCGCATTCATCTCTTTGTCTCTCGTGAACTCAGGTTTGATAGAGAGAGAGGAATTCAGCTTCGCATTCATCTATTTGGCTCACGTGAACTCAGGTGTGATGGTGCGAGAGAGAAGTAATTCAGCTTCGCATTCATCGATTCGGCGCACGTGAACTCAGGTGTGATGGTGCAAGAGAGAAGTAATTCAGCTTCGCATTCATCGATTCGGCGCACGTGAACTCAGGTGTGATGGTGCGAGTGAGAAGAAATTCAGCTTCGCATTCATCGATTTGGCTCACGTGAACTCAGGTGTGATGGTGCGAGAGAGAAGAAATTCAGCCTCGCATTCATCGATTTGGCTCACCTGAACTCAGGTTTGATAGAGAGAGAGTAATTCATCTTCGCATTCATCTATTTGGCTCACGTGAACTCAGGTTTGATGGTGCGAGAGAGAAGTAAATCAGCTTCGCATTCATCGATTTCGCTCACGTGAAGTCAGGTGTGATTGTGCGAGAGAGAAGTAATTCAGCTTCGCATTCATCGATTTGGCTCTCGTGAACTCAGGTTTGATGGGGCGAAAGAAAGAAATTCAGCCTCACATCCATCTATTTGTTTCTCGTGAACTGAGGTTTGATAGAGAGAGAGTAATTCAGCTTCGCATTCATCGATTTGGCTCTCGTCTACTCAGGTGTGATGGTGCGAAAGAGAAGTAATTCAGCTTCGCATTCATCGATTTGGCTCACGTGAACTCAGGTTTGATGGTGCGAGAGAGAAGTAATTCAGCTTCGCATTCATCGATTTGGCTCACGTGAATTCAGGTGTGATTGTGCGAGAGAGAAGTAATTCAGCTTCGCATTCATCGATTTGGCTCACGTGAACTCAGGTTTTATAGAGAGAGAGGAATTCAGATTCGCATTCATCTATTTGGCTCACGTGAACTCAGGTGTGATGGTGCGAGAGAGAAGTAATTCAGTCTTGCATTCATCGATTTGGCTCACGTGAACTCAGGTTTGATGGGGCGGGAGAGAAGAAATTCAGCCTCGCATTCATCGATTTGGCTCTCGTGAACTCAGGTTTGATAGAAAAAGAGGAATTCAGCTTCGCATTCATCGATTTGGCTCACGTGAACTCAGGTTTGATGGTGCGAGAGAGAAGAAATTCAGCCTCGCATTCATCGATTTGGCTCACCTGAACTCAGGTTGATAGAGAGAGAGGAATTCATCTTCGCATTCATCTATTTGGCTCACGTGAACTCAGGTTTGATGGTGCGAGAGAGAAGTAATTCTGCTTCGCATTCATCGATTTGGCTCTCCTGAACTCAGGTTTGATAGAGAGAGAGAAGTAATTCAGCTTCGCATTCATCGATTTGGCTCTCGTGAACTCAGGTGTGATGGGGCGAAAGAGAAGAAATTCAGCCTCGCATTCATCTATTTGGTTCTCGTGAACTGAGGTTTGATAGAGAGAGAGGAATTCAGCTTCGCATTCATCGATTTGGCTCACGTGAACTCAGGTTGGATGGTGCGAGAGAGAAGAAATTCACCCTCGCATTCATCGATTTGGCTCACCTGAACTCAGGTTTGATAGAGAGAGAGTAATTCATCTTCGCATTCATCTATTTGGCTCACGTGAACTCAGGTTTGATGGTGCGAGAGAGAAGTAATTCAGCTTCGCATTCATCGATTTGGCTCACGTGATCTCAGGTGTGATTGTGCGAGAGAGAATTAATTCAGCTTCGCATTCATCGATTTGGCTCTCGTCAACTCAGGTGTGATGGTGCGAAAGAGAAGTAATTCAGCATCGCATTCATCGATTTGGCTCACGTGAACTCAGGTTTGATTGTGCGAGAGAGAAGTAATTCAGCTTCGCATTCATCGATTTGGCTCACGTGAACTTAGGTGTGATTGTGCGAGAGAGAAGTAATTCAGCTTCGCATTCATCGATTTGGCTCTCGTGAACTCAGGTGTGATGGTGCGAGAGAGAAGTAATTCAGCTTCGCATTCATCGATTTGACTCACCTAAACTCAGGTTTGATGGTGCGAGAGAGAAGTAATTCTGCTTCGCATTCATCGATTTGGCTCTCCTGAACTCAGGTTTGATAGAGAGAGAGAAGTAATTCAGCCTCGCATTCATCGATTTGGCTCTCGTGAACTCAGGTTTGATGATGCGAGAGAGAAGAAATTCAGCTTCGCATTCATCGATTTGGCTCTCTTGAACTCAGGTTTGATAGAGAGAGAGGAATTCAGATTCGCATTCATCTATTTGGCTCACGTGAACTCAGGTGTGATGGTGCGAGAGAGAAGTAATTCAGTCTTGCATTCATCGATTTGGCTCACGTGAACTCAGGTTTGATGGGGCGGGAGAGAAGAAATTCAGCCTCGCATTCATCGATTTGGCTCTCGTGAACTCAGGTTAGATAGAGAGAGATAAATTCAGCTTCGCATTCATCGATTTGGCTCACGTGAACTCAGGTTTGATGGTGCGAGAGAGAAGAAATTCAGCCTCGCATTCATCGATTTGGCTCACCTGAACTCAGGTTTGATAGAGAGAGAGGAATTCATCTTCGCATTCATCTATTTGGCTCACGTGAACTCAGGTGTGATTGTGCGAGAGAGAAGTAATTCAGCTTCGCATTCATCGATTTGGCTCTCGTCAACTCAGGTGTGATGGGGCGAGAGAGAAGTAATTCAGCTTCGCATTCATCGATTTGGCTCACGTGAACTCAGGTGTGGTTGTGCGAGAGAGAAATATTTCAGATTCGCATTCATCGACTTGGCTCTCGTGAACTCAGGTGTGATGGTGCGAGAGAAGTAATTCAGCTTCGCATTCATCGATTTGTCTCAAGTGAACTCAGGATTGATGGTGCGAGAGAGAGAAGCAAATCCGCTTCGCATTCATCGATTTAACTCTCGTGAACTCAGTTTTGATAGAGAGAGAGAAATTCAGCTTCGCATTCATCGATTTGGCTCACGTGAACTCAGGTTTGATGGTGCGAGAGAGAAGAAATTCAGCCTCGCATTCATCGATTTGGCTCTCGTGAACTCAGGTTTGATGGTGCGAGAGTGAAGAAATTCACCCTGGCAATCATCGATTTGGCTCTCGTGAACTCAGGTTTGATAGAGAGAGTGAAATTTTCTTTTCGCATTCATCGATTTGGCTCACGTGAAATCAGGTGTGATGGTGCGAGTGAGAAGTAATTCAGCTTCGCATTCATCGTTTTGGCTCTCGTGAACTCTGGTTTGATGGTGCGAAAGAGAAGAAATTCAGCTTCGCATTCATCGATTTGGCTCACGTGAACTCAGGGCGATGGTGCGATAGAGAAGTAATTCAGCTTCGCATTCATCGATTCGGCTCACGTGAACTTAGGTGTGATGGTGCGAGAGAGAAATAATTCAGCTTCGCATTCATTGTTTTGGCTCTCCTGAACTCAGTTTTGATAGAGAGAGAGGAATTCAGATTCCCATTCATCTATTTGGCCCTCGTGAACTCAGGTGTGATGGTGCGAGAGAGAAGTAATTCAGCTTCGCATTCATCGATTTGGCTCACGTGAACTCAGGTTTGATGGTGCGAGAGAGAAGAAATTCAGCCTCGCATTCATCGATTTGGCTCTCGTAAACTCAGGTTTGATAGAGAGAGAGAATTCAGCTTCGCATTCATCGATTGGCTCACGTGAACTCAGGTTTGATGGTGCGAGAGAGAAAAAATTCAGCCTCGCATTCATCGATTTGGCTCTCGTTAACTCAGGTTTGATGGTGCGAGAGTGAAGAAATTCACCCTCGCAATCATCGATTTGGCTCTCGTGAACTCAGGTTTGATAGAGAGAGTGAAATATTCTTTTCGCATTCATCGATTTGGCTCACGTGAAATCAGGTGTGATGGTGCGAGTGAGAAGTAATTCAGCTTCGCATTCATCGTTTTGGCTCACGTGAACTCTGGTTTGATGGTGCGAAAGAGAAGAAATTCAGCTTCGCATTCATCGATTTGTCTCAAGTGAACTCAGGTTTGATGGTGCGAGAGAGAAGTAAATCAGCTTCGCATTCATCGATTCAACTCTCGTGAACTCAGTTTTGATAGAGAGAGAGAAATTCAGCTTCGCATTCATCTATTTGGCTTACGTGAACTCAGGTTTGATAGTTCGAGAGAGAAGAAATTCAGCCTCGCATTCATCGATTTGGCTCTCGTAAACTCAGGTTTGATAAAGAGAGAGAAATTCAGCTTCGCATTCATCGATTTGGCTCTCGTGAACTCAGGTTTGATGGTGCGAGAGTGAAGAAATTCACCCTCGCAATCATCGATTTGGCTCTCGTGAACTCAGGTTGATAGAGAGAGTGAAATTTTCTTTCGCATTCATCGATTTGGATCACGTGAAATCAGGTGTGATGGTGCGAGCGAGAAGTAATTCAGCTTCGCATTCATCGTTTTGGCTCACGTGAACTCTGGTTTGATGGTGCGAAAGAGAAGAAATTCAGCTTCGCATTCATCGATTTGGCTCACGTGAACTCAGGTGCGATAGAGAAGTAATTCAGTTTCCCATTCATCTATTTGGCTCTCGTGAACTCAGGTGTGATGGTGCGAGAGAGAAGTAATTCAGCTTTGCATTCATCGATTTGGCTCACGTAAACTCAGGTTTGATGGTGCGAGAGAGAAGAAATTCAGCCTCGCATTCATCGATTTGGCTCTCGTAAACTCAGGTTTGATAGATAGAGAGGAATTCCGATTCGCATTCATCGATTTGGCTCACGTGAACTCAGGTTTGATGGTGCGAGATAGAAGAAATTCAGCCTCGCATTCATCGATTTGGCTCTCGTGAACTCAGGTTTGATAGAGAGAGGAATTCAGATTCGCATTCTTCTATTGGCTATCGTGAACTCAGGTGTGATGGTGCGAGTGAGAAGAAATTCAGCTTCGCATTCATCGATTTGTTCTCGTGAACTCACTTTTGATAGAGAGAGAGGAATTCAGATTCGCATTCATCTATTTGGCTCTCGTGAACTCAGGTGTGATGGTGCGAGAGAGAAGAAATTCATCCTCGCATTCATCGATTTGTCTCTCCTGAACTCAGGTTTGATTGAGAGAGAGGAACTCAGATTCGCATTCATCGATTTGGCTCACGTGAACTCAGGTTTGATGGGGCGGAGAGAAGAAATTCAGCCTCGCATTCATCGATTTGGCTCGCGGAACTCAGATAGGATGGTGCGAGAGAGAAGAAATTCAGATTCGCATTCATCGATTTGGCTCTCGTGAACTCAGGTTTGATAGAGAGAGAGGAATTCAGATTCGCATTCATCTCTTTGTCTCTCGTGAACTCAGGTTTGATAGAGAGAGAGGAATTCAGCTTCGCATTCATCTATTGGCTCACGTGAACTCAGGTGTGATGGTGCGAGAGGAAGTAATTCAGCTTCGCATTCATCGATTCGGCGCACGTGAACTCAAGGTGTGATGGTGCAAGAGAGAAGTAATTCAGCTTCGCATTCATCGATTCGGCGCACGTGAACTCAGGTGTGATGGTGCGAGTGAGAAGAAATTCAGCTTCGCATCATCGATTGGCTCACGTGAACTCAGGTGTGGATGGCGAGAGAGAAGAAATTCAGCCTCGCATTCATCGATTTGGCTCACCTGAACTCAGGTTTGATAGAGAGAGTGTAATTCATTCGCAGCATCTATTTGGCCACGTGAACTCAGGTTGATGGTGCGAGAGAGAAGTAAATCAGCTTC
Organism: Taenia multiceps; assembly: GCA_001923025.3. Taxonomy (NCBI): domain Eukaryota; kingdom Metazoa; phylum Platyhelminthes; class Cestoda; order Cyclophyllidea; family Taeniidae; genus Taenia; species Taenia multiceps. The sequence continues at coordinate 33,307,080 of CM010312.1, forward strand.
GCATTCATCGATTTCGCTCACGTGAAGTCAGTGTGATTGTGCGAGAGAGAAGTAATTCAGCTTCGCATTCATCGATTTGGCTCTCGTGAAATCAGGTTTGATGGGGCGGAGAGAAGTAATTCAGCTTCGCATTCATCGATTTGGCTCACGTGAACTCAGGTTTGATGGTGCGAGAGAGAAGTAATTCAGCTTCGACATCGATTGTCTCAAGTGAACTCAGGTTTGATGGTGCAAGAGAGAAGTAAATCAGCTTCGCATTCATCGATTTGGCTTCGTGAACTCAGTTTTGATAGAGAGAGAGAAATTCACCTTCGCATTCATGTATTGGTTACGTGAACTTAGGTTTGATAGTTCGAGAGAAAAGAAATTCAGCCTCGCATTCATGATTTGGCTCTCGTGAACTCAGTTTTGATAGAGAGAGAGAAATTCAGCTTCGCATTCATCGATTTGGCTCACGTGAACTCAGGTTTGATGGTGCGAGAGAGAAGAAATTCAGCCTCGCATTCATCGATTTGGCTCTCGTGAACTCAGGTTTGATGGTGCGAGAGTGAAGAAATTCACCCTCGCATTCATCGATTTGGCTCTCGTGAACTCAGGTTTGATAGAGAGAGTGAAATTTTCTTTTCGCATTCATCGATTTGGCTCACGTGAAATCAGGTGTGATGGTGCGAGAGAGAAGTAATTCAGCTTCGCATTCATCGTTTTGGCTCTCGTGAACTCTGGTTTGATGGTGCGAGATAGAAGAAATTCAGCTTCGCATTCATCGATTTGGCTGACGTGAACTCAGGTGCGATGGTGCGATAGAGAAGTAATTCAGCTTCGCATTCAACGATTCGGCTCACGTGAACTTAGGTGTGATGGTGCGAGTGAGAATTAATTCAGCTTCGCATTCATCGATTTGGCTCGCGGAACTCAGAATTGATGATGCGAGAGAGAAGTAATTCAGCCTCGCATTCATCAATTTGGCTCTCGTAAACTCAGGTTTGATAGAGAGAGAGGAATTCAGCTTCGCATTCATCTATTTGGCTCTCGTGAACTCAGGTTTGATGGTGCGAGAGAGAAGAAATTCAGCCTCGCATTCATCGATTTGGCTCTCGTGAACTCAGGTTTGATGGTGCGAGAGTGAAGAAATTCACCCTCGCAATCATCGATTTGGCTCTCGTGAACTCAGGTTTGATAGAGAGAAGTGAAATTTTCTTTTCGCATTCATCGATTTGGCTCACGTGAAATCAGGTGTGATGGTGCGAGAGAGAAGTAATTCAGCTTCGCATTCATCGTTTTGGCTCTCGTGAACTCTGGTTTGATGGTGCGAGATAGAAGAAATTCAGCTTCGCATTCATCGATTTGGCTGACGTGAACTCAGGTGCGATGGTGCGATAGAGAATTAATTCAGCTTCGCATTCATCGATTCGGCTCACGTGAACTTAGGTGTGATGGTGCGAGTGAGAATTAATTCAGCTTCGCATTCATCGATTTGGCTCGCGTGAACTCAGAATTGATGATGCGAGAGAGAAGTAATTCAGCCTCGCATTCATCGATTTGGCTCTCGTAAACTCAGGTTTGATAGAGAGAGAGGAATTCAGCTTCGCATTCATCGATTTGGCTCACGTGAACTCAGGTTTGATGGTGCGAGAGAGAAGAATTCAGCTCGCATTCATCGATTTGGCTCTCGTGAACTCAGGTTTGATGGTGCGAGAGTGAAGAAATTCACCATCGCATTCATCGATTTGGCTCTCGTGAACTCAGGTTTGATAAGAGAGTGAAATTTTCTTTTGGCATTCATCGATTTGGCTCACGTGAAATCAGGTGTGATGGTGCTAGTGAGAAGTAATTCAGCTTCGCATTCATCGTTTTGGCTCACGTGAACTCTGGTTTGATGGTGCGAAAGAGAAGAAATTCAGCTTCGCATTCATCGATTTGGCTGACGTGAACTCTGGTGCGATGGTGCGATAGAGAAATAATTCAGCTTCGCATTCATCGATTCGGCTCACGTGAACTTAGGTGTGATGGTGCGAGAGAGAAATAATTCAGCTTCGCATTCATCGATTTGGCTCGCGTGAACTCAGAATTGATGGTGCGAGAGAGAAATAATTCAGCCTCGCATTCATTGATTTGGCTCTCGTGAACTCAGTTTGATAGAGAGAGAGGAATTCAGTTTCCCATTCATCTATTTGGCTCTCGTGAACTCAGGTGTGATGGTGCGAGAGAGAAGTAATTCAGCTTCGCATTCATCGATTTGGCTCACGTGAACTCAGGTGTGATGGTGCGAGAGAGAAAAAATTCAGCCTCGCATTCATCGATTTGGCTCTAGTGAACTCAGTTTTGATAGAGAGAGAGGAATTCAGATTCGAATTCATCGATTTGGCTCACGCGAAATCAGGTGTGATGATGCGAGAGAGAAGAAATACAGCCTCGCATTCATCGATTTGGCTCTCGTGAACTCAGGTTTGCTAGAGAGAGAGGAATTCAGATTCGCATTCATCTATTTGGCTCTCGTGAACTCAGGTGTGATGGTGCGAGTGAGAAGAAATTCAGCTTCGCATTCATCGATTTGTTCTCGTGAACTCAGTTTGATAGAGAGAGAGGAATTCAGATTCGCATCATCTATTTGGGTCTCGTGAACTCAGGTGTGATGGTGCGAGAGAGAAGAAATTCATCCTCGCATTCATCGATTTGTCTCTCCTGAACTCAGGTTTGATTGAGAGAGAGGAACTCAGATTCGCATTCATCGATTTGGCTCACGTGAACTCAGGTTTGATGGGGCGGGAGAGAAGAAATTCAGCCTCGCATTCATCGATTTGGCTCGCGGAACTCAGATAGGATGGTGCGAGAGAGAAGAAATTCAGATTCGCATTCATCGATTTGGCTCTTCAGATTCGCATTCATCGATTTGGCTCTCGTGAACTCAGGTTTGATAGAGAGAGAGGAATTCAGATTCGCATTCATCTCTTTGTCTCTCGTGAACTCAGGTTTGATAGAGGAGAGAGGAATTCAGCTTCGCATTCATCTATTTGGCTCACGTGAACTCAGGTGTGATGGTGCGAGAGAGAAGTAATTCAGCTTCGCATTCATCGATTCGGCGCACGTGAACTCAGGTGTGATGGTGCAAGAGAGAAGTAATTCAGCTTCGCATTCATCGATTCGGCGCACGTGAACTCAGGTGTGATGGTGCGAGTGAGAAGAAATTCAGCTTCGCATTCATCGATTTGGCTCACGTGAACTCAGGTGTGATGGTGCGAGAGAGAAGAAATTCAGCCTCGCATTCATCGATTTGGCTCACCTGAACTCAGGTTTGATAGAGAGAGAGTAATTCATCTTCGCATTCATCTATTTGGCTCACGTGAACTCAGGTTTGATGGTGCGAGAGAGAAGTAAATCAGCTTCGCATTCATCGATTTCGCTCACGTGAAGTCAGGTGTGATTGTGCGAGAGAGAAGTAATTCAGCTTCGCATTCATCGATTTGGCTCTCGTGAACTCAGGTTTGATGGGGCGAGAGAGAAGTAATTCAGCTTCGCATTCATCGATTTGGCTCACGTGAACTCAGGTTTGATGGTGCGAGAGAGAAGTAATTCAGCTTCGCATTCATCGATTTGTCTCAAGTGAACTCAGGTTTGATGGTGCGAGAGAGAAGTAAATCAGCTTCGCATTCATCGATTTGGCTCTCGTGAACTCAGTTTTGATAGAGAGAGAGAAATTCACCTTCGCATTCATCTATTTGGCTTACGTGAACTTAGGTTTGATAGTTCGAGAGAAAAGAAATTCAGCCTCGCATTCATCGATTTGGCTTTCGTGAACTCAGTTTTGATAGAGAGAGAGAAATTCAGCTTCGCATTCATCGATTTGGCTCACGTGAACTCAGGTTTGATGGTGCGAGAGAGAAGAAATTCAGCCTCGCATTCATCGATTGGCTCTCGTGAACTCAGGTTTGATGGTGCGAGAGTGAAGAAATTCACCCTCGCATTCATCGATTTGGCTCTCGTGAACTCAGGTTTGATAGAGAGAGTGAAATTTTCTTTTCGCATTCATCGATTTGGCTCACGTGAAATCAGGTGTGATGGTGCGAGAGAGAAGTAATTCAGCTTCGCATTCATCGTTTTGGCTCTCGTGAACTCTGGTTTGATGGTGCGAGATAGAAGAAATTCAGCTTCGCATTCATCGATTTGGCTGACGTGAACTCAGGTGCGATGGTGCGATAGAGAAGTAATTCAGCTTCGCATTCATCGATTCGGCTCACGTGAACATAGGTGTGATGGTGCGAGTGAGAATTAATCAGCTTCGCATTCATCGATTTGGCTCGCGTGAACTTAGAATTGATGATGCGAGAGAGAAGTAATTCAGCCTCGCATTCATGATTGGCTCTCGTGAACTCAGTTTTGATAGAGAGAGAGAAATTCAGCTTCGCATTCATCTATTTGGCTCTCGTGAACTCAGGTGTGATGGTGCGAGAGAGAAGTAATTCAGCTTCGCATTCATCGATTTGGCTCACGTGAACTCAGGTGTGATGGTGCGAGAGAGAAGAAATTCAGCCTCGCATTCATCGATTTGGCTATCGTGAACTCAGGTTGGAAAGAGAGAGAGAAATACAGCTTCGCATTCATCTATTTGGCTCTCGTGAACTCAGGTGTGATGGTGCGCGTGGGAAGAAATTCAGCTTCGCATTCATCGATTTGTTCTCGTGAACTCAGTTTTGATAGAGAGAGCGGAATTCAGATTCGCATTCATCTATTTGGCTCTCGTGAACTCAGGTGTGATGGTGCGAGTGAGAAGAAATTCATCCTCGCATTCATCGATTTGTCTCTCCTGAACTCAGGTTTGATTGAGAGAGAGAGGAATTCAGATTCGCATTCATCGATTTGGCTCACGTGAACTCAGGTTTGATGGGGCGGGTGAGAAGAAATTCAGCCTCGCATTCATCGATTTGGCTCGCGGAACTCAGATAGGATGGTGCGAGAGAGAAGAAATTCAGATTCGCATTCATCGATTTGGCTCTCGTGAACTCAGGTTTGATAGAGAGAGGAATTCAGATTCGCATTCATCTCTTGTCTCTCGTGAACTCAGGTTTGATAGAGAGAGAGGAATTCAGCTTCGCATTCATCTATTTGGCTCACGTGAACTCAGGTGTGATGGTGCGAGAGAGAAGTAATTCAGCTTCGCATTCATCGATTCGGCGCACGTGAACTCAGGTGTGATGGTGCAAGAGAGAAGTAATTCAGCTTCGTATTCATCGATTCGGCGCACGTGAACTCAGGTGTGATGGTGCGAGTGAGAAGAAATTCAGCTTCGCATTCATCGATTTGGCTCACGTGAACTCAGGTGTGATGGTGCGAGAGAGAAGAAATTCAGCCTCGCATTCATCGATTTGGCTCACCTGAACTCAGGTTTGATAGAGAGAGAGTAATTCATCTTCGCATTCATCTATTTGGCTCACGTGAACTCAGGTTTGATGGTGCGAGAGAGAAGTAAATCAGCTTCGCATTCATCGATTTCGCTCACGTGAAGTCAGGTGTGATTGTGCGAGAGAGAAGTAATTCAGCTTCGCATTCATCGATTTGGCTCTCGTGAACTCAGGTTTGATGGGGCGAGAGAGAAGTAATTCAGCTTCGCATTCATCGATTTGGCTCACGTGAACTCAGGTTTGATGGTGCGAGAGAGAAGTAATTCAGCTTCGCATTCATCGATTTGTCTCAAGTGAACTCAGGTTTGATGGTGCGAGAGAGAAGTAAATCAGCTTCGCATTCATCGATTTGGCTCTCGTGAACTCAGTTTTGATAGAGAGAGAGAAATTCACCTTCGCATTCATCTATTTGGCTTACGTGAACTTAGGTTTGATAGTTCGAGAGAAAAGAATTCAGCCTCGCATTCATCGATTTGGCTCTCGTGAACTCAGTTTTGATAGAGAGAGAAATTCAGCTTCGCATTCATCGATTTGGCTCACGTGAACTCAGGTTTGATGGTGCGAGAGAGAAGAAATTCAGCCTCGCATTCATCGATTTGGCTCTCGTGAACTCAGGTTTGATGGTGCGAGAGTGAAGAAATTCACCCTCGCATTCATCGATTTGGCTCTCGTGAACTCAGGTTTGATAGAGAGAGTGAAATTTTCTTTTCGCATTCATCGATTTGGCTCACGTGAAATCAGGTGTGATGGTGCGAGAGAGAAGTAATTCAGCTTCGCATTCATCGTTTTGGCTCTCGTGAACTCTGGTTTGATGGTGCGAGATAGAAGAAATTCAGCTTCGCATTCATCGATTTGGCTGACGTGAACTCAGGTGCGATGGTGCGATAGAGAAGTAATTCAGCTTCGCATTCATCGATTCGGCTCACGTGAACTTAGGTGTGATGGTGCGAGAGAGAAGTAATTCACCTCGCATTCATTTCTTTGTCTCTCGTGAACTCAGTTTGATAGAGAGAGAGGAATTCAGATTCGAATTCATCTATTTGGCTCTCGTGAACTCAGGTGTGATGGTGCGAGAGAGAAGAAATTCAGCTTCGCATTCATCGATTTGGCTCACGTGAACTCAGGTGTGATGGTGCGAGAGAGAAGAAATTCAGCTTCGCATTCATCGATTTGGCTCACGTGAACTCAGGTGTGATGGTGCGAGAGAGAAGAAATTCAGCCTCGCATTCATCGATTTGGCTCTCGTGAACTCAGGTTTGATAGAGAGAGAGTAATTCATCTTCGCATTCATCTATTTGGCTCACGTGAACTCAGGTTTGATGGTGCGAGAGAGAAGTAAATCAGCTTCGCATTCATCGATTTCGCTCACGTGAAGTCAGGTGTGATTGTGCGAGAGAGAAGTAATTCAGCTTCGCATTCATCGATTTGGCTCTCGTGAACTCAGGTTTGATGGGGCGAGAGAGAAGTAATTCAGCTTCGCATTCATCGATTTGGCTCACGTGAACTCAGGTTTGATGGTGCGAGAGAGAAGTAATTCAGCTTCGCATTCATCGATTTGTCTCAAGTGAACTCAGGTTTGATGGTGCGAGAGAGAAGTAAATCAGCTTCGCATTCATCGATTTGGCTCTCGTGAACTCAGTTTTGATAGAGAGAGAGAAATTCACCTTCGCATTCATCTATTTGGCTTACGTGAACTTAGGTTTGATAGTTCGAGAGAGAAAGAAATTCAGCCTCGCATTCATCGATTTGGCTCTCGTGAACTCAGTTTTGATAGAGAGAGAGAAATTCAGCTTCGCATTCATCGATTTCGCTCACGTGAACTCAGGTGTGATGGTGCGAGAGAGGAGTAATTCAGCCTCGCATTCATCGATTTGGCTCACGTGAACTCAGGTTTGATGGTGCGAGAGTGAAGAAATTCACCCTCGCATTCATCGATTTGGCTCTCGTGAACTCAGGTTTGATAGAGAGAGTGAAATTTTCTTTTCGCATTCATCGATTTGGCTCACGTGAAATCAGGTGTGATGGTGCGAGAGAGAAGTAATTCAGCTTCGCATTCATCGTTTTGGCTCTCGTGAACTCTGGTTTGATGGTGCGAGATAGAAGAAATTCAGCTTCGCATTCATCGATTTGGCTCACGTGAACTCAGGTGTGATGGTGCGAGAGAGAAGTAATTCAGCTTCGCATTCATCGATTTGGCTCACGTGAACTCAGGTGTGATGGTGCGAGAGAGAAGAAATTCAGCCTCGCATTCATCGATTTGGCTCTCGTGAACTCAGTTTTGATAGAGAGAGAGGAATTCAGATTCGAATTCATCTATTTGGCTCTCGTTAACTCAGGTGTGATATGCGAGAGAGAAGAAATACAGCCTCGCATTCATCGATTTGGCTCACGTGAAATCAGGTGTGATGGTGCGAGAGAGAAGAAATTCAGCTTCGCATTCATCGTTTTGGCTCACGTGAACTCAGGTGTGATGGTGCGAGAGAGAAGAAATTCAGCCTCGCATTCATCGATTGGCTCACCTGAACTCAGGTTTGATAGAGGAGAGTAATTCATCTTCGCATTCATCTATTTGGCTCACGTGAACTCAGGTTTGATGGTGCGAGAGAGAAGTAAATCAGCTTCGCATTCATCGATTTCGCTCACGTGAAGTCAGGTGTGATTGTGCGAGAGAGAAGTAATTCAGCTTCGCATTCATCGATTTGGCTCTCGTGAACTCAGGTTTGATGGGGCGAGAGAGAAGTAATTCAGCTTCGCATTCATCGATTTGGCTCACGTGAACTCAGGTTTGATGGTGCGAGTGAGTAGAAATTCAGCCTCGCATTCATCGATTTGGCTCACCTGAACTCAGGTTTGATAGAGAGAGAGTAATTCATCTTCGCATTCATCTATTTGGCTCACGTGAACTCAGGTTTGATGGTGCGAGAGAGAAGTAAATCAGCTTCGCATTCATCGATTTCGCTCACGTGAAGTCAGGTGTGATTGTGCGAGAGAGAAGTAATTCAGCTTCGCATTCATCGATTTGGCTCTCGTGAACTCAGGTTTGATGGGGCGAGAGAGAAGTAATTCAGCTTCGCATTCATCGATTTGGCTCACGTGAACTCAGGTTTGATGGTGCGAGAGAGAAGTAATTCAGCTTCGCATTCATCGTTTTGGCTCCCGTGAACTAAGTTTCTATAGAGAGAGAGAAATTCAGCTTCGCATTCATCTATTTGGCTCTCGTGAACTCAGGTTTGATGGTGCGAGAGAGAAGAAATTCAGACTCGCATTCATCGATTGGCTCGCGTGAACTCAGATTTGATGGTGCGAGAGAGAAGAAATTCAGCCTCACATTCATCGATTTGGCTCGCGTGAACTCAGATTTGATGGTGCGAGAGAGAAGTAATTCAGCTTCGCATTCATCGATATGGCCCACGTGAACTCAGATTTGATGGTGCGAGAGAGAAGAAATTCAGCCTCGCATTCATCGATTTGGCTCGCGTGAACTCAGATTTGATGGTGCGAGAGAGAAGTAATTCAGCTTCGCATTCATCGATATGGCCCACGTGAACTCAGGTTTGATAGAGAGAGAGAAATTCAGCTTAGCATTCATCTATTTGGCTCTCGTGAACTCAGGTTTGATGGTGCGAGAGAGAAGAAATTCAGCCTCGCATTCATCGATTTGGCTCGCGTGAACTCAGATTTGATGGTGCGAGAGAGAAGAAATTCAGCCTCGCATTCATCGATTTGGCTCGCGTGAACTCAGATTTGATGGTGCGAGAGAGAAGAAATTCAGCCTCGCATTCATCGATTTGGCTCGCGTGAACTCAGATTTGATGGTGCGAGAGAGAAGTAAATCAGCTTCGCATTCATCGATATGGCCCACGTGAACTCAGGTTTGATAGAGAGAGAGAAATTCAGCTTAGCATTCATCTATTTGGCTCTCGTGAACTCAGGTTTGATGGTGCGAGAGAGAAGAAATTCAGCCTCGCATTCATCGATTTGGCTCTCCTGAACTCAGGTTTGATAGAGAGAGGGGATTCAGCCTCGCATTCATCGATTTGGCTCTCGTAAACTCAAGTTTGATCGAGAGAGAATTAATTCAGCTTCGCATTCATCGATTTGGCTCACGTGAACTCAGGTTTGATTGTACGAGAGAGAAGAAATTCAGCTTCGCATTCATCGATTTGGCTCACGTGAACTCAGGTGTGATGGTGCGAGAGAGAAGTAATTCAGCTTCGCATTCATCGCTTTGGCTCACGTGAACTCAGGTTTGATGGGGCGGAAGAGATGATATTCAGCAGCGGATTCAACGATTTGGCTCACGTGAACTCAGGTGTGATTGTACGAGAGAGAATAAATTCAGCTTCGCATTCATCGATTTGTCTCACCTGAACTCAGATTTGATAGTGCGAGAGACAAGAAATTCAGCCTCGCATTCATCGATTTGGCTCTCGTGAACTCAAGTTTGATCGAGAGAGAATTAATTCAGCTTCGCATTCATCGATTTGGCTAACGTGAACTGAGGTTTGATGGGGCGGAAGAGATGATATTCAGCATCGGATTCATCGATTTGGCTCACGTGAACTCAGGTGTGATGGTGCGAGAGAGAAGTAATTCTGCTTCGCATTCATTGATTTGGCTCTCCTGAACTCAGGTTTGATAGAGAGAGAGAAGAAATTCAGCCTCGCATTCATCGATTTGGCTCTCGTGAACTCAAGTTTGATCGAGAGAGAATAAATTCAGCTTCGCATTCATCGATTTGGCTCACGTGAACTCAGGTGTGATGGTGCGAGAGAGAAGTAATTCAGCTTCGCATTTATCGCTTTGGCTCACGTGAACTCAGGTTGATGGGGCGGAAGAGATGATATTGAGCATCGGATTCATCGATTTGGCTCACGTGAACTCAGGTGTGATTGTACGAGAGAAAATAAATTCAGCTTCGCATTCATCGATTTGTCTCACCTGAACTCAGATTTGATGGTGCGAGTGAGAAGAAATTCAGCCTCGCATTCATCGATTTGCCTCTCGTGAACTCAGTTTTGATAGAGAGAGAGAAATTCAGCTTCGCATTCATCTATTTGGCTCTCGTGAACTCAGGTGTGATGGTGCGAGAAGTAGTTCAGCTTCGCATTCATCGATTTGGCTCACGTGAACTTAGGTTTGATGGTGCGAGAGAGAAGAATTCAGCCTCGCATTCATCGATTTGGCTCTCGTGAACTCAGTTTGATAGAGAGAGAGAAATTCAGCTACGCATTCATCTATTTGGCTCTTCTGAACTCAGGTTTAATGGTGCGAGAGAGAAGAAATTCAGCCTCGCATTCATCGATTTGGCTCGCGTGAAATCAGGTGTGATGGTGCGAGAGATAAGATATTCAGCTTCGCATTCATCGTTTTGGCTCCCGTGAACTAAGTTCTATAGAGAGAGAGAAATTCAGCTTCGCATTCATCTATTGGCTCTCGTGACCTCAGGTGTTATGGTGAGAGAGAAGAAATTCAGCCTCGCATTCATCGATTTGGCTCGCGTGAAATCAGGTGTGATGGTGCGAGAGAGAATATTTTCAGCTTCGCATTCATCGTTTTCGCTCTCGTGAACTCAGTTTTAATAGAGAGGGAGAAATTCAGCTTCGCATTCATCTATTTGGCTCTCGTGTACTCAGGTGTGATGGTGCGAGAGAGAAGTAATTCAGCTTCGCATTCATCGATATGCCCCACGTGAACTCAGGTTTGATAGAGAGAGAGAAATTCAGCTAAGCATTCATCTATTTGGCTCTCGTGAACTCAGGTTTGATGGTGCGAGAGAGAGAAGAAATTCAGCCTCGCATTCAGCGATTTGGCTCGCGTGAACTTAGATTTGATGGTGCGAGAGAGAAGAAATTCAGCCTCGCATTCATCGATTTGGCTCTCCTGAACTCAGGTTTTGATAGAGAGAGAGGGATTCAGCCTCGCATTCATCGATTTGGCTCTCGTGAACTCAAGTTTGATCGAGAGAGAATTAATTCAGCTTCGCATTCAACTATTTGGCTCACGTGAACTCAGGTTGATTGTACGAGAGAGAAGAAATTCAGCTTCGCATTCATCGATTTGGCTCACGTGAACTCAGGTGTGATGGTGCGAGAGAGAAGTAATTCAGCTTCGCATTCATCGCTTTGGCTCACGTGAACTCAGGTTTGATGGGGCGGAAGAGATGATATTCAGCAGCGGATTCATCGATTTGGCTCACGTGAACTCAGGTGTGATTGTACGAGAGAGAATAAATTCAGCTTCGCATTCATCGATTTGTCTCACCTGAACTCAGATTTGATAGTGCGAGAGAGAAGAAATTCAGCCTCGCATTCATCGATTTGGCTCGCGAGAACTCAGATTTGATGGTGCGAGTGAGAAGAAATTCAGCCTCGCATTCATCGATTTGCCTCTCGTGAACTCAGTTTTGATAGAGAGAGAGAAATTAAGCTACGCATTCATCTATTTGGCTCTTCTGAACTCAGGTTTAATGGTGCGAGAGAGAAGAAATTCAGCCTCGCATTCATCGATTTGGCCCGCGTGAAATCAGGTGTGATGGTGCGAGAGATAAGATATTCAGCTTCGCATTCATCGTTTTGGCTCCGTGAACTAAGTTTCTATAGAGAGAGAGAAATTCAGCTTCGCATTCATCTATTTGGCTCTCGTGACATCAGGTGTTATGGTGAGAGAGAAGAAATTCAGCCTCGCATTCATCGATTTGGCTCTCGTGAACTCAAGTTTGATCGAGAGAGAATTAATTCAGCTTCGCATTCATCGATTTGGCTCACGTGAACTCAGGTTTTATTGTACGAGAGAGAAGAAATTCAGCTTCGCATTCATCGATTTGGCTCACGTGAACTCAGGTGTGATGGTGCGAGAGAGAAGTAATTCAGCTTCGCATTCATCGCTTTGGCTCACGTGAACTCAGGTTTGATGGGGCGGAAGAGATGATATTCAGCATCGGATTCATCGATTTGGCTCACGTGAACTCAGGTGTGATTGTACGAGAGAGAATAAATTCAGCTTCGCATTCATCGATTTGTCTCACATGAACTCAGATTTGATAGTGCGAGAGAGAAGAAATTCAGCCTCGCATTCATCGATTTGGCTCACGTGAACTCAAGTTTGATCGAGAGAGAATTAATTCAGCTTCGCATTCATCGATTTGGCTCACGTGAACTCAGGTTTGATTGTACGAGAGAGAAGAAATTCTGCTTCGCATTCATCGATTTGGCTCACGTGAACTCAGGTTTGATGGTGCGAGAGAGAAGTAATTCAGCTTCGCATTCATCGATTTGGCTCTCCTGAACTCAGGTTGATAGAGAGAGAGAAGTAATTCAGCCTCGCATTCATCGATTTGGCTCTCGTGAAATCAGGTTTGATGGTGCGAGAGAGAAGAAATTCAGCCTCGCATTCATCGATTTGGCTCACGTGAACTCAGGTTATATAGAGAGAGAGGAATTCATCTTCGCATTCATCTATTTGGCTCACGTGAACTCAGGTTTGATGGTGCGAGAGAGAAGTAAATCAGCTTCGCATTCATCGATTTGACTCACCTGAACTCAGGTTTGATGGTGCGAGAGAGAAGTAATTCTGCTTCGCATTCATCGATTGGCTCTCCTGAACTCAGGTTTGATGGTGCGAGAGAGAAGAAATTCAGCCTCGCATTCATCGATTTGGCTCACGTGAACTCAGGTGTGATGGTGCGAGAGAGAAGTAATTCAGTCTTGCATTCATCGATTTGGCTCACGTGAACTCAGGTTTGATGGGGCGGGAGAGAAGAAATTCAGCCTCGCATTCATCGATTTGGCTCTCGTGAACTCAGGTTTGATAGAAAAAGAGGAATTCAGCTTCGCATTCATCGATTTGGCTCACGTGAACTCAGGTGTGATGGTGCGAGAGAGAAGAAATTCAGCCTCGCATTCATCGATTTGGCTCACCTGAACTCAGGTTTGATAGAGAGAGAGGAATTCATCTTCGCATTCATCTATTTGGCTCACGTGAACTCAGGTTTGATGGTGCGAGAGAGAAGTAAATCAGCTTCGCATTCATCGATTTCGCTCACGTGAAGTCAGGTGTGATTGTGCGAGAGAGAATTAATTCAGCTTCGCATTCATCGATTTGGCTCTCGTCAACTCAGGTGTGATGGGGCGAGAGAGAAGTAATTCAGCATCGCATTCATCGATTGGCTCACGTGAACTCAGGTTTGATGGTGCGAGAGAGAAGTAAATCAGCTTCGCATTCATCGATTTAACTCTCGTGAACTCAGTTTTGATAGAGAGAGAGAAATTCAGCTTCGCATTCATCTATTTGGCTTACGTGAACTCAGGTTTGATAGTTCGAGAGAGAAGAAATTCAGCCTCGCATTCATCGATTTGGCTCTCGTAAACTCAGGTTTGATAGAGAGAGAGAAATTCAGCTTCGCATTCATCGATTTGGCTCACGTGAACTCAGGTTTGATGGTGCGAGAGAGAAGAAATTCAGCCTCGCATTCATCGATTTGGCTCTCGTGAACTCAGGTTTGATGGTGCGAGAGTGAAGAAATTCACCCTCGCAATCATCGATTGGCTCTCGTGAACTCAGGTTTGATAGAGAGAGTGAAATTTTCTTTTCGCATTCATCGATTCGGCTCACGTGAACTTAGGTGTGATGGTGCGAGAGAGAAATAATTCAGCTTCGCTTTCATCGATTTGGCTCGCGTGAACTGAGAATTGATGGTGCGAGAGAGAAGTAATTCAGCCTCGCATTCATTGATTTGGCTCTCCTGAACTCAGTTTTGATAGAGAGAGAGGAATTCAGATTCCCATTCATCTATTTGGCTCTCGTGAACTCAGGTGTGATGGTGCGAGAGAGAAGTAATTCAGCTTCGCATTCATCGATTTGGCTCACGTAAACTCAGGTTTGATGGTGCGAGAGAGAAGAAATTCAGACTCGCTTTCATCGATTTGGCTCACGTGAACTCAGGTTTGATGGTGCGAGAGAGAAGTAATTCAGCTTCGCATTCATCGATTTCGCTCACGTGAACTCAGGTTTGATGGTGCGAGAGAGAAGAAATTCAGCCTCGCATTCATCGATTTGGCTCACGTGAACTCAGGTGCGATGGTGCGATAGAGTAGTAATTCAGCTTCGCATTCATCGATTCGGCTCACGTGAACTTAGGTGTGATGGTGCGAGAGAGAAATAATTCAGCTTCGCATTCATCGATTTGGCTCGCGTGAACTCAGAATTGATGGTGCGAGAGAGAATAATTCAGCCTCGCATTCATCGATTTGGCTCTCGTGAACTCAGTTTTGATAGAGAGAGAGAAATTCAGCTTCGCTTTCATCGATTTCGCTCTCGTGAACTCAGGTGTGATGGTGCGAGAGAGAAGTAATTCAGCCTCGCATTCATCGATTTGGCTCACGTGAACTCAGGTTTGATGGTGGGAGAGAGAAGTAATTCAGCCTCGCATTCATCGATTTGGCTCTCGTAAACTCAGGTTTGATAGAGAGAGAGGAATTCCGATTCGCATTCATCGATTTGGCTCACGTGAACTCAGGTTTGATGGTGCGAGATAGAAGAAATTCAGCCTCGCATTCATCGATTTGGCTCTCGTGAACTCAGGTTTGATAGAGAGAGAGGAATTCAGATTCGCATTCTTCTATTTGGCTATCGTGAACTCAGGTGTGATGGTGCGAGTGAGAAGAAATTCAGCTTCGCATCATCGATTTGTTCTCGTGAACTCAGTTTTGATAGAGAGAGAGGAATTCAGATTCGCATTCATCTATTTGGCTCTCGTGAACTCAGGTTTGATGGTGCGAGAGAGAAGTAAATCAGCTTCGCATTCATCGATTTCGCTCACGTGAAGTCAGGTGTGATTGTGCGAGAGAGAAGTAATTCAGCTTCGCATTCATCGATTTGGCTCTCGTCAACTCAGGTGTGATGGTGCGAGAGAGAAGTAATTCAGCTTCGCATTCATCGATTTGGCTCACGTGAACTCAGGTTTGATGGTGCGAGAGAGAAATAATTCAGCTTCGCATTCATCGATTTGGCTCACTTTAACTCAGGTGTGGTTGTGCGAGAGAGAAATATTTCAGATTCGCATTCATCGACTTGGCTCTCGTGAACTCAGGTGTGATGGTGCGAGAGAGAAGTAATTCAGCTTCGCATTCATCGATTTGTCTCAAGTGAACTCAGGTTTGATGGTGCGAGAGAGAAGTAAATCAGCTTCGCATTCATCGATTTAACTCTCGTGAACTCCGTTTTGATAGAGAGAGAGAAATTCAGCTTCGCATTCATCTATTTGGCTTACGTGAACTCAGGTTTGATAGTTCGAGAGAGAAGAAATTCAGCCTCGCATTCATCGATTTGGCTCTCGTAAACTCAGGTTTGATAAAGAGAGAGAAATTCAGCTTCGCATTCATCGATTTGGCTCACGTGAACTCAGGTTTGATGGTGCGAGAGAGAAGTAATTCAGCTTCGCATTCATCTATTTGGCTCACGTGAACTCAGGTTTGATGGTGCGAGAGAGAATAAATTCAGACTCGCATTCATCGATTTGGCTCTCGTGAACTCAGGTTTGATGGTGCGAGAGTGAAGAAATTCACCCTCGCAATCATCGATTTGGCTCTCGTGAACTCAGGTTTGATAGAGAGAGTGAAATTTTCTTTTCGCATTCATCGATTTGGCTCACGTGAAATCAGGTGTGATGGTGCGAGTGAGAAGTAATTCAGCTTCGCATTCATCGTTTGGATCACGTGAACTCTGGTTTGATGGTGCGAAAGAGAAGAAATTCAGCTTCGCATTCATCGATGTGGCTCACGTGAACTCAGGTGCGATGGTGCGATAGAGAAGTAATTCAGCTTCGCATTCATCGATTCGGCTCACGTGAACTTAGGTGTGATGGTGCGAGAGAGAAATAATTCAGCTTCGCATTCATCGATTTGGCTCGCGTGAACTCAGAATTGATGGTGCGAGAGAGAATAATTCAGCCTCGCATTCATTGATTTGGCTCTCGTGAACTCAGTTTTGATAGAGAGAGAGAAATTCAGATTCGCATTCATCGACTTGGCTCTCGTGAACTCAGGTGGATGGTGCGAGAGAGAAGTAATTCAGCTTCGCATTCATCGATTGTCTCAAGTGAACTCAGGTTTGATGGTGCGAGAGAGAAGTAAATCAGCTTCGCATTCATCGATTTAACTCTCGTGAACTCCGTTTTGATAGAGAGAGAGAAATTCAGCTTCGCATTCATCTATTTGGCTTACGTGAACTCAGGTTTGATAGTTCGAGAGAGAAGAAATTCAGCCTCGCATTCATCGATTTGGCTCTCGTAAACTCAGGTTTGATAAAGAGAGAGAAATTCAGCTTCGCATTCATCGATTTGGCTCACGTGAACTCAGGTTTGATGGTGCGAGAGAGAAGTAATTCAGCTTCGCATTCATCTATTTGGCTCACGTGAACTCAGGTTTGATGGTGCGAGAGAGAATAAATTCAGACTCGCATTCATCGATTTGGCTCTCGTGAACT
The DNA here is from genome assembly GCA_001923025.3 of Taenia multiceps. Lineage (NCBI taxonomy): Eukaryota > Metazoa > Platyhelminthes > Cestoda > Cyclophyllidea > Taeniidae > Taenia > Taenia multiceps. The sequence goes on from CM010312.1 coordinate 33,323,960, forward strand.
CAGGTTTGATGGTGCGAGAGTGAAGAAATTCACCCTCGCAATCATCGATTTGGCTCTCGTGAACTCAGGTTTGATAGAGAGAGTGAAATTTTCTTTTCGCATTCATCGATTTGGCTCACGTGAAATCAGGTGTGATGGTGCGAGTGAGAAGTAATTCAGCTTCGCATTCATCGTTTTGGATCACGTGAACTCTGGTTTGATGGTGCGAAAGAGAAGAAATTCAGCTTCGCATTCATCGATTTGGCTCACGTGAACTCAGGTGCGATGGTGCGATAGAGAAGTAATTCAGCTTCGCATTCATCGATTCGGCTCACGTGAACTTAGGTGTGATGGTGCGAGAGAGAAATAATTCAGCTTCGCATTCATCGATTTGGCTCGCGTGAACTCAGAATTGATGGTGCGAGAGAGAATAATTCAGCCTCGCATCATTGATTGGCTCTCGTGAACTCAGTTTTGATAGAGAGAGAGAAATTCAGCTTCGCATTCATCGATTTGGCCCTCGTGAACTCAGTGTGATGGTGCGAGAGAGAAGTAATTCAGCTTTGCATTCATCGATTTGGCTCACGTAAACTCAGGTTTGATGGTGGGAGAGAGAAGAAATTCAGCCTCGCATTCATCGATTTGGCTCTCGTAAACTCAGGTTTGATAGAGAGAGAGGAATTCCGATTCGCATTCATCGATTTGGCTCACGTGAACTCAGGTTTGATGGTGCGAGATAGAAGAAATTCAGCCTCGCATTCATTGATTTGGCTCTCGTGAACTCAGTTTGTGATAGAGAGAGAGGAATTCAGATTCCCATTCATCTATTTGGCTCTCGTGAACTCAGGTGTGATGGTGCGAGAGAGAAGTAATTCAGCTTTGCATTCATCGATTTGGCTCACGTAAACTCAGGTTTGATGGTGGGAGAGAGAAGAAATTCAGCCTCGCATTCATCGATTTGGCTCTCGTAACTCAGGTTTGATAGAGAGAGAGGAATTCCGATTCGCATTCATCGATTTGGCTCACGTGAACTCAGGTTGATGGTGCGAGAGAGAAGAAATTCAGCCTCGCATTCATCGATTTGGCTCTCGTGAACTCAGGTTTGATAGAGAGAGAGGAATTCAGATTCGCATACTTCTATTTGGCTATCGTGAACTCAGGTGTGATGGTGCGAGTGAGAAGAAATTCAGCTTCGCATTCATCGATTTGTTCTCGTGAACTCAGTTTTAATAGAGAGAGAGGAATTCAGATTCGCATTCATCTATTTGGCTCTCGTGAACTCAGGTTTGATGGGGCGGGAGAGAGAAATTCAGCCTCGCATTCATCGATTTGGCTCGCGGAACTCAGATATGATGGTGCGGAGAAGAGAGAAATTCAGATTCGCATCATCGATTTGGCTCTCGTGAACTCAGGTTGATAGAGAGAGAGGAATTCAGATTCGCATTCATCTCTTTGTCTCTCGTGAACTCAGGTTTGATAGAGAGAGGAATTCAGCTTCGCATTCATCTATTGGCTCACGTGAACTCAGGTGTGTGATGGTGCGAGAGAGAAGTAATTCAGCTTCGCATTCATCGATTCGGCGCACGTGAACTCAGGTGTGATGGTGCAAGAGAGAAGTAATTCAGCTTCGCATTCATCGATTCGGCGCACGTGAACTCAGGTGTGATGGTGAGAGTGAGAAGAAATTCAGCTTCGCATTCATCGATTTGGCTCACGTGAACTCAGGTGTGATGGTGCGAGAGAGAAGAAATTCAGCCTCGCATTCATCGATTTGGCTCACCTGAACTCAGGTTTGATAGAGAGAGAGTAATTCATCTTCGCATTCATCTATTTGGCTCAACTCAGGTTTGATGGTGCGAGAGAGAAGTAAATCAGCTTCGCATTCATCGATTTCGCTCACGTGAAGTCAGGTGTGATTGTGCGAGAGAGAAGTAATTCAGCTTCGCATTCATCGATTTGGCTCTCGTGAACTCAGGTTTGATGGGGCGAGAGAGAAGTAATTCAGCTTCGCATTCATCGATTTGGCTCACGTGAACTCAGGTTTGATGGTGCGAGAGAGAAGTAAATCAGCTTCGCATTCATCGATTTGGCTCTCGTGAACTCAGTTTTGATAGAGAGAGAGAAATTCAGCTTCGCATTCATCTATTTGGCTTACGTGAACTTAGGTTTGATAGTTCGAGAGAGAAGAAATTCAGCCTCGCATTCATCGATTTGGCTCTCGAGAACTCAGGTTTGATAGAGAGAGAGAAATTCAGCTTCGCATTCAACGATTTGGCTCACGTGAACTCAGGTTTGATGGTGCGAGAGTGAAGAAATTCAGCCTCGCATTCATCGATTTGGCTCTCGTGAACTCAGGTTTGATGGTGCGAGAGTGAAGAAATTTACCCTCGCATTCATCGATTTGGCTCTCGTGAACTCAGGTTTGATAGAGAGAGTGAAATTTTTTTCGCATTCATCGATTTGGCTCACGTGAAATCAGGTGTGATGGTGCGAGAGAGAATAATTCAGCTTCGCATTCATCGTTTTGGCTCACGTGAACTCTGGTTTGATGGTGCGAGATAGAAGAAATTCAGCTTCGCATTCATCGATTTGGCTGACGTGAACTCAGGTGCGATGGTGCGATAGAGAAATAATTCAGCTTCGCATTCATCGATTCGGCTCACGTGAACTTAGGTGTGATGGTGCGAGTGAGAATTAATTCAGCTTCGCATTCATCGATTTGGCTCGCGTGAACTCAGAATTGATGATGCGAGAGAGAAGTAATTCAGCCTCGCATTCATTGATTTGGCTCTCGTGAACTCAGGTTTGTTAGATATAGAAAAATTCAGATTCGCATTCATCGATTTGGCTCTCGTGAAATCAGGTGTGATGGTGCGAGAGAGAAGTAATTCAGCTTCGCATTCATCGATTTGGCTCACGTGAACTCAGGTGTGATGGTGCGAGAGAGAAGAAATTCAGCCTCGCATTCATCGATTTGGCTCTCGTGAACTCAGGTTTGCTAGAGAGAGAGGAATTCAGATTCGCATTCATCTATTTGGCTCTCGTGAACTCAGGTGTGATGGTGCGAGAGAGAAGTAATTCAGCCTCGCATTCATCGATTTCGCTCTCGTGAACTCAGATATGATGGGGCGAGAGAGAAGAAATTCTGCCTCGCATTCATCGATTTCGCTCTCGTGAACTAAGGTTTGATAGAAAGAGAGGAATTCAGCTTCGCATTCATCGATTTCGCTCACGTGAAATCAGGTTTGATGGTGCGAGAGAGAAGAAATTCAGCCTCGCATTCATCGATTTGGCTCGCGTGAACTCAGGTTTGCTAGAGAGAGAGGAATTCAGATTCGCATTCATCTATTTGGCTCTCGTGAACTCAGGTGTGATGGTGCGAGAAAGAAGTATTCAGCCTCGCATTCATCGATTTCGCTCTCGTGAACTCAGATATGATGGGGCGAGAGAGAAGAAATTCTGCCTCGCATTCATCGATTTCGCTCTCGTGAACTAAGGTTTGATAGAGAGAGAGGAATTCAGCTTCGCATTCATCGATTTCGCTCACGTGAAATCAGGTTTGATGGTGCGAGAGAGAAGAATTTCAGCCTCGCATTCATCGATTTGGCTCGCGTGAACTCAGATATGATGGTGCGAGGGAGAAGAAAAAATTTAGATTCACATTCATCGATTTGGCTCTCGTGAACTTAGGTTTGATAGAGATAGAAATTCAGCTTCGCATTCATCGATTTGGCTCAAGTGAACTCAGCTTTGATGTGCGAGAGAGAAGAAATTCAGCCTCGCATTCATCGATTTGGCTCGCGTGAACTCAGGTTTGTTGGTGCGAGAGAAGAATTTTCAGCCTCGCATTCATCGATTTGGCTCGCGCGAACTCAGATATGATGGTGCGAGAGAGAAGAAATTCAGATTCGCATTCATCGATTTGTCTCTCGTGAACTCAGGTTTGATAAAGAGAGAGGAATTCAGCTTCGCATTCATCGATTTGGCTCACGTGAACTCAGGTTTGATGGTGCGAGAGAGAAGAAATTCAGCCTCGCATTCATCGATTTAAATCGCGTGAAATCAGGTGTGATGGTGCGAGAGAGAAGAAAAAATTTAGATTCGCATTTATCGATTTGGCTTTCGTAAACTCAGGTTTGATAGAGAAGAGGAATTCAGATTCGCATTCATCGATTTGGCTCACGTGAACTCAGGTTTGATGGTGCGAGAGAGAAGAAATTCAGCCTCGCATTCATCGTTTTGGCTCAAGTGAACTCTGGTTTGATGGTGCGAGAGAGAATAAATTCAGCCTCGCATTCATCGATTGGCTCACGTGAACTCAGGTGTGATGGTGCGAGAGAGAAGATATTCAGCTTCGCATTCATCGATTCGGCTCACGTAAACTCAGTTGTGATGGTGCGAGAGAGAGGAAACTCAGCCTCGCATTCATCGATTTGGCTCTCGTGAACTCAGGTTTGATAGAGAGAGAGAATTTAGATTCGCATTCATCTATTTGGCTCTCGTGAACTCAGGTGTGATGGTGCGCGAGAGAATTAATTCAGATTCCATTCATCGATTTGGCTCACGTGAACTCAGGTTTGATGGTGCGAGAGAGAAGAAATTCAGCCTCGCATTCATCGATTTGGCTCGCGTGACTCAGGTTGATAGAGAGAGAGGAATTCAGATTCGCATTCATCTATTGGCTCTCGTGAACTCAGGTGTGATGGTGCGAGAGAGAAGTAATTCAGATTCGCATTCATCTATTTGGCTCTCGTGAACTCAGGTGTGATGGTGTGCAGAGAGAAGTAATTCAGATTCGCATTCATCGATTTGGCTCACGTGAACTCAGGTTTGATGGTGCGAGAGAGAAGTAATTCAGCTTCGCATTCATCGATTTGGCTCTCGTGAACTCAGGTTTCATGGTGCGAGAGAGAAGAAATTCAGCCTCGCATTCATCGATTTCGCTCTCGTGAACTCAGATATGATGGGGCGAGAGAGAATAATTCTGCCTCGCATTCATCGATTTCGCTCTCGTGAACTAAGGTTGATAGAGAGAGAGGAATTCAGCTTCGCATTCATCGATTTCGCTCACGTGAAATCAGGTTTGATGGTGCGAGAGAGAAGAATTTCAGCCTCGCATTCATCGATTTGGCTCGCGTGAACTCAGATATGATGGTGCGAGGGAGAGAAAAAATTTAGATTCACATTCATCGATTTGGCTCTCGTGAACTTAGGTTTGATAGAGATAGAGAAATTCAGCTTCGCATTCATCGATTTGGCTCAAGTGAACTCAGCTTTGATGGTGCGAGAGAGAAGAAATTCAGCCTCGCATTCATCGATTTGGCTCGCGTGAACTCAGGTTTGTTGGTGCGAGAGAGAAGAATTTCAGCCTCGCATTCATCGATTTGGCTCGCGCGAACTCAGATATGATGGTGCGAGAGAGAAGAAATTCAGATTCGCATTCATCGATTTGTCTCTCGTGAACTCAGGTTTGATAAAGAGAGAGGAATTCAGCTTCGCATTCATCGATTTGGCTCACGTGAACTCAGGTTTGATGGTGCGAGAGAGAAGAAATTCAGCCTCGCATTCATCGATTTAAATCGCGTGAAATCAGGTGTGATGGTGCGAGAGAGAAGAAAAAATTTAGATTCGCATTTATCGATTTGGCTTTCGTAAACTCAGGTTTGATAGAGAGAGAGGAATTCAGATTCGCATTCATCGATTTGGCTCACGTGAATCAGGTTTGATGGTGCGAGAGAGAAGAATTCAGCCTCGCATTCATCGTTTTGGCTCAAGTGAACTCTGGTTTGATGGTGCGAGAGAGAATAAATTCAGCCTCGCATTCATCGATTTGGCTCACGTGAACTCAGGTGTGATGGTGCGAGAGAGAAATATTCAGCTTCGCATTCATCGATTCGGCTCACGTAAACTCAGTTGTGATGGTGCGAGCGAGAAGTAATTCAGCCTCGCATTCAACGATTTGACTCGCGTGAACTCAGGTTTGATAGAGAGAGAGGAATTTAGATTCGCATTCATCTATTTGGCTCTCGTGAACTCAGGTGTGATGGTGCGAGAAGAAGAATTTCAGCCTCGCATTCATCGATTTGGCTCGCGCGAACTCAGATATGATGGTGCGAGAGAGAAGAAATTCAGATTCGCATTCATCGATTTGTCTCTCGTGAACTCAGGTTTGATAAAGAGAGAGGAATTCAGCTTCGCATTCATCGATTTGGCTCACGTGAACTCAGGTTTGATGGTGCGAGAGAGAAGAAATTCAGCCTCGCATTCATCGATTTAAATCGCGTGAAATCAGGTGTGATGGTGCGAGAGAGAAGAAAAAATTTAGATTCGCATTTATCGATTTGGCTTCGTAAACTCAGGTTTGATAGAGAGAGAGGAATTCAGATTCGCATTCATCGATTTGGCTCACGTGAACTCAGGTGTGATGGTGCGAGAGAGAAGAAATTCAGCCTCGCATTCATCGTTTTGGCTCAAGTGAACTCTGGTTTGATGGTGCGAGAGAGATAAATTCAGCCTCGCATTCATCGATTTGGCTCACGTGAACTCAGGTGTGATGGTGCGAGAGAGAAGATATTCAGCTTCGCATTCATCGATTCGGCTCACGTAAACTCAGTTGTGATGGTGCGAGAGAGAGGAAACTCAGCCTCGCATTCATCGATTTGGCTCTCGTGAACTCAGGTTTGATAGAGAGAGAGGAATTTAGATTCGCATTCATCTATTTGGCTCTCGTGAACTCAGGTTTGATGGTGCGAGAGAGAAGAATTTCAGCCCTCGCATTCATCGATTTGGCTCGCGCGAACTCAGATATGATGGTGCGAGAGAGAAGAAATTCAGATTCGCATTCATCGATTTGTCTCTCGTGAACTCAGGTTTGATAAAGAGAGAGGAATTCAGCTTCGCATTCATCGATTTGGCTCACGTGAACTCAGGTTTGATGGTGCGAGAGAGAAGAAATTCAGCCTCGCATTCATCGATTTAAATCGCGTGAAATCAGGTGTGATGGTGCGAGAGAGAAGAAAAAATTTAGATTCGCATTTATCGATTTGGCTTCGTAAACTCAGGTTTGATAGAGAGAGAGGAATTCAGATTCGCATTCATCGATTTGGCTCACGTGAACTCAGGTTTGATGGTGCGAGAGAGAAGAAATTCAGCCTCGCATTCATCGTTTTGGCTCAAGTGAACTCTGGTTTGATGGTGCGAGAGAGAATAAATTCAGCCTCGCATTCATCGATTTGGCTCACGTGAACTCAGGTGTGATGGTGCGAGAGAGAAATATTCAGCTTCGCATTCATCGATTCGGCTCACGTAAACTCAGTGTGATGGTGCGAGAGAGAGGAAACTCAGCCTCGCATTCATCGATTTGGCTCTCGTGAACTCAGGTTTGATAGAGAGAGAGGAATTTAGATTCGCATTCATCTATTTGGCTCTCGTGAACTCAGGTTTGATGGTGCGCGAGAGAATTAATTCAGATTCGCATTCATCGATTTGGCTCACGTGAACTCAGGTTTGATGGTGCGAGAGAGAAGTAATTCAGCTTCGCATTCATCGTTTTGGCTCACGTAAACTCAGGTTTGATAGAGGGAATTCCGATTCGCATTCATCGATTTGGCTCACGTGAACTCATGTTTGATGGTGCGAGAGAGAAGTAATTCAGCTTCGCATTCATCGATTGGCTCTCGTGAACTCAGGTGTGATGGTGCGAGAGAGAAGTAAATCAGCTTCGCATTCATCGATTTGGCTCACGTGAACTCAGGTTTGATGGTGCGAGAGAGAAGAAATTCAGCCTCGCATTCATCGATTTCGCTCTCGTGAACTCAGGTTTGATGGTGCGAGAGAAAAGAAATTCAGCTTCGCATTCATCGATTTGTCTCTCGTGAACTCAGGTTTGATGGTGCGAGAGAAATGAATTTCAGCCTCGCATTCATCGATTTGGCTCGCGTGAACTCAGATATGATGGTGCGAGAGAGAAGAAATTCAGATTCGCTTTCATCGATTTCGCTCTCGTGAACTCAGGTTTGATAGAGAGGGAGGAATTCAGCTTCGCATTCATCGATTTGGCTCACGTGAACTCAGGTTTGATGGTGCGAGAGAGAAGAATTTCAGCCTCGCATTCATCGATTTGGCTCGCGTGAACTCAGATATGATGGTGCGAGAGAAACGAAAAAATTTAGATTCACATTCATCGATTTGGCTCTCGTGAACTCAAGTTTGATAGAGAGAGAGGAATTCAGATTCGCATTCATCGATTTGGCTCACGTGAACTCAGCTTTGATGGTGCGAGAGAGAAGAAATTCAGCCTCGCATTCATCGATTTGGCTCGCGCGAACTCAGATATGATGGTGCGAGAGTGAAGATATTCAGCTTCGCATTCATCGATTTGGCTCACGTGAACTCTGGATTGACGGCGAGTGAGAAGATATTCAGCTTCGCATTCATCGATTTGGCTCACGTGAACTCGGGTTTGATGGTGGCAGAGAAAATAAATTCAGCTTCGCATACATCGAATTGACTGACCTGAATTCAGGTTTGATGGTGCGAGAGAGAAGAAATAGTGCTTCGCATTCATCGATTTCGCTCACATATACCCAGGTTTGATGGTGCGAGAGGTAAGAGATTCAGCTTCGCATTCATCGATTTGGCTCACGTGAACTCAGGTTTGATGGTGCGAGAGAGAATAAATTCAGCTTCGCATTCATCGATTTCCCTAGCGTGAACTCAGGTTTGTTGGCGCGAGAGTGAAGAATAGTGCTTCGCATTCATCGATTTCGCTCACGTGAACTCAGGTTTGATGGCGATGAGAAGAAATTCAGCTTCGAATTCATCGATTTAGCTCACATATACCCAGGTTTGATGGTGCGAGAGGGAAGAGATTCAGCTTCGCATTGATCGTTTTGGCTCACGTAAACTCAGGTTTGATGGCAAGTGAGAAGATATTCAGCTTCGCATTGATCGAAGTAGCTCACTTGAACTCAGGTTCGATGGCGAAAGAGAGAAATAGAGCTTTGCATTCATCGATTTGGCTCACGTGAACTCGGGTTTGATGGTGCGAGAGAGAAGAAATTTAGCTTCGCATTCATCGATTTGGCTCCTGTGAACTGAGGTTTGATGGCGCGAGAGAGAAGAAATTCATCTTTGCATTCATCGGTTTCCCTAGCGTTAACTCAGTTTTTATGGTGCGAGAGAGAAGAAATTCAGCTTCGCATTCATCGTTTTGGCTCACGTGAACTCAGGTGTGATTGTAGGAGAGAAGAAATTCAGCCTCGCATACATCGATTTGGCTGACGTGAGTTCTGGTTTGATGGCGGGTGAGAAGAAATTCAGCTTCGATTTCATCGATTTAGCTCACAAATACCCAGGTATGAAGGTGCGAGAGGGAAGAGATTCAGCTTCGCATTCGTCGATATGGCTCACGTGAACTCAGGTTTGATGGTGCGAGAGAGAAGAAATTCAGCTTCGCATTCATCGATTTGGCTCGCAGAAACTCAGGTTTGACGGTGCGAGAGCGAAGAATTTCAGCTTCGCATTCATCGATTTGGCTCACGTGAACTCGGGTTTGATGGTGCCAGAGAGAAGAAATTCAGCCTCGGATTCATCGATTTGGCTCTCGTGAACTCAGGTTTGATAGAGAGAGAGGAATTTAGATTCGCATTCATCTATTTGGCTCTCGTGAACTCTGGTGTGATGGTGCGAGAGAGAAGTAATTCAGATTCGCATTCATCGATTTGGCTCACGTGAACTCAGGTTTGATGGTGCGAGAGAGAAGTAATTCAGATTCGCATTCATCGATTTGGCTCACGTGAACTCAGGTGTGATGGTGCGAGAGAGAAGTAATTCTGCTTCGCATTCATCGATTTGGCTCACGTGAACTCAGGTTTGATGGTGCGAGAGAGAAGAAATTTAGCCTCGCATTCATCGATTTGGCTCGCGTGAAATCAGGTGTGATGGTGCGAGAGAGAAGAAAAAATTTAGATTCGCATTCATCGATTTGGCTCTCGTGAACTCAGGTTTGATAGAGAGAGAGGAATTCAGATTCGCATTCATCGATTTGGCTCACCTGAACTCAGGTTTGATGGTGCGAGAGAGAAGAAATTCAGCCTCGCATTCATCGATTTGGCTCGCGTGAAATCAGGTGTGATGGTGCGAGAGAGAAGAAAAAAATTAGATTCGCATTCATCGATTTGGCTCTCGTGAACTCAGGTTTGATAGAGAGAGAGGAATTCAGATTCGCATTCATCGATTTGGCTCACGTGAACTCAGGTTTGATGGTGCGAGAGAGAGAAAAATTCAGCCTCGCATTCATCGATTTGGCTCGCGTGAATTCAGGTGTGATGGTGCGAGAGAGAAGTAATTCAGCTTCGCATTCATTGATATGGCTCACGTGAACTCAGGTTTGATGGTGCGAGAGAGAAGAAAAATTTAGATTCGCATTTATCGATTTGGCTCTCGTGAACTCAGGTTTGATAGAGAGAGAGGAATTCCGATTCGCATTCATCGATTTGGCTCACGTGAACTCAGGTTTGATGGTGCGAGAGAGAAGAAATTCAGCCTCGCATTCATCGATTTGGCTCGCGTGAACTCAGGTTTGATAGAGAGCGATGAATTTAGATTCGCATTCATCTAAGTGGCTCTCGTGAACTCAGGTGTGATGGTGCGAGAGAGAAATAATTCAGATTGGCATTCATCGATTTGGCTCACGTGAACTCAGGTGTGATGGTGCGAGAGAGAGGAAATTCAGCATCGCATTCATCGTTTTGGCTCACGTAAACTCAGGTTTGATAAAGAAAGGGGAATTCCGATTCGCATTCATCGATTTGGCTCACGTGAACTCAGGTTTGATGGTGCGAGAGTGAAGTAATTCAGCTTCGCATTCATCGTTTTGGCTCTCGTGAACTCAGGTGTGATGGTGCGAGAGAGAAGTAAATCAGCTTCGCATTCATCGATTTGGCTCACGTGAACTCAGGTTTGATGGTGCGAGAGTGAAGAAATTCAGCCTCGCATTCATCGATTTGACTCGCGTGAACTCAGGTGTGATGGTGCGAGAGAGAGGAAATTCAGCCTCGCATTCATCGATTTGGCTCTCGTGAACTCAGGTTTGATAGAGAGAGAGGAATTCAGCTTCACATTCATCGATTTGGCTCTCGTGAACTCAGGTGTGATGGTGCGCGAGAGAATTAATTCAGATTCGCATTCATCGATTTGGCTCACGTGAACTCAGGTTTGATGGTGCGAGAGAGAAGTAATTCAGCTTCGCATTCATCGTTTTGGCTCACGTAAACTTAGGTTTGTTAAAGAGAGGGGAATACCGATTCGCATTCATCGATTTGGCTTACGTGAACTCAGGTTTGATGGTGCGAGAGAGAAGAAATTCGGCCTCGCATTCATCGATTTGGCTCACGTGAACTCAGGTTTGATGGTGCGAGAGAGAAGTAAATCAGCTTCGCATTCATCGATTTGGCTCACGTGAACTCAGGTTTGATGGTGCGCGAGAGAATTAATTCAGATTCGCATTCATCGATTTGGCTCACGTGAACTCAGGTTTGATGGTGCGAGAGTGAAGTAATTCAGCTTCGCATTCATCGTTTTGGCTCACGTGAACTCAGGTTTGATGGCGAGTAAGAAGAAATTCAGCTTCGCATTCATCGATTTGGCTCACGTGAACTCAGGTTTGATGGTGCGAGAGAGAAGAAATTTAGCCTCGCATTCATCGATTTGGCTCGCGTGAAATCAGGTGTGATGGTGCGAGAGAGAAGAAAAAATTTAGATTCGCATTCATCGATTTGGCTCTCGTGAACTCAGGTTTGATAGAGAGAGAGGAATTCAGATTCGCATTCATCGATTTGGCTCACGTGAACTCAGGTTTGATGGTGCGAGAGAGAAGAAATTCAGCCTCGCATTCATCGATTTGGCTCGCGTGAAATCAGGTGTGATGGTGCGAGAGAGAAGAAAAAAATTAGATTCGCATTCATCGATTTGGCTCTCGTGAACTCAGGTGTGATGGTGCGCGAGAGAATTAATTCAGATTCGCATTCATCGATTTGGCTCACGTGAACTCAGGTTTGATGGTGCGAGAGAGAAGAAAAAATTTAGATTCGCATTTATCGATTTGGCTCTCGTGAACTCAGGTTGATAGAGAGAGAGGAATTCCGATTCGCATTCATCGATTTGGCTCACGTGAACTCAGGTTTGATGGTGCGAGAGAGAAGAAATTCAGCCTCGCATTCATCGATTTGGCTCGCGTGAACTCAGGTTTGATAGAGAGCGATGAATTTAGATTCGCATTCATCTAAGTGGCTCTCGTGAACTCAGGTGTGATGGTGCGAGAGAGAAATAATTCAGATTGGCATTCATCGATTTGGCTCACGTGAACTCAGGTGTGATGGTGCGAGAGAGAGGAAATTCAGCATCGCATTCATCGTTTTGGCTCACGTAAACTCAGGTTTGATAAAGAAAGGGGAATTCCGATTCGCATTCATCGATTTGGCTCACGTGAACTCAGGTTTGATGGTGCGAGAGTGAAGTAATTCAGCTTCGCATTCATCGTTTTGGCTCTCGTGAACTCAGGTGTGATGGTGCGAGAGAGAAGTAAATCAGCTTCGCATTCATCGATTTGGCTCACGTGAACTCAGGTTTGATGGTGCGAGAGTGAAGAAATTCAGCCTCGCATTCATCGATTTGACTCGCGTGAACTCAGGTGTGATGGTGCGAGAGAGAGGAAATTCAGCCTCGCATTCATCGATTTGGCTCTCGTGAACTCAGGTTTGATAGAGAGAGAGGAATTCAGCTTCACATTCATCGATTTGGCTCTCGTGAACTCAGGTGTGATGGTGCGCGAGAGAATTAATTCAGATTCGCATTCATCGATTTGGCTCACGTGAACTCAGGTTTGATGGTGCGAGAGAGAAGTAATTCAGCTTCGCATTCATCGTTTTGGCTCACGTAAACTTAGGTTTGTTAAAGAGAGGGGAATACCGATTCGCATTCATCGATTTGGCTTACGTGAACTCAGGTTTGATGGTGCGAGAGAGAAGAAATTCGGCCTCGCATTCATCGATTTGGCTCACGTGAACTCAGGTTTGATGGTGCGAGAGAGAAGTAAATCAGCTTCGCATTCATCGATTTGGCTCACGTGAACTCAGGTTTGATGGTGCGCGAGAGAATTAATTCAGATTCGCATTCATCGATTTGGCTCACGTGAACTCAGGTTTGATGGTGCGAGAGTGAAGTAATTCAGCTTCGCATTCATCGTTTTGGCTCACGTGAACTCAGGTTTGATGGCGAGTAAGAAGAAATTCAGCTTCGCATTCATCGATTTGGCTCACGTGAACTCAGGTTTGATGGTGCGAGAGAGAAGAAATTTAGCCTCGCATTCATCGATTTGGCTCGCGTGAAATCAGGTGTGATGGTGCGAGAGAGAAGAAAAAATTTAGATTCGCATTCATCGATTTGGCTCTCGTGAACTCAGGTTTGATAGAGAGAGAGGAATTCAGATTCGCATTCATCGATTTGGCTCACGTGAACTCAGGTTTGATGGTGCGAGAGAGAAGAAATTCAGCCTCGCATTCATCGATTTGGCTCGCGTGAAATCAGGTGTGATGGTGCGAGAGAGAAGAAAAAAATTAGATTCGCATTCATCGATTTGGCTCTCGTGAACTCAGGTGTGATGGTGCGCGAGAGAATTAATTCAGATTCGCATTCATCGATTTGGCTCACGTGAACTCAGGTTTGATGGTGCGAGAGAGAAGTAATTCAGCTTCGCATTCATCGTTTTGGCTCACGTAAACTTAGGTTTGTTAAAGAGAGGGGAATACCGATTCGCATTCATCGATTTGGCTTACGTGAACTCAGGTTTGATGGTGCGAGAGAGAAGAAATTCGGCCTCGCATTCATCGATTTGGCTCACGTGAACTCAGGTTTGATGGTGCGAGAGAGAAGTAATTCAGCTTCGCATACATCGATTTGGCTCTCGTGAACTCAGGTGTGATGGTGCTAGTGAGAAGTAATTCAGCTTCGCATTCATCGATTTGGCTCACGTGAACTCAGGTTTGATGGTGCGCGAGAGAATTAATTCAGATTCGCATTCATCGATTTGGCTCACGTGAACTCAGGTTTGATGGTGCGAGAGAGAAGTAATTCAGCTTCGCATTCATCGTTTTGGCTCACGTGAACTCAGGTTTGATGGCGAGTAAGAAGAAATTCAGCTTCGCATTCATCGATTTGGCTCACGTGAACTCAGGTTTGATGGTGCGAGAGAGAAGAAATTCAGCCTCGCATTCATCGATTTGGCTCGCGTGAAATCAGGTGTGATGGTGCGAGAGAGAAGAAAAAATTCAGCTTCGCATTCATCGTTTTGGCTCACGTAAACTCAGGTTTGATAAAGAGAGAGGAATTCCGATTCGCATTCATCGATTTGGCTCACGTGAACTCAGGTTTGATGGTGCGAGAGAGAAGAAATTCAGCCTCGCATTCATCGATTTGGCTCACGTGAACTCAGGTGTGATAGTGCGAGAGAGAGGAAATTCAGCTTCGCATTCATCGTTTTGGCTCACGTAAACTCAGGTTTGATAAAGAAAGGGGAATTCCGATTCGCATTCATCGATTTGGCTCACGTGAACTCAGGTTTGATGGTGCGAGAGTGAAGTAATTCAGCTTCGCATTCATCGATTTGGCTCTCGTGAACTCAGGTTTGATAGAGAGAGAGGAATTCAGATTCGCATTCATCGATTTGGCTCACGTGAACTCAGGTTTGATGGTGCGAGAGAGAGAAATTCAGCCTCGCATTCATCGATTTGGCTCGCGTGAAATCAGGTGTGATGGTGCGAGAGAGAAGAAAAAAATTAGATTCGCATTCATCGATTTGGCTCTCGTGAACTCAGGTTTGATAGAGAGAGAGGAATTCAGATTCGCATTCATCGATTTGGCTCACGTGAACTCAGGTTTGATGGTGCGAGAGAGATGAAATTCAGCCTCGCATTCATCGATTTGGCTCGCGTGAATTCAGGTGTGATGGTGCGAGAGAGAAGTAATTCAGCTTCGCATTCATTGATATGGCTCACGTGAACTCAGGTTTGATGGTGCGAGAGAGAAAAAATTTAGATTCGCATTTATCGATTTGGCTCTCGTGAACTCAGGTTTGATAGAGAGAGAGGAATTCCGATTCGCATTCATCGATTTGGCTCACGTGAACTCAGGTTTGATGGGGCGAGAGAGAAGAAATTCAGCCTCGCATTCATCGTTTTGGCTCACGTGAACTTAGGTTTGTTAAAGAGAGGGGAATACCGATTCGCATTCATCGATTTGGCTTACGTGAACTCAGGTTTGATGGTGCGAGAGAGAAGAATTCGGCCTCGCATTCATCGATTTGGCTCGCGTGAACTCAGGTTTGATAGAGAGCGATGAATTTAGATTCGCATTCATCTAAGTGGCTCTCGTGAACTCAGGTGTGATGGTGCGAGAGAGAAATAATTCAGATTGGCATTCATCGATTTGGCTCACGTGAACTCAGTGTGATGGTGCGAGAGAGAGGAAATTCAGCATCGCATTCATCGTTTTGGCTCACGTAAACTCAGGTTTGATAAAGAAAGGGGAATTCCGATTCGCATTCATCGATTTGGTTCACGTGAACTCAGGTTTGATGGTGCGAGAGTGAAGTAATCAGCTTCGCATTCATCGTTTTGGCTCTCGTGAACTCAGGTGTGATGGTGCGAGAGAGAAGTAAATCAGCTTCGCATTCATCGATTTGGCTCACGTGAACTCAGGTTTGATGGTGCGAGAGTGAAGAAATTCAGCCTCGCATTCATCGATTTGACTCGCGTGAACTCAGGTGTGATGGTGCGAGAGAGAGGAAATTCAGCCTCGCATTCATCGATTTGGCTCTCGTGAACTCAGGTTTGATAGAGAGAGAGGAATTCAGCTTCACATTCATCGATTTGGCTCTCGTGAACTCAGGTGTGATGGTGCGCGAGAGAATTAATTCAGATTCGCATTCATCGATTTGGCTCACGTGAACTTAGGTTTGTTAAAGAGAGGGGAATACCGATTCGCATTCATCGATTTGGCTTACGTGAACTCAGGTCTGATGGTGCGAGAGAGAAGAAATTCGGCCTCGCATTCATCGATTTGGCTCACGTGAACTCAGGTTGATGGTGCGAGAGAGAAGTATTCAGCTTCGCATTCATCGATTTGGCTCACGTGAACTCAGTGTGATGGTGCGAGAGAGAAGTAAATCAGCTTCGCATTCATCGATTTGGCTCACGTGAAATCAGGTTTGATGGTGCGAGAGTGAAGAAATTCAGCCTCGCATTCATCGATTTGACTCGCGTGAACTCAGGTGTGATGGCGCGAGAGAGAGGAAATTCAGCCTCGCATTCATCGATTTGGCTCTCGTGAACTCAGGTTTGATAGAGAGAGAGGAATTTAGATTCGCATTCATCTATTTGGCTCTCGTGAACTCAGGTGTGATGGTGCGACAGAGAATTAATTCAGATTCGCATTCATCGATCTGACTCACGTGAACTCAGGTTTGATGGTGCGAGAGAGAAGTAATTCAGCTTCGCATTCATCGTTTTGGCTCACGTAAACTCAGGTTTGTTAAAGAGAGGGGAATACCGATTCGCATTCATCGATTTGGCTTACGTGAACTCAGGTTTGATGGTGCGAGAGAGAAGAAATTCGGCCTCGCATTCATCGATTTGGCTCGCGTGAACTCAGGTTGGATAGAGAGCGATGAATTTAGATTCGCATTCATCTAAGTGGCTCTCGTGGACTCAGGTGTGATGGTGCGAGAGAGAAATAATTCAGATTGGCATTCATCGATTTGGCTCACGTGAACTCAGGTGTGATGGTGCGAGAGAGAGGAAATTCAGCATCGCATTCATCGTTTTGGCTCACGTAACTCAGGTTTGATAAAAAGGGGAATTCCGATTCGCATTCATCGATTAGGCTCACGTGAACTCAGGTTTGATCGTGCGAGAGTGAAGTAATTCAGCTTCGCATTCATCGTTTTGGCTCACGTAAACTTAGGTTTGCTAAAGAGAGGGGAATACCGATTCGCATTCATCGATTTGGCTTACGTGAACTCAGGTTTGATGGTGCGAGAGAGAAGAAATTCGGCCTCGCATTCATCGATTTGGCTCGCGTGAACTCAGGTTTGATAGAGAGCGATGAATTTAGATTCGCATTCATCTAAGTGGCTCTCGTGAACTCAGGTGTGATGGTGCGAGAGAGAAATAATTCAGATTGGCATTCATCGATTTGGCTCACGTGAACTCAGGTGTGATGGTGCGAGAGAGAGGAAATTCAGCATCGCATTCATCGTTTTGGCTCACGTAAACTCAGGTTTGATAAAGAAAGGGGAATTCCGATTCGCATTCATCGATTTGGCTCACGTGAACTCAGGTTTGATGGTGCGAGAGTGAAGTAATTCAGCTTCGCATTCATCGATTTGGCTCTCGTGAACTCAGGTGTGATGGTGCGAGAGAGAAGAAATTCAGCTCCGCATTCATCGATTTGACTCGCGTGAACTCAGGTGTGATGGTGCGAGAGAGAGGAAATTCTGCCTCGCATTCATCGATTTGGCTCTCGTGAACTCAGGTTTGATAGAGAGAGAGGAATTTAGATTCGCATTCATCTATTTGGCTCTCGTGAACTCTGGTGTGATGGTGCGAGAGAGAAGTAATTCAGATTCGCATTCATCGATTTGGCTCGCGTGAACTCAGGTTTGGTGGTGCGAGAGTGAAGAAATTCAGCCTCGCATTCTTCGATTTGACTCGCGTGAACTCAGGTGTGATGGTGCGAGAGAGAGGAAATTCAGCCTCGCATTCATCGATTTGGCTCTCGTGAACTCAGGTTTGATAGAGAGAGAGGAATTCAGCTTCACATTCATCGATTTTGCTCTCGTGAACTCAGGTGTGATGGTGCGCGAGAGAATTAATTCAGATTCGCATTCATCGATTTGGCTCACGTGAACTTAGGTTTGTTAAAGAGAGGGGAATACCGATTCGCATTCATCGATTTGGCTTACGTGAACTCAGGTCTGATGGTGCGAGAGAGAAGAAATTCGGCCTCGCATTCATCGATTTGGCTCACGTGAACTCAGGTTTGATGGTGCGAGAGAGAAGTAATTCAGCTTCGCATTCATCGATTTGGCTCACGTGAACTCAGGTGTGATGGTGCGAGAGAGAAGTAAATCAGCTTCGCATTCATCGATTTGGCTCACGTGAAATCAGGTTTGATGGTGCGAGAGTGAAGAAATTCAGCCTCGCATTCATCGATTTGACTCGCGTGAACTCAGGTGTGATGGCGCGAGAGAGAGGAAATTCAGCCTCGCATTCATCGATTTGGCTCTCGTGAACTCAGGTGTGATGGTGCGCGAGAGAATTAATTCAGCTTCGCATTCATCGTTTTGGCTCACGTAAACTTAGGTTTGTTAAAGAGAGGGGAATACCGATTCGCATTCATCGATTTGGCTTACGTGAACTCAGGTCTGATGGTGCGAGAGAGAAGAAATTCGGCCTCGCATTCATCGATTTGGCTCACGTGAAACTCAGGTTTGATGGTGCGAGAGAGAAGTAATTCAGCTTCGCATTCATCGATTTGGCTCTCGTGAACTCAGGTGTGATGGTGCGAGAGAGAAGTAAATCAGCTTCGCATTCATCGATTTGGCTCACGTGAAATCAGGTTTGATGGTGCGAGAGTGAAGAAATTCAGCCTCGCATTCATCGATTTGACTCGCGTGAACTCAGGTGTGATGGCGCGAGAGAGAGGAAATTCAGCCTCGCATTCATCGATTTGGCTCTCGTGAACTCAGGTTTGATAGAGAGAGAGGAATTTAGATTCGCATTCATCTATTTGGCTCTCGTGAACTCAGGTGTGATGGTGCGCGAGAGAATTAATTCAGATTCGCATTCATCGATTTGGCTCACGTGAACTCAGGTTTGATGGTGCGAGAGAGAAGTAATTCAGCTTCGCATTCATCGTTTTGGCTCAAGTAAACTTAGGTTTGTTAAAGAGAGGGGAATACCGATTCGCATTCATCGATTTGGCTTACGTGAACTCAGGTTTGATGGTGCGAGAGAGAAGAAATTCGGCCTCGCATTCATCGATTTGGCTCGCGTGAACTCAGGTTGGATAGAGAGCGATGAATTTAGATTCGCATTCATCTAAGTGGCTCTCGTGGACTCAGGTGTGATGGTGCGAGAGAGAAATAATTCAGATTGGCATTCATCGATTTGGCTCACGTGAACTCAGGTGCGATGGTGCGAGAGAGAGGAAATTCAGCATCGCATTCATCGTTTTGGCTCACGTAAACTCAGGTTTGATAAAGAAAGGGGAATTCCGATTCGCATTCATCGATTAGGCTCACGTGAACTCAGGTTTGATGGTGCGAGAGTGAAGTAATTCAGCTTCGCATTCATCGTTTTGGCTCACGTAACTTAGGTTTGCTAAAGAGAGGGGAATACCGATTCGCATTCATCGATTTGGCTTACGTGAACTCAGGTTTGATGGTGCGAGAGAGAAGAAATTCGGCCTCGCATTCATCGATTTGGCTCGCGTGAACTCAGTTTGATAGAGAGCGATGAATTTAGATTCGCATTCATCTAAGTGGCTCTCGTGAACTCAGGTGTGATGGTGCGAGAGAGAAATAATTCAGATTGGCATTCATCGATTTGGCTCACGTGAACTCAGGTGTGATGGTGCGAGAGAGAGGAAATTCAGCATCGCATTCATCGATTTGGCTCACGTGAACTCAGTTTTGATGGTGCGAGAGTGAAGTAATTCAGCTTCGCATTCATCGATTTGGCTCTCGTGAACTCAGGTGATGGTGCGAGAGAGAAGAAATTCAGCTCCGCATTCATCGATTTGACTCGCGTGAACTCAGGTGTGATGGTGCGAGAGAGAGGAAATTCTGCCTCGCATTCATCGATTTGGCTCTCGTGAACTCAGGTTTGATAGAGAGAGAGGAATTTAGATTCGCATTCATCTATTTGGCTCTCGTGAACTCTGGTGTGATGGTGCGAGAGAGAAGTAATTCAGATTCGCATTCATCGATTTGGCTCACGTGAACTCAGGTTTGGTGGTGCGAGAGTGAAGAAATTCAGCCTCGCATTCATCGATTTGACTCGCGTGAACTCAGGTGTGATGGTGCGAGAGAGAGGAAATTCAGCCTCGCATTCATCGATTTGGCTCTCGTGAACTCAGGTTTGATAGAGAGAGAGGAATTTAGATTCGCATTCATCTATTTGGCTCTCGTGAACTCAGGTGTGATGGTGCGCGAGAGAATTAATTCAGATTCGCATTCATCGATTTGGCTCACGTGAACTCAGGTTTGATGGTGCGAGAGAGAAGTAATTCAGCTTCGCATTCATCGTTTTGGCTCACGTAAACTTAGGTTTGTTAAAGAGAGGGGAATACCGATTCGCATTCATCGATTTGGCTTACGTGAACTCAGGTGTGATGGTGCGAGAGAGAAGAAATTCGGCCTCGCATTCATCGATTTGGCTCGCGTGAACTCAGGTTTGATAGAGAGCGATGAATTTAGATTCGCATTCATCTAAGTGGCTCTCGTGAACTCAGGTGTGATGGTGCGAGAGAGAAATAATTCAGATTGGCATTCATCGATTTGGCTCACGTGAACTCAGGTGTGATGGTGCGAGAGAGGAAATTCAGCATCGCATTCATCGTTTTGGCTCACGTAAACTCAGGTTTGATAAAGAAAGGGGAATTCCGATTCGCATTCATCGATTTGGCTCACGTGAACTCAGGTTTGATGGTGCGAGAGTGAAGTAATTCAGCTTCGCATTCATCGATTTGGCTCTCGTGAACTCAGGTGTGATGGTGCGAGAGAGAAGAAATTCAGCTCCGCATTCATCGATTTGACTCGCGTGAACTCAGGTGTGATGGTGCGAGAGAGAGGAAATTCAGCCTCGCATTCATCGATTTGGCTCTCGTGAACTCAGGTTTGATAGAGAGAGAGAATTTAGATTCGCATTCATCTATTTGGCTCTCGTGAACTCAGGTGTGATGGTGCGAGAGAGAAGTAATTCAGATTCGCATTCATCGATTTGGCTCACGTGAACTCAGGTTTGATGGTGCGAGAGAGAAGTAATTCAGCTTCGCATTCATCGTTTTGGCTCACGTAAACTCAGGTTTGTTAAAGAGAGGGGAATTCCGATTCGCATTCATCGATTTGGCTCACGTGAACTCAGGTTTGATGGTGCGAGAGAGAAGAAATTCAGCCTCGCATTCATCGATTTGGCTCGCGTGAACTCAGGTTTGATAGAGAGAGATGAATTTAGATTCGCATTCATCTATTTGGCTCTCGTGAACTCAGGTGTGATGGTGCGAGAGAGAAGTAATTCAGATTCTCATTCATCGATTTGGCTCACGTGAACTCAGGTTTGATGGTGCGAGAGAGAAGTAATTCAGCTTCGCATTCATCGTTTTGGCTCACGTAAACTCAGGTTTGTTAAAGAGAGGGGAATTCCGATTCGCATTCATCGATTTGGCTTACGTGAACTCAGGTTTGATGGTGCGAGAGAGAAGTAATTCAGCATCGCATTCATCGTTTTGGCTCACGTAAACTCAGGTTTGATAAAGAGAGGGGAATTCCGATTCGCATTCATCGATTTGGCTCGCATAAACTCAGGTTTGATGGTGCGAGCGAGAAGTAATTCAGCTTCGCATTCATCGTTTTGGCTCACGTAAACTCAGATTTGATAAAGAAAGGGGAATTCCGATTCGCATTCATCGATTTGGCTCACGTGAACTCAGGTTTGATGGTGCGAGAGAGAAGTAATTCAGCTTCGCATTCATCGATTTGGCTCTCGTGAACTCAGGTGTGATGGTGCGAGAGAGAAGTAAATCAGCTTCGCATTCATCGATTTGGCTCTCGTGAACTCAGGTTTGATGGTGCGAGAGTGAAGAAATTCAGCCTCGCATTCATCGATTTGACTCGCGTGAACTCAGGTGTGATGGTGCGAGAGAGAGGAAATTCAGCCTCGCATTCATCGATTTGGCTCTCGTGAACTCAGGTTTGATAGAGAGAGAGGAATTTAGATTCGCATTCATCTATTTGGCTCTCGTGAACTCAGGTGTGATGGTGCGCGAGAGAATTAATTCAGATTCGCATTCATCGATTCGGCTCACGTGAACTCAGGTTTGATGGTGCGAGAGAGAAGTAATTCAGCTTCGCATTCATCGTTTTGGCTCACGTAAACTTAGGTTTGTTAAAGAGAGGGGAATACCGATTCGCATTCATCGATTTGGCTTACGTGAACTCAGGTTTGATGGTGCGAGAGAGAAGAAATTCGGCCTCGCATTCATCGATTTGGCTCGCGTGAACTCAGGTTTGATAGAGAGCGATGAATTTAGATTCGCATTCATCTAAGTGGCTCTCGTGAACTCAGGTGTGATGGTGCGAGAGAGAAATAATTCAGATTGGCATTCATCGATTTGGCTCACGTGAACTCAGGTGTGATGGTGCGAGAGAGAGGAAATTCAGCATCGCATTCATCGTTTTGGCTCACGTAAACTCAGGTTTGATAAAGAAAGGGGAATTCCGATTCGCATTCATCGATTTGGCTCACGTGAACTCAGGTTTGATGGTGCGAGAGTGAAGTAATTCAGCTTCGCATTCATCGTTTTGGCTCTCGTGAACTCAGGTGTGATGGTGCGAGAGAGAAGTAAATCAGCTTCGCATTCATCGATTTGGCTCGCGTGAACTCAGGTTTGATGGTGCGAGAGTGAAGAAATTCAGCCTCGCATTCATCGATTTGACTCGCGTGAACTCAGGTGTGATGGTGCGCGAGAGAATTAATTCCGATTCGCATTCATCGATTTGGCTCACGTGAACTCAGGTTTGATGGTGCGAGAGAGAAGTAATTCAGCTTCGCATTCATCGTTTTGGCTCACGTAAACTTAGGTTTGTTAAAGAGAGGGGAATACCGATTCGCATTCATCGATTTGGCTTACGTGAACTCAGGTTTGATGGTGCGAGAGAGAAGAAATTCGGCCTCGCATTCATCGATTTGGCTCACGTGAACTCAGGCTTGATGGTGCGAGAGAGAAGTAATTCAGCTTCGCATTCATCGATTTGGCTCTCGTGAACTCAGGTGTGATGGTGCGAGAGAGAAGTAAATCAGCTTCGCATTCATCGATTTGGCTCACGTGAACTCAGGTTTGATGGTGCGAGAGTGAAGAAATTCAGCCTCGCATTCATCGATTTGACTCGCGTGAACTCAGGTGTGATGGTGCGAGAGAGAGGAAATTCAGCCTCGCATTCATCGATTTGGCTCTCGTGAACTCAGGTTTGATAGAGAGAGGAATTTAGATTCGCATTCATCTATTTGGCTCTCGTGAACTCAGGTGTGATGGTGCGCGAGAGAATTAATTCAGATTCGCATTCATCGATTTGGCTCACGTGAACTCAGGTTTGATGGTGCGAGAGAGAAGTAATTCAGCTTCGCATTCATCGTTTTGGCTCACGTAAACTTAGGTTTGTTAAAGAGAGGGGAATACCGATTCGCATTCATCGATTTGGCTTACGTGAACTCAGGTTGATGGTGCGAGAGAGAGAAATTCGGCCTCGCATTCATCGATTTGGCTCGCGTGAACTCAGGTTTGATAGAGAGCGATGAATTTAGATTCGCATTCATCTAAGTGGCTCTCGTGAACTCAGGTGTGATGGTGCGAGAGAGAAATAATTCAGATTGGCATTCATCGATTTGGCTCACGTGAACTCAGGTGTGATGTTGCGAGAGAGAAGTAATTCAGATTCTCATTCATCGATTTGGCTCACGTGAACTCAGGTTTGATGGTGCGAGAGAGAAGTAATTCAGCTTCGCATTCATCGTTTTGGCTCACGTACACTCAGGTTTGATAAAGAGAGGGGAATTCCGATTCGCATTCATCGATTTGGCTCACGTGAACTCAGGTTTGATGGTGCGAGAGAGAAGTAATTCAGCTTCGCATTCATCTATTTGGCTCTCGTGAACTCAGGTGTGTTGGTGCGAGAGAGAAGAAATTCAGCTCCGCATTCATCGATTTGGCTCACGTGAACGCAGGTTTGATGGTGCGAGAGTGAAGAAATTCAGCCTCGCATTCATCGATTTGACTCGCGTGAACTCAGGTGTGATGGTGCGAGAGAGGGAAATTCAGCCTCGCATTCATCGATTGGCTCTCGTGAACTCAGGTTGATAGAGAGAGAGGAATTTAGATTCGCATTCATCTATTTGGCTCTCGTGAACTCAGGTGTGATGTGCGCGAGAGAATTAATTCAGATTCGCATTCATCGATTTGGCTCACGTGAACTCAGGTTTGATGGTGCGAGAGAGTAATTCAGCTTCGCATTCATCGTTTTGGCTCACGTAAACTTAGGTTTGGTTAAAGAGAGGGGAATACCGATTCGCATTCATCGATTTGGCTTACGTGAACTCAGGTTTGATGGTGCGAGAGAGAAGAAATTCGGCCTCGCATTCATCGTTTGGCTCGCGTGAACTCAGGTTTGATAGAGAGCGATGAATTTAGATTCGCATTCATCTAAGTGGCTCTCGTGAACTCAGGTGTGATGGTGCGAGAGAGAAATAATTCAGATTGGCATTCATCGATTTGGCTCACGTGAACTCAGGTGTGATGGTGCAGAGAGAGGAAATTCAGCATCGCATTCATCGTTTTAGTCACGTAAACTCAGGTTTGATAAAGAAAGGGGAATTCCGATTCGCTTCATCGATTTGGCTCACGTGAAATCAGGTTGATGGTGCGAGAGTGAAGTAATTCAGCTCGCATTCATCGTTTTGGCTCTCGTGAACTCAGGTGTGATGGTGCGAGAGGAAGTAAATCAGCTTCGCATTCATCGATTTGGTCACGTGAACTCAGGTTTGATGGTGCGAGAGTGAAGAAATTCAGCCTCGCATTCATCGATTTGACTCGCGTGAACTCAGGTGTGATGGTGCGAGAGAGAGGAAATTCATCCTCGCATTCATCGATTTGGCTCTCGTGAATCAGGTTTGATAGAGAGAGAGGAATTCAGCTTCACATTCATCGATTTGGCTCTCGTGAACTCAGGTTGATGGTGCGCGAGAGAATTAATTCAGATTCGCATTCATCGATTTGGCTCACGTGAACTCAGGTTTGATGGTGCGAGAGAAGTAATTCAGCTTCGCATTCATCGTTTTGGCTCACGTAAACTTAGGTTTGTTAAAGAGAGGGGAATACCGATTCGCATTCATCGATTTGGCTTACGTGAACTCAGGTTTGATGGTGCGAGAGAGAAGAAATTCGGCCTCGCATTCATCGATTTGGCTCACGTGAACTCAGGTTTGATGGTGCGAGAGAGAAGTAATTCAGCTTCGCATTCATCGATTTGGCTCTCGTGAACTCAGGTTTGATGGTGCGAGAGAGAAGTAATTCAGCTTCGCATTCATCGATTTGGCTCTCGTGAACTCAGGTTTGATGGTGCGAGAGTGAAGAAAATTCAGCCTCGCATTCATCGATTGACTCGCGTGAACTCAGGTGTGATGGTGCGAGAGAGAGGAAATTCAGCCTCGCATTCATCGATTTGGCTCTCGTGAACTCAGGTTTGATAGAGAGCGATGAATTTAGATTCGCATTCATCTATTTGGCTCTCGTGAACTCAGGTGTGATGGTGCGCGAGAGAATTAATTCATTCGCATTCATCGATTTGGCTTACGTGAACTCGGTTTGATGGTGCGAGAGAGAAGAAATTCGGCCTCGCATTCATCGATCGCATTCATCGATTTGGCTCGCGTGAACTCAGGTTTGATAGAGAGCGATGAATTTAGATTCGCATTCATCTAAGTGGCTCTCGTGAACTCAGGTGTGATGGTGCGAGAGAGAAATAATTCAGATTGGCATTCATCGATTTGGCTCACGTGAACTCAGGTGTGATGGTGCGAGAGAGAGGAAATTCAGCATCGCATTCATCGTTTTGGCTCACGTGAACTCAGGTTTGATGGTGCGAGAGTGAAGAAATTCAGCCTCGCATTCATCGATTTGACTCGCGTGAACTCAGGTGTGATGGTGCGAGAGAGAGGAAATTCAGCTCGCATTCATCGATTTGGCTCTCGTGAACTCAGGTTTGATAGAGAAGAGAGGAATTCAGCTTCACATTCATCGATTTGGCTCTCGTGAACTCAGGTGTGATGGTGCGCGAGAGAATTAATTCAGATTCGCATTCATCGATTTGGCTCACGTGAACTCAGTTTGATGGTGCGAGAGAGAAGTAATTCAGCTTCGCATTCATCGTTTTGGCTCACGTGAACTCAGTTTGATGGCGAGTAAGAAGAAATTCAGCTTCGCATTCATCGATTTGGCTCCGTGAACTTAGGTTTGTTAAAGAGAGGGGAATACCGATTCGCATTCATCGATTTGGCTCTCGTGAACAGGTTTGATGGTGCGAGAGTGAAGAAATTCAGCCTCGCATTCATCGATTTGACTCGCGTGAACTCAGGTGTGATGGTGCGAGAGAGAGGAATTCAGCCTCGCATTCATCGATTTGACTCGCGTGAACTCAGGTGTGATGGTGCGAGAGAGAGGAAATTCAGCCTCGCATTCATCGATTTGGCTCTCGTGAACTCAGGTTTGATAGAGAAGAGGAATTTAGATTCGCATTCATCTTTTGGCTCTCGTGAACTCAGGTGTGATGGTGCGCGAGAGAATTAATTCAGATTCGCATTCATCGATTTGGCTCACGTGAACTCAGGTTTGATGGTGCGAGAGAGAAGTAATTCAGACTTCGCATTCATCGTTTTGGCTCACGTGAACTCAGGTTTGATGGCGAGTAAGAAGAAATTCAGCTTCGATCTCGATTTGGCTCACGTGAACTCAGGTTTGATGGTGCGAGAGAGAAGAATTTAGCCTCGCATTATCGATTTGGCTCGCGTGAATCAGGTGTGATGGTGCGAGAGAGAAAAAAAATTTAGATTCGCATTCATCGATTTGGCTCTCTTGAACTTAGTTTGATAGAGAGAGAGGAATTCAGATTCGCATTCATCGATTTGGCTCACGTGAACGGTTTGAGGTGCGAGAGAGAAGAAATTCAGCCTCGCATTCATCGATTTGGCTCGCGTGAAAATCAGGTGTGATGGTGCGAGAGAGAAGAAAAAAATTAGATTCCAGCATCGATTTGGCTCTCGTGAACTCAGGTTTGATAGAGATAGAGGAATTCAGATTCGCATTCATCGATTTGGCTCACGTGAACTCAGGTTTGATGTGCGAGAGAGAAGAAATTCAGCCTCGCATTCATCGATTGGCTCGCGTGAATTCAGGTGTGATGGTGCGAGAGAGAAGTAATTCCGTTCGCATTCATTGATATGGCTCACGTGAACTCAGCTTTGATGGTGCGAGAGAGAAGAAAAAATTTAGATTCGCATTTATCGATTTGGCTCTCGTGAACTCAGGTTGATAGAGAGAGAGGAATTCCGATTCGCATTCATCGATTTGGCTCACGTGAACTCAGGTTTGATGGTGCGAGAGAGAAATTCAGCCTCGCATTCATCGATTTGGCTCGCGTGAACTCAGGTTTGATAGAGAGAGGGAAATTCAGATTCGCATTCATCTATTTGGCTCTCGTGAACTCAGGTGTGATGGTGCGAGAGAGAAGTAATCAGATCGCATTCATCGATTTGGCTCACGTGAACTCAGGTTTGATGGTGCGAGCGAAAGTAATTCAGCTTCGCATTCATCGTTTTGGCTCACGTAAACTCAGATTTGATAAAGAAAGGGGAATTCCGATTCGCATTCATCGATTTGGCTCACGTGAACTCAGGTTTGATGGTGCGAGAGAGAAGTAATTCAGCTTCGCATCATCGATTTGGCTCTCGTGAACTCAGTGTGATGGTGCGAGAGAGAAGTAAATCAGCTTCGCATTCATCGATTTGACTCGCGTGAACTCAGTGTTGATGGGGCGAGAGAGAGGAAATTCAGCCTCGCATTCATCGATTTGGCTCTCGTGAACTCAGGTTTGATAGAGAGAGAGGAATTTAGATTCGCATTCATCTATTTGGCTCTCGTGAACTCAGGTGTGATGGTGCGCGAGAGAATTAATTCAGATTCGCATTCATCGATTTGGCTCACGTGAACTCAGGTTTGATGGTGCGAGAGAAGTAATTCAGCTTCGCATTCATCGTTTTGGCTCACGTAAACTTAGGTTTGTTAAAGAGAGGGGAATACCGATTCGCATTCATCGATTTGGCTTACGTGAACTCAGGTTTGATGGTGCGAGAGAGAAGAAATTCGGCCTCGCATTCATCGATTTGGCTCGCGTGAACTCAGGTTTGATAGAGAGCGATGAATTTAGATTCGCATTCATCTAAGTGGCTCTCGTGAACTCAGGTGTGATGGTGCGAGAGAGAAATAATTCAGATTGGCATTCATCGATTTGGCTCACGTGAACTCAGGTGTGATGGTGCGAGAGAGAGGAAATTCAGCATCGCATTCATCGTTTTGGCTCACGTAACTCAGGTTTGATAAAGAAAGGGGAATTCCGATTCGCATTCATCGATTTGGCTCACGTGAACTCAGGTTGATGGTGCGAGAGAAGTAATTCAGCTTCGCATTCATCGTTTTGGCTCTCGTGAACTCAGGTGTGATGGTGCGAGAGAGAAAATCAGCTTCGCATTCATCGATTTGGCTCACGTGAACTCAGGTTTGATGGTGCGAGAGTGAAGAAATTCAGCCTCGCATTCATCGATTTGACTCGCGTGAACTCAGGTGTGATGGTGCGAGAGAGAGGAAATTCAGCCTCGCATTCATCGATTTGGCTCTCGTGAACTCAGGTTTGATAGAGAGAGAGAATTCAGCTTCACATTCATCGATTTGGCTCTCGTGAACTCAGGTGTGATGGTGCGCGAGAGAATTAATTCAGATTCGCATTCATCGATTTGGCTCACGTGAACTCAGGTTTGATGGTGCGAGAGAGAAGTAATTCAGCTTCGCATTCATCGTTTTGGCTCACGTAAACTTAGGTTTGTTAAAGAGAGGGGAATACCGATTCGCTTCATCGATTTGGCTTACGTGAACTCAGGTTTGATGGTGCGAGAGAGAAGAAATTCGGCCTCGCATTCATCGATTTGGCTCACGTGAACTCAGGTTTGATGGTGCGAGAGAGAAGTAATTCAGCTTCGCATTCATCGATTTGGCTCTCGTGAACTCAGGTTTGATGGTGCGAGAGTGAAGAAATTCAGCCTCGCATTCATCGATTTGACTCGCGTGAACTCAGGTGTGATGGTGCGAGAGAGAGGAAATTCAGCCTCGCATTCATCGATTTGGCTCTCGTGAACTCAGGTTTGATAGAGAGCGATGAATTTAGATTCGCATTCATCTATTTGGCTCTCGTGAACTCAGGTGTGATGGCGCGAGAGAATTAATTCAGATTCGCATTCATCGATTTGGCTCACGTGAACTCAGGTGTGATGGTGCGAGAGAGAGGAAATTCAGCATCGCATTCATCGTTTTGGCTCACGTAAACTCAGGTTTGATAAAGAAAGGGGAATTCCGATTCGCATTCATCGATTTGGCTCACGTGAACTCAGGTTTGATGGTGCGAGAGTGAAGTAATTCAGCTTCGCATTCATCGATTTGGCTCTCGTGAACTCAGGTGTGATGGTGCGAGAGAGAAGTAAATCAGCTTCGCATTCATCGATTTGGCTCACGTGAACTCAGGTTTGGTGGTGCGAGAGTGAAGAAATTCAGCCTTGCATTCATCGATTTGACTCGCGTGAACTCAGGTGTGATGGTGCGAGAGAGAGGAAATTCAGCCTCGCATTCATCGATTTGGCTCTCGTGAACTCAGGTTTGATAGAGAGAGAGAGATTTAGATTCGCATTCATCTATTTGGCTCTCGTGAACTCAGGTGTGATGGTGCGCGAGAGAATTAATTCAGATTCGCATTCATCGATTTGGCTCACGTGAACTCAGGTTTGATGGTGCGAGAGAGAAGTAATTCAGCTTCGCATTCATCGTTTTGGATCACGTAAATTTAGGTTTGTTAAAGAGAGGGGAATACCGATTCGCATTCATCGATTTGGCTTACGTGAACTCAGGTTTGATGGTGCGAGAGAGAAGAAATTCGGCCTCGCATTCATCGATTTGGCTCGCGTGAACTCAGGTTTGATAGAGAGCGATGAATTTAGATTCGCATTCATCTAAGTGGCTCTCGTGAACTCAGGTGTGATGGTGCGAGAGAGAAATAATTCAGATTGGCATTCATCGATTGGCTCACGTGAACTCAGGTGTGATGGTGCGAGAGAGAGGAAATTCAGCATCGCATTCATCGTTTTGGCTCACGTAAACTCAGGTTTGATAAAGAAAGGGGAATTCCGATTCGCATTCATCGATTTGGCTCACGTGAACTCAGGTTTGATGGTGCGAGAGTGAAGTAATTCAGCTTCGCATTTCGTTTTGGCTCTCGTGAACTCAGGTGTGATGGTGCGAGAGAGAAGTAAATCAGCTTCGCATTCATCGATTTGGCTCACGTGAACTCAGGTTTGATGGTGCGAGAGTGAAGAAATTCAGCCTCGCATTCATCGATTTGACTCGCGTGAACTCAGGTGTGATGGTGCGAGAGAGAGGAAATTCAGCCTCGCATTCATCGATTTGGCTCTCGTGAACTCAGGTTTGATAGAGAGAGAGGAATCAGCTTCACATTCATCGATTTGGCTCTCGTGAACTCAGGTGTGATGGTGCGCGAGAGAATTAATTCAGATTCGCATTCATCGATTTGGCTCACGTGAACTCAGGTTTGATGGTGCGAGAGTGAAGAAATTCAGCCTCGCATTCATCGATTTGACTCGCGTGAACTCAGGTGTGATGGTGCGAGAGAGAGGAAATTCAGCCTCGCATTCATCGATTTGGCTCTCGTGAATCAGGTTTGATAGAGAGAGAGGAATTTAGATTCGCATTCATCTATTTGGCTCTCGTGAACTCAGGTGTGGGTGCGCGAGAGAATTAATTCAGATTCGCATTCATCGATTTGGCTCACGTGAACTCAGGTTTGATGGTGCGAGAGAGAAGTAATTCAGCTTCGCATTCATCGTTTTGGATCACGTAAATTTAGGTTTGTTAAAGAGAGGGAATACCGATTCGCATTCATCGATTTGGCTTACGTGAACTCAGGTTTGATGGCGAGAGAGAAGAAATTCGGCCTCGCATTCATCGATTTGGCTCGCGTGAACTCAGGTTTGATAGAGAGCGATGAATTTAGATTCGCATTCATCTAAGTGGCTCTCGTGAACTCAGGTGTGATGGGCGAGAGAGAAATAATTCAGATTGGCATTTCGATTTGGCTCACGTGAACTCAGGTGTGATGGTGCGAGAGAGAGGAATTCAGCATCGCATTCATCGTTTTGGCTCACGTAAACTCAGGTTTGATAAAGAAAGGGAATTCCGATTCGCATTCATCGATTTGGCTCACGTGAACTCAGGTTTGATGGTGCGAGAGTGAAGTAATTCAGCTTCGCATTCATCGTTTTGGCTCTCGTGAACTCAGGGTATGGTGCGAGAGAGAAGTAAATCAGCTTCGCATTCATCGATTTGGCTCACGTGAACTCAGGTTTGATGGTGCGAGAGTGAAGAAATTCAGCCTCGCATTCATCGATTTGACTCGGTGAACTCAGGTGTGATGGTGCGAGAGAGAGGAAATTCAGCCTCGCATTCATCGATTTGGCTCTCGTGAACTCAGGTTTGATAGAGAGAGAGGAATTCAGCTTCACATTCATCGATTTGGCTCTCGTGAACTCAGGTGTGATGGTGCGCGAGAGAATTAATTCAGATTCGCATTCATCGATTTGGCTCACGTGAACTCAGGTTTGATGGTGCGAGGAGAAGTAATTCAGCTTCGCATTCATCGTTTGGCTCACGTAAACTTAGGTTTGTTAAAGAGAGGGGAATACCGATCGCATTCATCGATTTGGCTTACGTGAACTCAGGTTTGATGGTGCGAGAGAGAAGAAATTCGGCCTCGCATTCATCGATTTGGCTCACGTGAACTCAGGTTTGATGGTGCGAGAGAGAAGTAATTCAGCTTCGCATTCATCGATTTGGCTCTCGTGAACTCAGGTGTGATGGTGCGAGAGAAGTAAATCAGCTTCGCATTCATCGATTTGGCTCACGTGAACTCAGGTTTGATGGTGCGAGAGTGAAGAAATTCAGCCTCGCATTCATCGATTTGACTCGCGTGAACTCAGGTGTGATAGAGAGAGAGAGGAATTTAGATTCGCATTCATCTATTTGGCTCTCGTGAACTCAGGTGTGATGGTGCGCGAGAGAATTAATTCAGATTCGCATTCATCGATTTGGCTCACGTGAACTCAGGTTTGATGGTGCGAGAGAGAAGTAATTCAGCTTCGCATTCATCGTTTTGGCTCACGTGAACTCAGGTTTGATGGCGAGTAAGAAGAAATTCA
Organism: Taenia multiceps; assembly: GCA_001923025.3. Classification (NCBI taxonomy): domain Eukaryota; kingdom Metazoa; phylum Platyhelminthes; class Cestoda; order Cyclophyllidea; family Taeniidae; genus Taenia; species Taenia multiceps. The sequence continues at coordinate 33,356,356 of CM010312.1, forward strand.
GCTTCGCATTCATCGATTTTGGCTCACGTGAACTCAGGTTTGATGGTGCGAGAGAGAAGAAATTTAGCCTCGCATTCATCGATTTGGCTCGCGTGAAATCAGGTGTGATGGTGCGAGAGTGAAGAAAAAATTTAGATTCGCATTCATCGATTTGGCTCGCGTGAACTCAGGTTTGATAGAGAGAGATGAATTTAGATTCGCATTCATCGATTTGGCTCACGTGAACTCAGGTTTGATGGTGCGAGAGAGAAGAAATTCAGCCTCGCATTCATCGATTTGGCTCGCGTGAATTCAGGTGTGATGGTGCGAGAGAGAAGAAAAAATTCAGCTTCGCATTCATCGTTTTGGCTCACGTAAACTCAGGTTTGATAAAGAGAGAGGAATTCCGATTCGCATTCATCGATTTTGCTCACGTGAACTCAGGTTTGATGGTGCGAGAGAGAAGAAATTCAGCCTCGCATTCATCGATTTGGCTCGCGTGAATTCAGGTGTGATAGTGCGAGAGAGAAGTAATTCAGCTTCGCATTCATTGATATGGCTCACGTGAACTCAGCTTTGATGGTGCGAGAGAGAAGAAGAAAAAATTTAGATTCGCATTTATCGATTTGGCTCTTCGTGAACTCAGGTTTGATAGAGAGAGAGGAATTCGATTCGCATTCATCGATTTGGCTCACGTGAACTCAGGTTTGATGGTGCGAGAGAGAGAAATTCAGCCTCGCATTCATCGATTTGGCTCGCGTGAACTCAGGTTGATAGAGAGAGGGAAATTCAGATTCGCATTCATCTATTGGCTCTCGTGAACTCAGGTGTGATGGTGCGAGAGAGAAGTAATTCAGATTCGCATTCATCGATTGGCTCACGTGAACTCAGGTTTGATGGTGCGAGCGAGAGAGTAATTCAGCTTCGCATTCATCGTTTTGGCTCACGTAAACTCAGATTTGATGGTGCGAAGAAGGGGAATTCCGATTCGCATTCATCGATTTGGCTCACGTGAACTCAGGTTGATAGAGAGAAGTAATTCAGCTTCGCATTCATCGATTTGGCTCTCGTGAACTCAGGTGTGATGGTGCGAGAGAGAAGTAAATCAGCTTCGCATTCATCGATTTGGCTCACGTGAACTCAGGTTGATGGTGCGAGAGTGAAGAAATTCAGCCTCGCATTCATCGATTTGACTCGCGTGAACTCAGGTGTGATGGTGCGAGAGAGAGGAAATTCAGCCTCGCATTCATCGATTTGGCTCGCGTGAACTCAGGTTTGATAGAGAGAGTGGAATTTAGATTGGCATTCATCTATTTGGCTCTCGTGAACTCAGGTGTGATGGTGCGACAGAGAATTAATTCAGATTCGCATTCATCGATCTGACTCACGTGAACTCAGGTTTGATGGTGCGAGAGAGAAGTAATTCAGCTTCGCATTCATCGTTTTGGCTCACGTAAACTCAGGTTTGTTAAAGAGAGGGGAATTCCGATTCGCATTCATCGATTTGGCTTACGTGAACTCAGGTTTGATGGTGCGAGAGAGAAGAAATTCAGCCTCGCATTCATCGATTTGGCTCGCGTGAACTCAGGTTTGATAGAGAGAGATGAATTTAGATTCGCATTCATCTAAGTGGCTCTCGTGAACTCAGGTGTGATGGTGCGAGAGAGAAATAATTCAGATTGGCATTCATCGATTTGGCTCACGTGAACTCAGGTGTGATGGTGCGAGAGAGAGGAAATTCAGCATCGCATTCATCGTTTTGGCTCACGCAAACTCAGGTTTGATAAAGAAAGGGGAATTCCGATTCGCATTCATCGATTTGGCTCACGTGAACTCAGGTTTGATGGTGCGAGAGTGAAGTAATTCAGCTTCGCATTCATCGTTTTGGCTCTCGTGAACTCAGGTGTGATGGTGCGAGAGAGAAGTAAATCAGCTTCGCATTCATCGATTTGGCTCACGTGAACTCAGGTTTGATGGTGCGAGAGTGAAGAAATTCAGCCTCGCATTCATCGATTTGACTCGCGTGAACTCAGGTGTGATGGTGCGAGAGAGAGGAAATTCAGCCTCGCATTCATCGATTTGGCTCTCGTGAACTCAGGTTTGATAGAGAGAGAGGAATTCAGCTTCACATTCATCGATTTGGCTCTCGTGAACTCAGGTGTGATGGTGCGCGAGAGAATTAATTCAGATTCGCATTCATCGATTTGGCTCACGTGAACTCAGGTTTGATGGTGCGAGAGAGAAGTAATTCAGCTTCGCATTCATCGTTTTGGCTCACGTAAACTTAGGTTTGTTAAAGAGAGGGGAATACCGATTCGCATTCATCGATTTGGCTTACGTGAACTCAGGTTTGATGGTGCGAGAGAGAAGAAATTCGGCCTCGCATTCATCGATTTGGCTCACGTGAACTCAGGTTTGATGGTGCGAGAGAGAAGTAATTCAGCTTCGCATTCATCGATTTGGCTCTCGTGAACTCAGGTGTGATGGTGCGAGAGTGAAGAAATTCAGCCTCGCATTCATCGATTTGACTCGCGTGAACTCAGGTGTGATGGTGCGAGAGAGAGGAAATTCAGCCTCGCATTCATCGATTTGGCTCTCGTGAACTCAGGTTTGATAGAGAGCGATGAATTTAGATTCGCATTCATCTATTTGGCTCTCGTGAACTCAGGTGTGATGGTGCGCGAGAGAATTAATTCAGATTCGCATTCATCGATTGGCTCACGTGAACTCAGGTGTGATGGTGCGAGAGAGAGGAAATTCAGCATCGCATTCATCGTTTTGGCTCACGTAAACTCAGGTTTGATAAAGAAAGGGGAATTCCGATTCGCATTCATCGATTTGGCTCACGTGAACTCAGGTTTGATGGTGCGAGAGTGAAGTAATTCAGCTTCGCATTCATCGTTTTGGCTCTCGTGAACTCAGGTGTGATGGTGCGAGAGAGAAGTAAATCAGCTTCGCATTCATCGATTTGGCTCACGTGAACTCAGGTTTGGTGGTGCGAGAGTGAAGAAATTCAGCCTTGCATTCATCGATTTGACTCGCGTGAACTCAGGTGTGATGGTGCGAGAGAGAGGAAATTCAGCCTCGCATTCATCGATTTGGCTCTCGTGAACTCAGGTTTGATAGAGAGAGAGGAATTTAGATTCGCATTCATCTATTTGGCTCTCGTGAACTCAGGTGTGATGGTGCGCGAGAGAATTAATTCAGATTCGCATTCATCGATTTGGCTCACGTGAACTCAGGTTTGATGGTGCGAGAGAGAAGTAATTCAGCTTCGCATTCATCGTTTTGGCTCACGTAAACTTAGGTTGTTAAAGAGAGGGGAATACCGATTCGCATTCATCGATTTGGCTTACGTGAACTCAGGTTTGATGGTGCGAGAGAGAAGAAATTCGGCCTCGCATTCATCGATTTGGCTCGCGTGAACTCAGGTTTGATAGAGAGCGATGAATTTAGATTCGCATTCATCTAAGTGGCTCTCGTGAACTCAGGTGTGATGGTGCGAGAGAGAAATAATTCAGATTGGCATTCATCGATTTGGCTCACGTGAACTCAGGTGTGATGGTGCGAGAGAGAGGAAATTCAGCATCGCATTCATCGTTTTGGCTCACGTAAACTCAGGTTTGATAAAGAAAGGGGAATTCCGATTCGCATTCATCGATTTGGCTCACGTGAACTCAGGTTTGATGGTGCGATAGTGAAGTAATTCAGCTTCGCATTCATCGATTTGGCTCAAGAGATCTCAGGATTGATGAGAGAGATATAAATTCAGCTTTGCATTCATCGATTTGGCTCAAGTGAACTCAGGTTTGATGGTGCGAGAGAGAAGTAATTCAGCTTCGCATTCATCGATTCGGCGCACGTGAACTCAGGTGGGATAGTGAGAGAGAAATCCAGCTTTGGATTCATCGATTTGTCTCACGTGAACTCAGGTGTGATGTGCGAGAGAGAAGTAATTTAGCTTCGCATTCATCGATTTGGCTCTCTGAACTCAGGTTTGATAGAGAGAGAGGAATTCAGATTCGCATTCATCGATTTGGCTCACTTGAACTCAGGTGTGATGGTGTGTGAGAGAAGAAATTCAGCTTCGCATTCATCGATTTGTCTCACTTGAACTCAGGTGTGATAGAGAGAGAGGAATTTAGCTTCGCATTCATCGATTTGGCTCACGTGAAATCAGGTGTGATGGTGCGAGGAGAAGTAATTCAGCTTCGCTTTCATCGATTTGGCTCACGTGAACTCAGGTGTGATGGTGCGAGAAAGAAGAAATTCAGCCTCGCATTCATCAATTTGGCTCACGTGAACTCAGGTGTGATGGTGCGAAAGAGAAGTAATTCAGCTTCGCATTTATCGATTTGGCTCACGTGAACTCAGTGTGATGGTGCGAGAGAGAAGAAATTCTGCACGCATTCTTCGATTTGGCTCACGTGAACTCAGGTTTGATGGCGCGAGAGTGAAGAAATTCAGCTTCGCATTCATCTATTTGGCTCTCGTGAACTCAGGCTTGATAGAGAGAGAGAAATTCAGCTTCTCATTCATCGATTTGGCTCACGTGAACTCAGGTGTGATGGTGCGAGAGAGAAGTAATTCAGCTTCGCATTCATCGATTTGGCTCACGTGAACTTATGTGCGATGGGTTTTGAGCAGATATTCAGCTTCGCATTCATCGATTTGGCAAATGTGAACTCAGGTGTGATAGAGAGAGAGAAATCAGCTTTGATACATCGATTTGGCTCACGTGTACTCAGGTGTGATGGTGCGAGAGAGAAGTAATTCAGCTTCGCATTCATCGATTTGGCTCACGTGAACTCAGTGTGATGTGCGAGTGAGAAGTAATTCAGCTTCGCATTCATCGATTTGGCTCACTTGAACTCATGTGTGATGGTGCGAGAGAGAAGTAATTCAGCTTCGCATTCATCGATTTGGCTCACGTGAACTTATGTGCGATGGGTTTTGAGAGATATTCAGCTTCGCATTCATCGATTTGGCAAATGTGAACTCAGGTGTGATAGAGAGAGAGAAATCAGCTTGGATACATCGATTTGGCTCACGTGAACTCAGGTGTGATGGTGCGAGAGAGAAGTAATTCAGCTTCGCATTCATCGATTTGGCTCACGTGAACTCAGGTGTGATGTGCGAGTGAGAAGTAATTCAGCTTCGCATTCATCGATTTGGCTCACGTGAACTCAGGTGTGATGGTGCGAGAGAGAAGAATTCAGCTTCGCATTCATCGATTTGGCTCACGTGAACTCATGTGTGATGGTCCGAGAGAGAGAAATTCAGCTTCGCATTCATCGATATGGCTCACGTGAACTTAGGTGCGATGGGTTTGAGCAGAATTCAGCTTCGCATTCATCGATTTGGCTCAGAGAACTCAGGATTGATGAGAGAGAGAGAAATTCAGCTTCGCATTCATCGATTTGGCTCACGTGAACTGAGGTTGATAGTCTGTGCAGATATTCAGCTTCGCATTCATCGATTTGGCTCATTATCTCAGGTTTGATGGTACGCGAGGAATGGAATTCAGCTTCGCATTCTTCGATTTGGCTCACGTGCACTCAGGTGTGATGGTGCGAGAGAAGATATTCAGCTTCGCATTCATCGATTTGGCACATGTGAACTTAGTTTGATGGTGCAAGATAGAAGAAATTCAGCTTGCATCATGGATTGGCTCACGTGAAGTCAGGTGTGAAAGCGCGACAGAGAATTCAGCTTCGCATTCATCGATTTGGCTCATGTTATCTCAGGTTTGATGGTACGCGAGGAAAGGAATTTAGCTTCGCATTCATCGATTTGGCTCACGTGAACGCAGGTGTGATGGTGCGAGAGAGAAGAAATTCAGCTCTTCATCATGGATTTGGCTCACGTGAACTCAGGTGTGATGGCGAGAGAGTGAAATTCAGCTTCGCATTCATCGATTTGGCTCACGTGAACTCAGATTTGATGGTGCGAGAGAGAAAAATTCAGCTTCGCATTCATCGATTTGGCTCACGTGAACTCAGGTTGATGGGCGTGAGAGAAATAATTCAGCTTCGCATTCATCGATTTGGCTCACGGGAACTCAGGTTTAATGGTGCGCTATGGAAGGAATTCAGCTTCGCATTCATCGATTTGGCTCACTTGAACTCAGTTGTGATGGTGCGAGAGAGAAGAAATTCAGATTTGCATTCATCGACTTGGCTTAGGTGAACTCAGGTGTGATGGTGCGAGGGAGAAAAATTCAGCTTCTCATCCATGGATTTGGCTCACGTGAACTCAGGTGTGATGGTGAGACAGTGAAATTCAGCTTCGCATTCATCGATTTGGCTCACGTGAACTCAGTTTTGATTGGGCGGAAGAGAAGATATTTAGCTTCGCATTCATCGATTTGGCTCACGGGAACTCAGGTTTAATGGTGCGCTAGGAAGGAATTCAGCTTCGCATTCATCGATTTGGCTCACTTGAACTCAGGTGTGATGGTGCGAGAGAGAAGAAATTCAGATTTGCATTCATCGACTTGGCTCAGGTGAACTCAGGTTTGATGGTGCGAGGGAGAAAAAATTCAGCTTCTCCTCCATGGATTTGGCTCACGTGAACTCAGGTGTGATGGTGAGACAGTGAAATTCAGCTTCGCATTCATCGATTTGGCTTACGTGAACTCAGATTTGATGGTGCGAGAGAGAAGAAATTCAGTTTCGCATTCATCGATTTGGCTCACGTGAACTCAGTTTTGATGGCGATCGCCCTAATAAATGACGTCAGCATCTCGTACTTTCACGTGCAATATTTGTCAACTTTTTGCTTTGAAATGTCTCTCATGAAAACGAAGCATAGTCTTCCAAAGACTGCCAAGCGCTCAACAGATATTTAAGTGCAGCGTTTGGTTAAATGTCAGTAGAGTACTTGTGACTTGCCTTTAGGTTAACACAGATTGCTGATTGGGCAAACTGAGCTCAAATTATGTCACTGTAAACAACGCTGTAAGCTAATTTACATTTCGTAATTCAAACAAGCCCAACTAGTCTTGACTCTAACTCAGCGATTAGCTTTCAACAATTGTAATAGAATTCGCATCAGAGCAACCATCATTTTGTGCTAATTTGCTTCCCTTCGAGTAATTTTTCTGCGCGATAGTTGCAAGGTATGCTTGGCTGCGACCTGCTCCCTGAATGTTTGGTGCACTCGCTTTGCGTCATGGAAAAGAGAAACATTTGGCACTAGATCAGCGTAGAGGCAACTAACCTTATCTGTTATGACACAATGCGTAATATTAGAAGCCGAACATCTTCAATCCTTAATCTCCACTTGCTGTGACGTTCACTCAAATAAGCTAGGGGAACTTAGTTAATTAAAGATGGCGTCGTTTTTGAAGATGGCGACTTGTAGATAGCATATGTTTTTGGCTGAACACAACCAGAGACATTTAAGCCAATGCTTAGGCTTCTTCAAGTTTTCAGTTCTTCCCACTCACCTTGCAGAGTAGTAATACTATAGTAGAAAATAGGCGCGGTCGTACCAGCATTGGCTGTTAGCTTTACTCTAAGTGATAAAACATGCTCTTATATGAATTGTTTGCGCATTAATGCGTGGCATGAGTCTGACGTGTTTATGAATGGAGAAGGTAGTAGTTGTGGTGTGCGTAAAAAACACATACTGATCGTGCTGTGAGTTCTCCAGGCATCTATAAGTGTGTATTAAATCTCCTCCTAGTTTGATTGCGGCATGCCGTGACAGACTGCGAAAATATGGCCAATAACCCATCACTTCTCTAATCGAATTCGATGTTTAATAAGCGCATGATTTGCCCATTTTGACAGGATACCTATGGAAGCGAAGGCTGTTGTTCAGCAAGGGCATGTTTTAAAATGAAAAAATGTCTTACTATCGTTTCCGGGTCATATTTGCCTTTTATTTCTTGCAAATTGGACAGTATAATGTGTGAATTTGGATAATGCATTCCAAGAAAGTATTTGTAGCTGAAGCATCTACACATGCAAGCACAAATAGGGCGCAAAACGCTAACGTTAATCAGAACTGCAACTGCCTTGCAGGCGATGAGATCTATGGCGCGTATAAGATTTACACTGACTGGGCACCCAAGATCAAATGCCGTCATATCCTCGGAAGTTTTTGCATTAATTGGATCTGCTCGAGTAGCAGTTTGCATTGAATGGTAAAATCGATCCCTTTGTCTTGCTTAAGAGCAATCTTCCTTTTGCATAGACCTCTATAGTCCAGCACGGATTACTGATTAGTCAACGAGGGCGTTGCACTGAATCCGCATCAGTTAGACACCCACATCACACAACGTAATGCAATACATTGCTACACTTACGAATGCCCTTGATGCAGCTGAGGGCTATAACTGTACAGCTCAAGCGGGCAATGCCTGCTTCAATCTGTGAAACTTAGCCTCGTGGTGTAACAAGCAGCAAGAGACTTATAAGGAACTAAAAATTTGTAATAGCCGCATGAAACGATCGCTTAAATAGAACCGAAAAGTCTCCAATAGTTGGTTTCGTCGATGCAATACATTCACGATCTTTGAAGGTTGACCGCTTAGGTAGAGTTAATGAAAGTTTAGCTCAACCAGATTAAGCCTCAAGGCTTAATCGCTTAATCAACAGGCAGTATCGGTCCATAGATAACTCAGATGAACTCTGCCGGCATCTGATTAAATGCTGAGCTTGAGTCCCTACAGGGTATTTAACCTGATCACTCCTAATCGCTTAACAGGCTCTGCCTAATCGTTTACAATGGTCATTTTTGCACAAGGAACTCCCCATTTAAGGCAAAGATTTAAATTTGAGAGCAATCAGTGCAGGTACATGAAGGTGCCGCTGAAGTCAACATGCTTAAATTCTCAGAGATATATCTTAAGATCTGGAATTCATCAAAGCCAAATTCGCAAGAGCTTAGTGTATCTAGTTTGAATTGAGAGATCCATCAGGAGATCCGCGTGGACAGACAGCGAAAGAGCCCGTATTTCGACCAGATTCAGAACTTCTACATGCTCTCTTGAGGAAGGAGTAATGGAAAACGTGGAATCTAAGTAAGTGCCCAGAAGTTTTCGCCAAGCCCGCGGAATAAATGGGTGGCTGATGTGGGCATTAATCTTTCCGACCACGATCCATCCTGTACCTGATTCAGCCGCTTTGCAACTTCAGCACCCCTGAGAGGATTTGGTCAAGTGCATTGTGGGAGGATTTCCATCCCGTTTCCGGTGTAACAGGCTCTACAACAGTCTCATGTGACGGCATCTCATTTGATGCTTTCTTCTGTACTCGCACTTCTTTTAAGGGGTGAGTTAAAAATACCAGTGGGATGGAGTGCGACTTGTTGACTTGGTAGTTAAGGGCTAATTTCCAATTCAACCTAAGTGATGCTGTAAGCTCATTTACTCTCTGATTTCAAGGCTAAATTAATCAAAATCAACTCCATTTCAGCAAATGCAACCAAGAGAGCCCTGGTAATTCTCTTTGAAAGATTGCCCTGTTCGATCTACCCATGCTGGTTCGGCAATAGTGCGCCTTAGACAGTGAATACTTTGGAGACTCATCCGCTTCACATCTGCATCCACCAAATTCGCATTGATGTCGGCGGCCCACATAAGCAATTACTCCCTCCTTGTGTTAAGCCTTAAAAATAGGTAAGGTTCGACACAAATTGCCACTTTTAGTGAAGTTTAATTTTGTAATGAAGCAGAGATGGCATTTTAATGGATTGAAAAAGAAAGGGATGGCCTAAGAATGTTTTACCAAGAAAATTATATCAATACCGCCTCGGCTGTGACAGTGCATCTGCTATGTCACCTGGCAGTCTGCAAGTGTTCTTGCACCTAGGGAGCAAGTGCTGCTCGCCACTTTTCTTGTAGTGTTCCTAAATGATCCTTTTGGCCCTCATATCTCTTAACACCTCCCACAATTTTGTGCCAAGTGAGCAAGAGAAGATTTGAAAAAAATGTGTCAATTTTATGTGCCTGTGCATGCTCCCGTATTATGCCGTATAATTTCATGAAGATTCAATACCTGATGGATGCAGACTGCAAAATGTTTTCACTTCTTGTCTTTGCTAATAATGTCAGATACGACAAGGTCATTTTGAACTCTATTGCAACGTGTGTCAAAGCGAATGATAAATGTTGGTTCCGTTTCGTTTACAAAACAAACCCCATTTCCCATTTGTTAAATTAGCTAACGGTTATAATTGACGGCGCATTCCACGTTTTATGGTGTTTGCGGCTGAGCATTCATTAAAATGAAGGAATAACAACCATCTCGCCTACAATTAGGAAAACTCAATCGTACGTGCTCTATCAATGCATGATCGGCCTAACGCCGCGTGACAGAGCACTTGTCTCACTTAGAATTTAGTCAATCAGTCCTAGTGGTAGGTAGGAGGTAGAGTTCAACTCTACGGGGTATTTAAGTGGTTTTGAAATATGCTACGTCGCCGCATTTTTTCTTGCATCATTTAAAAATCAAGCTCCAGACCAAGCCAAAAGTAAAAGCCCTTTGCAGCATAAAAGCACAGGTCTACAAACAACTTTTAGATAGTTTCAAGCTGAGGGGCTGACGGACCCAGTAGAAAGCATTGTAGCGTCCCGAGGCTCCCCTTAAGGTAAAAGAAGGCGCAGTACTAGGGCAGAATATATATATTCCGGGAACAGAGGGCTTGGGGGCTGTTGGCACGGCCCGGAGGCCAACCAACCGGCTAGAACAAGATGGTCACCCAAGTGACCTAAACCGGTAGTTCGAACAAACAAAGTATTACAGCATGCTTTGAACGAAACTAGTTTTCTTTTCCAACACACAAATTACCTCACACAATTTGTTACAATACATAATTTGAACATCTTTTGTGAATTCATCAATTGTTTTCCTTGCAATGGGCATCCTTAAGCAGTGCTAAATTCGATGCATTTTCATTTATAGCATCTGCTTTTGATGCATCTTTCCAGAGAGAAGTAGAGGCATCAAATGTCCAAAATAAAACACAACGCTTGATTTTCGACCAAAAGGCATCAGTTTTTTGCATTATCAATGAAATTGTGGGCGAAATTGCAAGAAGAACAGTGCGTGCTGATTACAGGAGAAGCAGAGTACTAGGACTTCAACAGTGACAGCTGCAGGCTTTACTTACTGCTCAAAGAGTGCAATCACATTTTTCCACTTGTTAATGCTATGCAAATAATTTGAAGTCGCCAGTAACTGTGGCAGAGCGCTGCCTTGTCACCATCTTAAGCCTGTGAAGTCGGCGCTTCAAGTGGGTTCTTTGACTAGAGACCAGCAGAACCAACGGAAAGGCGAGACAGAAGACGGTGGATAGGTACGTCCAGATTTCAACCGATCCCACCTTTTGTAAAGAGTCGTACACTTGTCAATAAATACAACTGCTTTCATAATCAAGATTTCTATAATATAAAGTTTAAATTAATCATGTATTTCCATTTCTCAAGCTATTGCGTGCTTTGCAGGTAGTTTTGCATGAAATTTGGAAGTCAGAAGTTAAAGGCGCTACCTTGATAACTCGTTGAATTTTATGGGTACTGCACTATTCTTTATTTACCAGTAGACATGACATTTCTCAACAACAAAATAGCGCTTACAAAGAAGAAAAAGCGGTCGAAGTTGAGTGCTTTTATGGCATGCCCAAGCATATCCCATAAACCAAGAAATACAACGAAGTTGAAAGCCACAATGCCATAAGTCAGGCGACGCAGTGGTGCCAGAGCTCTGCGCACCTCTGATAAGGGTGGCTTATTCTCGCTTAGGCGCGGAGAGAAACGCAGATCCGTCTGTCTGGCAATCGAGTCGAATTTTGGAGTCCGAGTTGGGCATTGAAGATAGAAAAGCAAGACAGACATTGCAATTTTAGTCGGATGCTTTAAATGGAATGATTCTAGCCATACAAATGCTGATAATGTCATAAAACTTTGCCATTCTCATGGGCGATGACTAAGTAGTTGACTTAGTTGAAATACCGAGAAAACAGCTCAGGCCACGGCATGAGGGGATCGTCGATCTCCTGAACGCAGCACCACACGCTCGATGCCACTTTGGGTGATAGAGGCTTGGTAAGGAAGAGAGTGATCAGTGCAGGTAGCAGAAAGCCACCCAACAATGCCACCCCCAACCCCGCCAGTTGGACTTGCTTGGAGTCTGGTTGTTGGTGTTGACGTTAAAAAGTAAAGGAAAAATGCTGAGAACAAGAATTGCGACGTGCATAATACAGTATGTAATGGGTGCAAATGCAATTCACTGTATTTTTCTCTTCGAGATAGGGTGACCTCCAGTCTGTGTATTCTAATTCGAAACAGTCAACAACACACAATAACGTGCAGCATCTGACTCTCTATGTCTGCAGCGATTGATTCAGAACGCACACAATTAGTTGGAATGCACCTTTTACCGTGGCTGAGACCAAAGCGTTTGTCTGCTAGAACAGGTAGAGTCATAACAATCAAGGCATTTTTCTCGCAGTCTTCTCAGTGAACTGTTTAGTGACCAAAATGGACCATTATTATTTGTGCAGAAGCGATATCCTCTAGCATGGATGGCAAGTGATATAGAGAGACTAGAACGTACCCAATGATGACGCGCTATCAAGCACAAACCAGAGGGTAAGTGAGGCTCCTGCACTAACGAAATAGCCAATTAGAAGTGCGGCTTTTGAGAGACGATCCCAGAGAATGCTGAGGCAAAAGCATCCCACAAAGGGAGCACACAGACCGTAGAAAAGGAAATCTGCCATCTAGAAGGCAAGCCTTAGTTAAGCTTGTCACGAAATGCAAGAGACACTAAGAAGGTTCATAAAATAACTGCACCAAACAATGGAAAACTTTTCATCCAGAGGCAGGAAAACACCCAATCGTCACCACCAGGCCTTCTTTTACCTTCTTTTGGCCTTCAATTGCACTTTATAGCTACCAGATTCGTTTTCTCTACAATTTTAACTTATGTTACTTCCTGCCACCTATCCTGCTCGATTCTCTTCCACTCACATAGATTACATCCGCCTTCAACCGCTGCTGTAATAGTGATTTTTGGATTATAATGTCGTGTCAAAGGGTTGCAGTGAGTGATGCGAAGAATAAGTCGTGAGGATTTATGCTAGGAAATACCAGCCTAAGATGCGTGGAATGAAGGCAACTAGCATCATGTGTCTTCGTTTCTTAAAGACATTTTAGGCCAAGTATCAATCAGACAGATGGACGATCGGTCAGCCACTCATTCACTCCTAAACAACTTAAAGAATGCACATATTCGGATCGACATTGAAAGAATGGCGAGTATTTCAGTCCTATATTAACACTGCACTTCTCTCTACTATAACCAGTTGCATCCATTTTACTAACATAAATGGTTGTTGCAAACATAGCTACAATTTGTTAAAAAGATGTGTAATTCGGCAATAGTAACTTGAATGTTCGTATAAGAGAGTTGAAGATGGTGCTTCATCGGTAGAGGAAGTTGGCTAATAATTCAAAAATGTGCATTCCATAACACACATTACCAGCGCACGCATTTGGTGACGGGACATTGCAGTTAGCCGGATCGGAAAGCACATGACTGCTTTTTGCTCGCTTGATATAATAGGACACATTGACGGTGTCAAGGAGGACGTTTCTCTGTTTCATAAACAGAAGTATTAGTGCATGAAGTTAAAGTCATACTTAAATTAGAGTTAGGAAGAGAAGATGTGCAATGTCAACGTGGCATAGTGTGAAACCACTAAATAAAACGCCTGTAAAAACGTTTGCCAAATGTGTGATGTGCTCAAATGCGGTCCTTTTGGATATGCATCAAAACAACCCGTTAAGTAGAGTTAAATGATTTCTTCATTGCAAATCCTTTTCATCTTAGACTTGCATTCCCGTATCTGTCCATATCCGCATATTTATGTAAAGCCCACTCACCTAATAGAATTATGCATTCAAATTTTGTTGGATCGAGTACTGTTTAAGTTTTGGAGTAAAGGAAACTAGTTATCTCCTTAGCCACCAATTGAACTGCAGCCACATTGTGCTGCATTGGTAGAGTGTCATATGGTCTGGTGCCATTGCCACACAACCTTGAAAGAATGAGTTATGAACATACCGCTATTTCTGAGAAGATGATGAAAAGTGGTATCATGCTTGCCATCACAGTGAAGGCGATTGGTAGCAGGCTTCTCGACATCTCGTCTACATACGCACGGTATGCACCGTGTGTCTGGCAACCGTATACCAGAGTCGTAGTTGGTCTGTTTCTACATTCATCCTTGATCCTGTCGAGGTAGTGGAGTGAGAGAAGAACCACACTAGTATCAAGGCGCGTTGTCAGCAATAAAAGCACACTTTTAAAGCACCTTCGTGAGGTGTGATCAAATCTATGACGTGAAGTAAATATATGATCAAATCGTCATGCAGGAGGCTTATGCATCTTGAATGGGAAGGAGAACTTTGCCGAAAATCCGCTTCATGTTCTTCTTTGTCACTTTCAGTACTTTATCTTTTGTGCTGCAAGTTATGGCCAGTGTTTACCTAGCACGATCTAACAATTTACAAGTGCTTACAATGCCGGTTTGTCAAATTATATCATTTGCATTTTCCTTAGCTTGCAGCTGGGGAGAGTTAGATATTTATTCGATAAAAGCATTTAGCACAGGAACGGATTTACTGATCTGCCTTGGTACTGCCTCGTGGTTCGCATCCTTCAAATAAGACAACCGCCACTACCCTTCCTTCACGCCTCACAACCTCGAATGTGCTCTGAACGCGAGTGCATATAGGCAGCAAACAATTAATCGCAGCGTATGCTTGGATGGTTAGCCATGGGCTCTTATTAACTAGTTCGGACCAATGTTCCGAGTCTGTTTTATCAGCCATTTTACTGTGGCATTTTTACCAACTGTCACATGCCGTCGTACCAGGTATCAATGCCACATGTCGCACATTCGAGCATGCTGCGACAGCGACAGATGTTGTGTCGGCTTGCGAGATGACCGCGTCGCTTACCACAGAGGATACATGCTGCCTTGTCTACCTGCTTCTTGAAGGGCTGCAAAGGAAATACACAAAACGCAGAAGTCAATAAGTCAGGCGCAGTGATTTAGTGTCCGAACGCTGGCCAGTTTACTTTGTGCTGCACAAAAATTCTGTGGTGGCTCATACAGACCTTTGAAACTATTTCTGTATAACCTTCCAAGCAGTGACTGTTATGCTTAATGGCTAATTCAGCTGTGCCTGAATGGGAGAGTAAAGCTGCGAATGCTATTAATGTCACTTGGATTAAGCTCACCCGTATGTACGCCACGAGCACATCGTGATACAGGATAGATGAAGCGCCGACTATGCTGAACATGGAAGAGGTCACGAGGAGCAGAAGAATGACAGTGAAAATGATCCGGATTCCACTCTTTCCAAACAGATGTATCGGAGTTGCAAACATCATAAGTCCTATGAATAGCATATTGTTGAAAATACTGAAGCGCGATTTATTTGTTAGCTCAGATAAACAAAGGTTAAATTGGTCAACATTTTAACAACCACACCTAGCTGTTTCCTGTTTGTTTGTTTGCTATGCCAGAACTACTCCAAGTCATGCTATGTGAGTTGAGGTGTACAACTTGCGAATGACTGCTGCAGCGTCCACCTTGCACCTAAATAACCAACCATGCATTCAAAGAATCAGTTAGTTTAATTGTTACAAAACGCATACCGTAATTGCGAGATATGCACCTAAATCGAACTATACATTTGGCATAAATTTTGAGGTTCATCCAGTGACGCAGTGTCAATCTACTTACTGACAACACCACACACTGGGTCGCCTCATGAAAACCTGGACGAAAAGGATTTATCCTTGGTTTCTCACCAGTCATAATGAGGTTTAGCTGCCCACAAAATAATTACACAGGCTCAAGAAATTAAAAACAATTTAACGAGCTGATCCTTACTAGATATTAAGAGCAATGATTAGACAAAATTGTTCAATGAGTAGCGCTCTAAATTGATCTCCTAAAATCTCAAGTGCAATAATGGCTGATTTTCCTTTCTAAAGAGCACTGGAAATTCCTCGTTCCACGCATCATTTTTTAGAGAACTTGTCTATTTCAACTGATCTTAGAAGCTAAATGTTTGCATGTATAGCATTCGTTACACTTTTAAATTATGAAATTTATGTCACCTTTTAGGTTATTTTAGAAATGGAAAATTGTAATTAACGGGATAAAGAAAATAAACGCCTACCACGTGCTCTGTGAGTTGCGTTAAGAAGAGCTGCATTGAAAAAGGCCGATTCCAGTGCTCGAAAACTTAGGCCACAGACAACACTGAGAGCAAAGGGTACGCAAAAAGCCATGATGGTGGCCAAAAGAAGGCCAAGCACTCCATGATTTGGCGGCAACATAATTGCAGTCTCCCATAGCGCTTGATCAAGCAGCACACGCACTGCATGATCTGGAGAAAAGTATAAAGTACGGTCATTCCCGCACCCTCCCAACAGGCGGGCAGCGAATGCCTTACTTGACATATCAATGGCACTAACAGGTGGCCAAATGCGCTCACTTACGAACTAAGCTAATGAGGACATCACTGAGGAGTGCGACGTCGAATCCGCTGGCCAGTGCGTCCCCGAGTCCATGGTCCGACCTGTTGTAGCACATCAATAACTTGTAGAGACTACCCATGTTTCCTACAAAACGTCCAAAATTGCGCACACACATCAGCGCTTAACCACAGTGATATTCTCTTCGTACTGCTTTGGATTTAGGTAATAATGCATCCATTTACGAATTCATAGTATACCAAGGTACATAATAACGATTGTCACCAATCATCATTAACTTGTTGTCTTCTTCTTCAAAAGCGCAGCCTTAGATTTCGCCCTTATTGTCTTTTCCTTGCCTTTCATAGGTTTTCACCCTAAGACCGATTTGATTATACCACTATGCTTTTGTGCGTAAACACCCACCAAACTGCTCCTGAGTGTGCATTGTGGATTAAAAATTGTTGGTATATGTGCTATAAACAGAGGAGGTAGCAAAATATAAAGGTAAGTTGTTGTGTAAATTGGTTTGATTAACCCGCTAACGTTGTGCTGAAAAAGGACAAAATGATTGTAAATGACTTAAAGTCAGCAAGCAGCTTTTCGTTATGAGAACCTCTCTACTACAGCTGTGCTAAGTTTAGCATTTTTACGCTCGAATCGCAAAGGTCTCTGTGCTTAGTTTAGGACGTGGGGTTTGAGAGAATCGGCAGGATTGTGAATCCCTTAACAATGTAATTTGGCTATTGTCCAATATATTAGGAAAGAAGGTGCTGCATGTCGAGAAGACGACCATCATTAAGCAATAATTGGTTTCATTTCAGCATTATTTCCATAGCCGTACATGCATCACTGTGGCTCGTCTCTTGCGAATGATGTAAATCACTTCGCCTTCAAAATCTAGTTGACTGTTTTACAAAAGGAAACATACCAAGTGCTGGGGAGTCTGATAAATTTAGCACAGTAAATATGAGAGCGGCACAAATGAGGAGGATGCTAGTAAGAATGGCGCGGAGGATGAAACCGCAGCTTCGGCGCCGCGCTACCACCAGCAGGGCACCGACTTGAAATAAGACTAGCGATACAATGGTGGTCTTGCCCACATTCTTGGTCACAGCACTTAACACCATCGAACCCTCTGCCAAAGAGAAAAAATAGCACGTATGCAAATATTTCTGCAGAAGTGACCCATTTTCTTTGTCTCGAGTACAAAAATTGCAACAAGCATTTTTAAATTTGAGTTCCACTTCCACAGCCATCCAAAGTCTCAATGCACATAGGCCCATGCAATTCACACATGCATGAAGGATCGCGGCAGATTTCTTTTTTTAAAAACACTAAATAATGATTTATGATCGGTGTTGTGAGGCGAATCGAAACCTTTTAAGAAAATCCGACAAGTAAACTTGCACACACCACTGCGTGCTTCGGCTTGTCCCAGAGTTTAGGGACTTCATGCTATCCTACTAAAACTATTTATTACTAGACTAATTTTAGTAGACCTCACGCTATACTTTGCCTTTTGACAAGTGCATCACTGACTTAAGCATTCAATCAAAATTTAATCTGCATCACAGAAAAACCCGCTTATTTGTTATGCTGCTGGCAATTTGTCAATGCCTGATACCGTCCATGCCTAACTCGCATCGCGATTGCTTAACACAGATTCCCCTTATTGTCCCTGCATCCGCAATGCTGCTCTTGTTAGAAAATAACTTGAACAAGTAGACATTAAGATTCTGCTGCAACCCTACTAATTGCAGCACACGCTGTTAATGAAACATAAGGATTTGGATAGGATCTACTTACTAGTGATGTTGACAGTGAGGGTGTAAAGACTAGTGAGGAGGCTAATGATGATGGTGAGAATGTGGGCAACTAGGCCGAAGCGATGGCCTACGAATTGAGCAATTGTTTGGGCTCCCGGTGCCTTGGTGCGGAATTCCAGGAGCAGCAGCACGAAGATGGTGTGTATCAGTGCACTGTTTGCTGGCACAAATCTGCTGCCGGCAACGCCATACTAAAACCATAAGTGTAAGATTACACTTTTGTTCTACCCATGGTAGTAATGATGCACTGTCTGTCAGCGTGGGATGCATACGATATCTGCACGTGGTCAGTGCAATTCAAAAGACAGTATCAAATCATGCGACTCGCATTGGCGAATTAAGCGTCATCTTCAAATATTGAATTGGATATCGGATGATATGTGTGAAAATGGGCTTATATGTTTGGCACCACGCCCCTGTGAAGTGACGCGTTGACAGGCAAGGCTTAGCGCGAATTGGCATGATCAGTTTTTTGGGGTCCGTCTTTTTCCAACAGCAGTCATTTGCCAACTGCCGATTCTCTTTGTGGCAGCGTAGTGTTTGGTAATAATTAGGTTTTACCATAAGACTTAGATGCTGCGCCCTTGAGATGAATGTTTGGTATGAATCCCGTCGGTAAAAGTTAACACATTATTGCAAATGTTATACGCATGTGGTTCAGCACTCGTAGAGTCGTGGCAACTGAATTGACGCATTTCCATGCTCGATGCTCTGGTGGTAATTTTATGAAGACTAATTTGTGGATTCAATGCAAGAAACACATCTTGCTAAGCTAAGAGCCAAATTATGACCAGCGTATGACCAAACGCATTGGTCGACCTCTTTGCTACATTCCTTCGAATAAAACAGCCAAAGCGACGAAGAATAAGTGCATGCACGCTTATAGTAACAGGACCCCTTCATTGTCTCGCCATGAGCAGCAAACACATTTGACGCGGCAACACGATGCCTTTTATTTGATTGACAATTTTCGCATGCCAGCACAAGTTTGTTCAACTATCGGAGTGTCAATTTAGATGGTCAGCGGTTGTGGATTATCTTAAAATGCAAGCTAAAGCAAATGGGTTCATGAAGTCTGGTTTAAATTATACAAAATATTACGAAAACATGGCGTCCTACCAATTCCGCATTTCTCACCGCCTCTAGTATTGACGTCGGCCATGTAATTTGTACCATGAAGGAAGCGATGACATTACCGAGACTGTCAGATCTGATGGAGGTGTTCAGAAAGTCCCTTTGCTCCTCCGTCTAAAAGTAAATGAAGCAGTCGAATTATTTTTGCGAAAAATCGAAGCAGATGCCTAGGAGTGTGCGCAGTACGGCTGGGGAAATGAGGTGTAATAAAGCCTTTTTGTATTTAAAATAAGAGATAGCGCAATAAAGTTGCACACTAGAACTCCGGGACTGAACCACAAACTAGTATTTCCTTATAATCATGACGGCAGCTCTACTTTTTTAGTCTTACCTCCATGCACACCTGCCGGGCACAGATACCAAATGTCATGATCACTCCACTTGCAACAGCTTGTAACCAAGACAAGAGAACAGTGAATGCATGCTAAAGCCAGTTGCAGAATGGCAAGCACACTTTGCCCTAGCTACACAAAATCTCATCTGTTGATCGTAATTACATGCAAATGCTCCACGGAAGAAATTAATGCATTTATAAACGAGTGTTTATGGAACATGTCATGATTGGGTCCAGTAATCTCTGGTCGTGTGACAAGAGTATGATCCATGATTTCTCCTAATGGCCATAGTCTAATGCGCTAAAGACTAAATAATAAAACTGAAATGGACCATCTTCAAGAAGGAAAAATATGGCAGAGCTGGTCTGAACGTAGAAGAAAAGATTAAACTCTGGTTTAGAGATGAAATGAGAAGAAAAGTAATAATTTAGTAGCTATTTTCTGCTGTTTCCTAATGACACATATATAAATATAATAACAACCCCTGAGGCCTTACAGTTTTGCGCTTTCTGAGGCAAAGGGTGTAGAGGATGTCAGCAGTTACGGCCACGAGAACGACGGCACAGGTAAGCTCGGCCACATCTCTAGTATTCAATGCCTTACCCATTCTTCTGCGAAACCTCTTCTGCAGGTACTGGCATGCCTGGTTAGCCAGCGAAGGCACCCGTCGACTAACATTTAGTGAAAGTCCTGGTTTTGGTCGTACGTGAACAAATTCCTCAAACTCAATATCTTCCATGTTCTACGCGTCAACCTAAATGAGCATTGCCCTGAAAAATGGAACACTCGCTAGAGAGCCTTAAAGTTTTTATCGTCTCACTAATGGATACTGGGCGTTAACAACTTGGAAGTGATTGGCACAACTTAAAAAGGCAAATGGATAGGGTAGGTGTGCATTCACTTGGCGAACACGAAACCTAATTTGCTGGGATTTGTCGAACTGCATGTGCCCATCGAAACCTATTCAATTCAGCTGTAGCGTCTCAGCCAGATTGCAGGAGGCTGCAAGCTGTAAACATCTAGAGAATAAGCCTAGGCATTGCTCGTTGGAGGAATAAATTGCGATCGCACTTGAGGTGATGTGCACGGAAAAGGACCGAAAATGTAGGGCCAGTAATAAGTGATTTCAGTTGTTACGTTATGTGGATAGAAGTCAGCAGTAGCGTCTCTCTCGAAATAACCAAACTGCCTATTCATAAATGCATCTGTGTTGTAGAAATTCAAATAGCTCTACTGAGGGTTTGTAAATTTGTGTTTGGCTATAATTCTAGCTTTAAGAATGGTTTGTTGGCTGTAAGAAATTTGTGGGGACAGCTCCCACTTCTGTAAATAAAAAATACATAGGTATATAGCCTAATCACCAAAACTTTTGCTCGCACATATCGATGCTCGTTGTAGTTGCAGAACTGCGCATGTTGTAACAAGATCGAATTATTGTATTTCAATGCTTATGCCTACACAAATATTATGCTATTATGAAATTATTGTTGTTGCAAATTGTGTAAATATGTACCCATATGGACGTTTCGGTGCCAAATACATGCATATGTAACTGATTTTACTGTTTAAAACGCCTGTAATGCTGCATAGTCCCTGTCACCCCATCATATTTGTTGAGAGCGGATAAGAAGCCAATCCATTATACGCATAGATATCGACTTATAAAAGCAGTTCTAGCAACTCATGGCTCTTTGGTTTGAGGCCTGTTTCTGTGCGTACTACCACACTTGCAATTCGAAATTTTCTTCCACTTTTGAAGGAGAACATCCAAACGCTGCGTTGTACCTAGGCTTATTTTCCAGAACCTGTTTCACGCAGCAAAAGTATCCAAGCAGTTTGAGGGTTACTAGGTGCAGCCGCTTAGGTGCCTACCTGCATCTCACATTTGAAATAAAGTGGTTGTGATGAGCACGCAGTCATGTTCGGTAAGTGAATGTACCAGTTCTCTATCCATTTGCTTGCTTAAGTCGCACCACTCAATCTCTATTCGTTAAGGCCCGGATTCCATTGCTAGGACAATAAATATTTTCAAGGCCCTTTGTTTATTTTTCCTTTCATCGGAAAACAATTCATTCACGTTGACGCGTGGAACATAAAAGAATGAATTTGAGTAATTTCCGCACGTACGACCAAAATCAGAGATGGAAGAGTAGTTAATACTAACGTTCGTCTACTGGCAGTTAGAGCCGCCATTTGCACCACTCTATTCATGCGACGAATTTTGCGTGTTTCTCTTCACTTTGTAGACCATAACTAAATTTCAGCTAAAAATCTTTTTATTGGCTGTGTGGCAGAAGTGGATGAGTAAATAAGAATCTCCCTTGACAAACACGATCGCTGTTGGTGCACACGCCAATCCAACTAGACCAAACATTGTGCTGGCGTTTTTGATGAGTTGTCCAGTATGGTTTATTGAGCAGAGCACAGGTCCTTAATTATTTGCGGGTCGTTTTACTAGCCTCTCTTGATCATCTTCATCGCATAGTTACATTAGTAGCGATGCAAAATTAAAGGAGAAAAAAACGAAAGCACTAGAACTGGTATGCAGGAATGGAGGCAGTGTAGAACAACATAGGCACTGATGGCCGATAACGTGACATTATGAATATTACTAAAGCAAAGAGCACCGGGTTGCTGAAACAGCTCAGAATAAGTTTAAGTTTACCTACTAAAAACAGTTTTATTCGTGCATATATAGCTATCTTGACGGATGAATAATTATATCCCTCAATAATGGGAAAAAATATATATGAGTGAATATCATCAGCCACTTTGTGCATTTGCTTTCAAGGCTCCGTGAATGTTGTTGCAACTGCGTTGCATTTGAAAGAATAGCAGAGATTTTGTGGATAACGTTACAAACTAAGAAAAATGTCATAACAGCAAAACTTTTACTTTCCATATTGGAGAAACACCGAACCAACTCAGAGACTGACCCCAATAAATCACAAAACTGGCTCAAATAGTGATCAATTCGGTTACAGACGGCATCTATTGGCATGGCGAAAGATCAGCCAGTAGGAGCAGACGAACCATTTCATATTTACCTACATACTTACTTAACTTTGCAATCTTTCCTTTCGCTTCCATCTGTACGCAATTAGAGGCAATGTATTTTTACTTAGCGTTTATCAAATGCATTTTGTGTATTAAAATGGCTTTGTTGCAGCATATTTAAAGGAAATTGAATTTTTACCTGCAATGAGGCGAAGGTGAAATTTAGATCAGCCGGATGCATGGTTGAAGGTAAATTTAGTCCCTATAGAAAAGTTTCTGCTATAAGACAATTAGCATACCCATTGCCCATTTCCCATCTCGCGTTGTCGCTTATTTTAGATGGCACTCAAATTCCTTATTAATTTAACAGTGCCAGTGCTTCTGTTTATATGCAACTGCAATTGCTCAGTGCATGTCGCCAGTTTCGTATCGCCTGTATGCGTGTGCAGTGCCAAGGCAGCTCTCATTGCATGAAGATGCTAAGCAGAATTTCAAAGTGGCTGAAAGATGAGGCACTGACGTGTTGTGTAGAGCGATTGACGCGACAAAGTAAAAAGCTTGTCTATGTAGTGACAGCAAATGCGTACCTACACTATTGCGCTGACATTTAATGCAGGAACGCAATGCATAAACGGTTACAAGGACATACTTTCTTTATCGTTAGCTCTCGGTCGAAGTTTGCGAAGTGCGATGGTGCGTTTGTGTGAGTGGTCTCAAGTTGCGCGTCCAATTATGCCATTTTTCTCCCTAATCCTTCTTGAACTACCTAAGATACAGATCTATCCTAAGCAGCGTTATAACTTGTCGGTAGGTTAGTTAATACGTTGGCCAGCGCTTTCACTAAGTCACTATTTTCATCCGCAATCCATTTTGGTTCCCACCTCATAGATTTTACCCTCTTCCCCAGCCACCTTCGGTCCGGATCAATGAGAAAAATGGGGCGATGATTTTATGGATGTTTAGCTCTGCAGATGTAAGGACTCACCACGAAGAGAAATAACGAATGATGACTTAGGGGAGATGCAATACTACTAAGATCGTCAGGAAAGATGAAGACAAATTTCGACATGGTTAATGAGCAGCTAAATCTCATCGCTATTAAGCCCATTCCTGCTGACCATAATGAAGCCACATTCGTGTTTAAACACGTCTCATTTCTTCTTAACACAATGCCACTCTGTGCTCACATGCAAACCTATCTCACCTCACCCTCTCCTCCTCTGCATCCTGCTTCATGTCCTACCCAGTAGCAAATGCGATTAGTTTGACAAAACATTCAAAAAAGAATATTTTTAAATTCCATACGACTAAGAGCTCAACGAGGCATAAGCTAAAATAAATGCTGAAAACATTTTGAATTTTAGACACTTTATCAAATGCGATACTGTATAACTAAAATCGTTTTCAAAAAACTTACGTGCATTTTAAGTCAATGCTGCCTAACGAAGTGACTTATGGTTAAAATTAGGTTTTGAAGTCTCGTAAATGAACATTAGGAAGAAAGTCATTTGGCTGAAATATAAGTGCGCGGCACAGCCGCTGATTACCTTGTGTTTGTTTTCTTGCTCAAAACGATGTTGTGGTGAAAACAGGCACATTAAATAGAATACAGTCTTTATATCCTCAACCAATTGCCACTACCCTATCCATGATGCCAGTTAGTCATGTCTGATGCGATGTTAGGGAAGTAAATCTAACATGGGAAAACACTATTCCTGCACAACTACGCTGCCGCATATTTAAGAAGATGGGTTCCTCTCAAGTTGTCGCTAAAGTAGATGTTGTCGTTTGATTTTTTGTGTCCTATCCTAGGCGTGTCGACCGAATATGAGTAAATACTGTACTCGTTTGATTAATTAGGCTTTTCCTCGCTGAAATGAAGCACATGTCACGACTTTAGTTAATGCGAAGTCCAACTGCTTCAACAGCAACTGTGATGTCTACATTATTTCAAAATGACTTAGTGGTCGAGAGGCGAGAGGGCAATTTAGCCTGAAAGTATGCGAGCGAGGTGTCCCTTTATGCACCGAGAAATCCTCCCCTTGACGACCACTGCTCTGCTGCTATATATCAGCTGTCTAACTAACAAAGCCGCCCAAAATATCCACTTGTCTCACATCAGGCATGGCAAAAGGAAGAATCGTCCAAAGTAACACCCTAGAGGTGTGAAGACTTACATTTTAATCCATCTCATATAATGACGCATCATAGTCACACTGGAGAATTATGTGCTAATAAACTCGCCTACCCACCGTAGGATCATCTTTGTTGCGACCGCTCTTCAAATTTGAGGAGTCTTTGTCCATCATACACGTAGTTGCATTTCAAGGCTAGCACTGGAGCTTGGACAGCAGCAGCAATGTCTTACGATTGTGTAACCACGAGTAGCCTGCGTAGCGCAATTGCATACTTTTCAAGAGCTGACCATTAATTGCTTCCCACTGTTGAGTTATTCGATGTTTACTTTGATTTGCAAGCAGCAACCTGATTTGCTGAATCAAAGGCCAAATATGACGGGCCGGTGATGTAGGATGTGATAGCACACCACTACGTCGGTCGAATTGGTTAGTGGGAAAAAGACAATCATTAAAATGGATCATATTATAAACTATGAACAAAAGGTGGTTCATTCGACGATCCAGGCCAAGTGATAAAAGTGATTTCTGCACAAAATTTCGACGTTAATGCGTTTGATCATAGGCTGGAATGTATTTACGTATATCGAATGATCCCACTATCAAGACTGCTGCCTTTTGTCAATAATAGTGGAAAAGGACGTTCTTCGGCTATAAAACTAATAAAATTTCTGATTACATGTAGTGCTTTGAATAATAGATGGAAGAGAACAAAGCTAAGATGGCCGTAATTTTATTAGTTGTTATCCGAACATGCCAAGTGGGGCGCCCTATGATGTGAAAATGCCGAATTGCGGCTTAAAAGGTAAAATAAGTGCACACACACACTACCTGCTTCCGGCCATAGGACAAAGCATTGGTCGAAATATTGGAAACCGCATGACCTAACTAATGTTAGAGAATAAAGCCACTAGCTTGATGCGATGGCAGTGCTTCTAGTGCGAATTCCTAAGTAATTTTCCACATGTGAGGCATTTATGATTTGCTAAACTTGTTTTCACTTAAATTTATTTTAAATACAAGAATATCTTTGTCGAATCATCAGACCGTAACTTGACTATCAAGTCACAATAATCTAAGCACATATGAGCTGCACATTTTGTAGGGCACGCAAGTGAGAGGTTGGGCGAAGAAATCGCTGTTATTAATGGCGGATGTGCGAATCGTCACCTCCGACATGACTAGGGGCCATGCTCTTGGCAGTAGATTTGTCCCTTAGAATAGCTACACGCGGGGGAGAAGTATGGATCGCTTCTCAATAAGATGGACAATTCGTGCTCTTAAAGAACATATTTCAGATATTGTGAAGGTGAACTGGCAGAGACAGGGCGATGACAGTCGGGATTGACAAAATTACTAATATAATACTTAGTATACCTAGCCAATTGTTCTCCAATTATTTTGCGTGTGCAGCTAGCATTATTTAAGCATTAAATCATTCAGAGCTCTCATCAAATCCAACATCAAAATTAGCCAAAGTTAACGTTGCTGCACCATCATAGGTGTAGTGTTCGTTATTATTATTTGTTGAAGCAAAACTTTTTAAGTCCTAAGCCACTACATGGCAATCACGTGAGAAGGAGTTATGCGCACTAAAATTTCGGGCATCAAAACGGAGTCAACCCCGCCCATCGGAACAAGTCACGTAGTGGGCGGCTTAAAGTTGTTTTATTATTTAAGCTGTTCAGTGCTTTTGGTGCGACAATGTCACGCAAGATCTAACTATTTTAACGGCCTATCCAATCAATTTTGCACACCAAGGGGACGTTGAGTCTAAATATTTTATGAAGCGTACTAAATGTTATGCTTTCCTTATTTTTTCGAGAACAAATTTAAAAATGATGATCTTTGTTGTCTTTTTACCAATCATTTTAACGTCAGACGTACGCAGTTTGAGAAACGAAGAACTATTCAATGAGCACCGTTATTATCTACACTCTCGCCTCTGACCTCATCTGTGCGCCCGAAATGATGCTCTACAATTTCACCCACAATGCTGCTCCAGCTATGCGCTTTGCAAACCCACTGTACATTTAAACATTTTTCTCATTAAAAACTCCTTTCGCCTAAAACCTGCATTGCCATATCTGTCAATAACCGCACTTGTATGCAAAGCCTATTCACCTAATAGACGCATTCGTCCAAATGTTGTCAGCCTAACTATTGTTTGATTTTTTGGAATAGAACAAAAATATTTTTCTCTATGGCCACCGATTGAATTGTAGCCACATTGTGCTGTATTGGTGGGGTGTCAGATAGTCTGCTGCCATTGCCACATAAACTTGAAAGAATGGGGTTATTATCGTACCCCTGTTTCAGAGATGATGAAAAGTGGTATCATGCTTGCCATCACAGTGAAGGCGATTGGTAGCAGGCTTCTCGACAGCTCGTCTGCGTACGCATGGTATGCACCGTGTGTCTGGCAGCCGTATACCAGGGTGGTGGTTGGTCTGTTTATACATTCCTCCTTAATCAAAACAAACGTTTGGTATAAATTTTGAGGTTTATCCAGTGACGCAGTATTAATCTACTAACTTACAACCACACACTGGGTCGCCTTACGAAATCCTGAAAGAGAAGGATTTACCTTTGGTGACTCACCAGCCATAAACGAGGTCTCGTTTCCCGCCAAATAAATACACGGGCATAAGAATTGAAAAAGAGGTTAACAAACTAATCCAAATTTATTATTGGCAGCAAGGATTGAATAAAATGGCTTAATGTGTGGTGCTTCAAGTTGATCTCCTGCAATCCTAGGTGCAATAATGGCTGTTTCTTTGTTTCTAAAGTACACCGGAAATTCCTCGTCGCATCCATCATGCTTTAGAAAACATCAATTTCTACTGAGTTCAGAAGCCAAGCCTTTGCATGCATGATACCCTGTTACACTTCAAAGGAAAGAATTCAATTCAACAATAAAGTTGTTGATTCATGAATGAAAAATTGCACCCCGCTGCCACATTGTGGCAATTCGCTGATCAGAACGGTCGTGTTATCACATAACTTTGCCATGGTTGCGATTGTTGCTTTACACTTCATTTTGTCCTCGCATGTTGGGAGGTGTTCAAACCGATCGAATTTCTTCAGGCCATTGAGCGAGTGAGTAGGAACTGTGGGTTGTACAATAACAAATGAAGACAGATAGGCTAATTTCTTGGTCTACGAAGGATGTGTGCCTCTCCGCTATCACGGTCATGGTGCTAGCCTGCATTTTCTAGTCAATATTTGCTGATAAACCCGCGCTGAAACTCAGGCAATGACTCGTCATATCAGCAACTGGAAGTGGCTAGATAAGCAGTTCTGTTGCCTCCTCTTTTCTCAAACCTCCCCAACTGTCGATGGAAACTTGCTTCCTGATATCGAATATCGTTTGAAGGAAACGAACCTGTTTCGACAGTATTCATCCCAGTCAAGCCCCTTTTCTTCTCGACGGCTTATCAATTGTTGCCTCACATTCACCGCTAACATATTTTCCTTCTTCGCGCTCTACAAGCTGAATTACTACCACCCCATTTTTCACACTATAGATCTCCATGAATCACTAATGCGTGGTCCACATCGCTTCGATGTTATTAATATTTTGAATTATGATTATACTACCCATGAAAATGAATATGATAGCATAATATACTACGATGAATTCGAACAAAGAAAGCTTAAAGGTAATATCTTGAACTACGACTGCTACGTATTCCTGATGGATCCAGATTTTCGTTCCAGGCATCAGCTACTGCACCTCTTGGATGCCATGAAGCCGCATCAAATATTAATCATAGCCATCTTGCCAAGGAGTCAGGATAATCCAATAGATGAAATGTGCGTCTTTGCAAACTTCATTGCGAGTTTCAACAACTTTGTGGATTGCCCACTTGCAACTACTGCGGTAGATTGGCGATTATGTTGTGTCAAGCTGCTGGATACCGGAGAGGTCAACTTGGAGGAGTGGATGCAATTCGTCAATTACGACTTCTACTTTAAGGGTATTGGCAGTAGACGCAAGGAAGGAGGCACTTCATCCAAGTATCAAACTCTTAGAAGGCCCCGATTTTCTTGTAAATGCGCGCTCAAATGCATTCCTGTTGCCCTGGGCCACCGTACTTTTTCTTTCTCAGCAATATTGGTGGCTCCTAAAACGACTTGCTTGGGTTTATTTGCTCTAAGTCATTCGTTGCATAAATTTTTAACCACTCTTGTGCTAAATAATTTACTTTGGTAGCTTAGGCATCACGAGTGGTTGAGGTGGACTCCAAAAGCACACACTATGCTTGAAGAGGTGAAAGGTAGAATTTCGGAGCTTGTGATTGGAGTGTAATCCTACCTTTTCATACACTTCACAGATTCGCGCACGGCGGTTTGGCATTTTAAAATCGAGCGAAGACTAGCAGACGGAAGCTAATCGTACACGTTTTGGATGGGGCACTAAAATAGTGAGGAGCAAAATGGTAGTGAATCACACCACTCTGGCTGGTTTTTCGTTGTCACGACATCTTCTACATTATTTCCCTCCATTTTCCCTTTTTGGCAATTATTCATTTGTTCTTGCAAATTTGGGCGACAGCATATTGAAGACTCGAGACAGTAGCAGCGCTGAAAGATAAGCAGCGCAAGCACAGTGATCTCCTCGAACTGCCATTGCGGATAGGCCTAATGTGTTGTTGACCAGCTGTGGAAAATCCAAACCTGGTATACAGAAAGATTAGCTTTGCATAAATATTATCACTTTGCAACACAAGCTGGATCATAATAAGCGTTAATAAGCTGCACATTAAACCCTTTGTTTTTGCATCCGCAAACGCCAAAAATTTTGCTGTAGAACATTGTCTCCATCCCTTCACAACGTCGTCAACACATAATTTGCTCCGCCAACTTGTGTCCATCTGTACTCATGGTCATGTGAAGAGCATACATAACACCTAAAGAGCTTTGCACGCAAATGCAAAACGAATTGTGTGCTGCACGTAAACCTACCTTGGACTTGTGTGTCCTATTGGCCCTTTGCGCTTAATGAGCACCCAAGCGACACGTGTGTGCAAAGTTGTTGGTCTGCACCTCTATACTCTTCAGTTCTATCAAATGCGTTGACTTCAAATGTAGGAAGCTTAATTGTTCCTAAGCTTTGCGGATGAAAACGCGTTGATGCCATTAGGGATGGTGGAGATATTGCCGGATCTATAAGAGAAGGCATTTTATGTGATGGAATTAACCCATGCATATCTCTACCAATGCCGATACGTACTGTCTAGCAGATTAGGATTTCGATCAGAGCACAGTTAAGTCCATCTACCTTTAATCGTCCTTCTCTGATTACGCTAACATTAGACGTAGAATAATGGGCTGCCTGTTTAACACTCTACTCTGCCCCACCTTGCAAATTCGAAGCGTCAGAGCTGG
Organism: Taenia multiceps; assembly: GCA_001923025.3. Lineage (NCBI taxonomy): Eukaryota > Metazoa > Platyhelminthes > Cestoda > Cyclophyllidea > Taeniidae > Taenia > Taenia multiceps. Next base: position 33,386,664 of record CM010312.1, read on the forward strand.
CATCACGCACACATAATTAATGTTTAAGCCGAACCCACACCTGCATCTACATTCTTTGCAAAGAAGATGGACTCCTCCATCATAAATTGATTGCCCACTAATGTGCTTTAGCCAAATCCACATCTGCTTGCCCATTCTAGAAGGTGGAAATGGACGCCTCCTCATCTAATTGATTGCACATTTATGTGCTTCTTTCCTTCTGCCGGAATTATACTCACGCTTACCCATCATTTTGCCTGTATGCGTGCCCCTTCTGTTACTCGAATCAAAATCACTATGTGCTTATGCGAAGCTTTGGGCACACAATGCGTGACATGCTGTGATTGTTTAGACGGAGGCTCAGTTGCCAGGACAATGTTGCATTGCCATCTGACACATCGTCTCGTGGACCCGCAATCAGTTAGTAAGTAATGTCTGATCATGTGGGCAGTGACCGTGTCCTTCGCAAGGTCATATGATACAACAAATGTGTTCGAATTAGGCTGCAAGAGTGTGTGAATGAAGCCTTTAAGTCTATCCATGTTTTCGTCAAGGTGGGGTAGTCAAATTTATTAGTTTTCCAATTATTTTACCTATATTTAAATGAAAGGCACTTTGCGACAATGACTTAAATACATACTCGATCGACGATCCCCTCCTGCCGTGGCCTGAGCTGTTTTATCGGTAGTTCAACCAAGCCAACTACTTAATCATAGCCTATTTTGGGGCTTGATTGCCCCAGGGAATGGCAGAATTTTATGACATCATCAACATTCGTATACCTTAGAATTATTCCAATTAAAGTGTTTGCTAGAATGACAATGGTCCGCCTTTCTTTTCCATCATCAAATACCCAACTCGGACTCCGAAATTCGACCCGATTGCCAGACAGACGGATCTGCGTTTCTCTCCGCGCCTAAGCGAGAATAAGCCTTCCCTATCAGAGATGCGCAGAGCTCTGGCGCCACTGCGTCGCCTGACCTATGGCATAGTGGCTTTTAACTTCGTTGTATTTCTTGGTTTATGGAACATGCTTGGAGATGCCATGAAAACCCTCAGCTTCGTCCGCTTTCTCTTCTTTGTAAGAGCCATTTTTTGTTGAAAATTGTTATGCTCACTAGTGAATGCCAAATAATTCAGTGCCCATAAAATTCAATGCGTTATCAAAGTAGTGCCTTCTAACTTCCAACTTCCAAGCTTCATGCATCATTTTCTACATAACCGGCAACAAACTTAAGATTTGAGAGTCTCATGATCAATTTAAACATATATTCTGGACGCTTCGATCGTGAAAGTGTCTGTATTTATTGCTAAGTGTACGACTCTTTACAAAAGGTGGGAGCGGTGGAAATCTGGACATACCTATCCACCGTCTTCTGTCTCGCCTTTCCTTTGTTTCTGCTGGTCTCTAGTCAAAGAACCCACTTGATGTGCCAACTTCAAAGGCTCAGGATTGTGATGAGGTAGTGCTGTGCCACAGTAACTGGCGACTTTATATTAGTTGTATAGCCTTAACAAGTGGAAAATTGTGATTGTACTCTATGAGCAGTAAGTAAAGCCTGCAGTTGTCAATGTTGACGTCATAGCATTCTGCTTCTTCTATAATTAGCACCCATTATTTTTCTCAAAATAATGCTTGCGATTTCATTGATAATGCGGAAAATGATACCTTTTGGTTTAAAGGCAATAGTTGTGTTTTATTTTTAGGCATTTGATGCCCCTACTTCGCCGTGGAAAGACGCATCAAATGTAGACGCCACCAATGAAAATGCATCCAATTTCGCACTGCCTTAAGGGTGCCTTTTGCGAGGAAAACAATTATTCAATTTGCAAAAGATGATCAAAAGATGTACCGTAATAAATTGTATGAGGTGATTGGTGCATTAGAGTTAAAGCCAATTTCGTTCAAAGCATGCTTTCTAATGGGTCTGTCAGCCCTTTAGCTGAAAACCATCAGACAGTTGTTTTTAGATCTGTACTTTTATGCCGCAAAAGGCTTTTACTCTGAGCCAGATCTGGTGTAAGATTTTTAATTGGACGCATTGTTAAAAATACCAGTGCCACTCGAAGTAGCACAAGGTTGCAAATAGAGACTGCATCTTTATTTGTGTCAGCTGTAGAATCTTTGCACATTTGTATAGGTCAGATTAAATGTGAAAAATGGGAGTAAATACAGTAAATTATGTGCAACCCTGTGTGCTGCGACGCTTGGGAAATGAGAATCACATAGGTATTGCTGCAAAGAAGGCATATCGAGGAGCAAAATTCATGTTACAAGACAAGCTACAAAATCAGCGTTTCCGAAGTAAACTGGCATAAACAATCATCAAAACCACTACAAATATTTGTGGCCCTTTCAATTGTGTCTATTGCATTAATTTAGAAATTTAAACCCAAGCTGAGAAGAAATGACAGTTCTTTTAACTAAACAATGCTTACAATCTGCAACCCATTACCCACACTCACTTAGCACCTCTACAGCCAGTTTGACGAATGCGCTGAAGGTTTTCCTGATTTGGTATAGATGTTTTGCAGTATTGTTAAAGGCTTAGTGCGCTGGGTTGCAGTAGTTTAAATCTCGCCAATATTTGGACGATTGAGAACGAACGTATGGTTAAATGTTGAATTTAGGAGAGGACTGCATTGCATTTATGCACAGTTCAAATGCTTGACTTCCTAATTTAACGGAAACCAATTTTTGGTTCCCATTTGGCATTTGGAGCAATATCCAAGGGACCGTGTGTGTGACCAGTACGTAATGCAGGCGAATAAACAGAACAGTTGATCTTATAGTCGCACTTATTGGACTGGTCATCGCATCGCCTGTGCAGTGAGTGTTATTAGTGCCAGTTTGTACCCCGTTGGTGTTGAGGCAAATCATTAACAGCTATTAAGCATTTGATGTCAGTAGCATAATTTCCATCGAGACTAGATAAACTAGGCCTAGTGCTTTGGTGAGGTTCGATACTAATCTGTGCTCGACGACCGGTAAGTTGGTAAGGTTAATCGCTGCTCATAAAGTGTTTCCTTGATCTCTCACTAACCTTAATACTTAAATGGAAAATACCATGCTAACCCAGTCATCAGACGTCAAATAAAACATCACCTGAAAGGTTTAAATAGCTCGAGAGGCCTATTTGAGACAGACAAGCACAGATATAGAGTTAAAAGTGCAATGAGCATAGGCATCAAGTGAAACAATTAGGGACAAGGCGATTGGTACACAGACGAACACACAGCGCACAAGTCAGTTGCAAAGAAAGCAGAGGCAACCAAAGAAACAAAGCGCGGAAGCTGGCCATTTTCGTACTCATGGAAGTGGGCACCATGGTGCTGTTGGGTTGTGAAGGCTTCACAACGTGGGCAGAAGTGAGCAGATTGATGTGTGCAAAAGCCGCAGTGGTGGTCACCGTATGCGCAGCCGTGGAGGTGATAGCAGCAATGGTGTTGAATAGCAAACACGACCGAGGTTGTTCTTACACCGACGCCCATGAAGAAGCCTCCGCATGCCATAAGGTCAAGGGACTAGTCACCGGTGCACAAGCACTTCTCTACTTCCCCGTTGCTTTGAACGTGTAACGGTTGACAGCATTCTTGATTTTTGCTTGCGGCTGCTCGAAAATGGCTTGTCGCCTGCACATTAGCCTGCACCAGCCTCACCCTTGGAGTTTTCCTTCTAGGCACATGGGATGCATCGGCGAATTGAATGTCCTCTGGTAGCTTTCAACTAATGGCCCCGTTACATCAGCGGGAAAAATACTGTCACATCCAATGTTTCCCTTTTTGTTATTTGAATATCGTAGGCATTCCTTAGGTTTGCATCAATTTTGGGATAAATGCCATGCATTTGGCCAAGGGTAGCCTTAAAGTTTAAGTGTGGTTGGCTGAAGGCCTCCCATCCTTGTCAATTTAGTGACTTGTATAGAACAATGCCATGCACTCCTTGAAACTGTCGTATGTAGTTAAATGTTGGTCCATCCTTACAGTGCGCCTATGTACTGTTTAATTAACTTTTGCATATGAAGACATATCAACACGTGTGTTAGCGTTTTTCATCACGGGGTTTCAATAGGTTGGAAGGCGTTGTAGAAAGGAACAGTACACCATCAAAATTCCTGGTAGAATTGCGAGTAAGGTGAGTAAATGCCACTTGCTTGATAAGATATCCTACTTGTTGCAATTAGCAGTGAGCGATTCGCCCCTTAGAAGAGGTAAACGGATTGTGCATGCGGCTTACAGGAACAGTCACTAAGTTACGTTCTACATTGCGTTTCGTTACCTGTCCCAGTAATTAAGAATTTTTCGCGATCGGACGCGTGTTAAACTTAAATGTGTAGCAAGGTGTGTCATGAAGATTTTGCAATGTGGAGGATTAATCAGTCGCAAGGACGTGCTTTAGTCCATATTAGCGCATCTAATTGCTAGCATTGCAAGTTCCAAAACACATTTACCAGCACAGCGAGTAGAGCTTGCTTCTCAATGGAAGCAAAAGACCAAAGAGCACATCGACTTAGTACTCACGCAAGCAGTAGCGTATTCTCAACCCTCACGGTCTATTTAGATCAATAGTTGGACTCTTCATTCCCTCTTAGTTTTTGCAGTGGGCTTGCTATTTCAGCCATATATTTGGCAAAGAACTTGGGTGGGCTATCAAGGATTAGGATATTAAACAGGAAAACTTGCTTTAAATAGATCTCTACAGCCACTATTTCGGCTCATCAGAGCGCACACGTCATGTTCATGTTTCCCCTCTGACCACATTCTCGTAGGCACTAGCACTATATTATACGAGTTGCAGTGCTACTCCGCCGTCTACTTCACCCTCCTATTGTACGCAAAATTTCAGATTAATTACATTTACTGAAGAACCGAAATGCTGTTGCTTAAAACCCACGCAATTTAACGGACAACATAAACTTCTTCATTATTCGATTAATTGAGTATCAACGACTGAGTGAGAAAATACAGTGCGTCTTGGTTACCTCATGTCAGCAAGTGATTTCGGTCTTCTTCGAAGTGACACTATAAAAATCAAATCGCCTCCTTTTTAGCTGTGATAGTGCGTCCTTAATATGCAACACTACTGATGCAAACGAACCATCAAAATGTATTCTTATGCGTTTTACCCAGAGTTGCACAAGCACAAGCTGTGTAAGCGTATCAATATGACATGCCGTCCCGCTCTGAAAACCAGCAAATTCTCTGCATTCGTTAACTAAAGACTAAGAAAATTATATTCTATCATTGCTTATAATGGGTTAGCTCCTCATATGTGATGTACAGAAGCGATTCACTTATAAAAATAAGAAAAATGGTACAGCAATGCATTAATATTTTATCAATGCATTATAAGTGTTGCGCACATTTGAGCATGTATAGTTCAAAAACAGCGAGGGATGCTGATGTCTGATAAAATTATTGAGTTAAGAAATGAATTATAAGAGCTACGTACGTATCTGGCAAGCACGCACATGCCCGTAGAGAAGAGGACAAATCCTGATTTTATATAAGTGTTTGTAGGACGAGTCAGCATCTAATTAGCTTTTACACTATTGTCACGTGTGCACACATACAACCGGAAACCATTCCATAGGCCTAAATACAAAATGTTGGTGATATCACTTTTCTCTTGCAAGCCTTGCCTCTACTATATTTTGTGAAGTCTCATTGAATTTTGGAAGATTTGAAATATAACTTGAGGTTGGCGAGCGTGGGCAAAATAGGGAACATTTGCTTGAGGTGACATGGAAAACAATGACAAAAGTCCATTGAGTCTGAAAAACCACCAATTTTGCAGCCACTTTTAATCAATAGGTAAATTTTGAGTTGAAAATTTCTAGCCATATAATTTGGCAAGAATGTATGCATGCTACCGCAGAATCATTAAGGAAAAATCGTACTGCTGTAGGAATTGCTTGAGGTAAACAAAAGTTTGTCGTAGGCGATTCACAGTGTTCAGGGAATGACAAAGTCTGCCTCATGTCATAGCCCATTAGCGACTTGTTATTATAGTTGTCACGATAACTTCAGAAATGATTTAAATCATTAAACAATGCATCATATTAGCCTGGTAGCATTTAATCAAAACAATTGTGATGTTGGCTTCTCTGAATTTGCTGGCTTGGCTAGCATCTCCAACGCATTGCTAGTTTCTGTTAGCCTATTCTTCTAACGCCACGCCCATTTGCTTCTGTTTGGGCGCATTGAGTAATTTTTTGTTGGATGCATGGAACCTTCATAACGTGCCTACGAAGAAGCTCATTGATCGAATACGAATTGGCCAGTGTGACTTGAAAGCCACTATCCATCGCCATGATTTCGGGGATTTTCTCGTAGTTATCAGTGAGTTGGTCATTGTCTTTTGCGAATGCATAGGCAACTTCTGGTGCCATTGATGATGAGCAAAACTTATGACGATGAAAGGCGCATAAAAAGATGTGGTTCCTAGTACTTAAATGTCCTTTGCGGTGTAACCAGCAAGCCTCAGTTATCCGCATAAAATTGGTGCATTTGGATTTAATTGCCTACAGCTCAAGTGGCACCCTATCAAGAATAAAACAAATCAAAAAAATAAGGGACCGTCTTCTCTAATAATCCTCAGCAGTTGCAGACAGCATTGCATAGGACTTATTATAGGCAAGTCGCTACTATCCATGCAAAAATCTGGCCACAAATGTAGGCAAGATAATGCCATGAAGTGTCCCAAATGCTTAAATCCAATTTTGGCCTACCCACTTTGCACACAAGAATACATTACTAGCTTATGCTGATAAGGTTTGCATTTCGAGACTGCTGCTCCGTTACATCTTCATTTGCTTCGACGTATAATGGAGTGGTCTCAGATTTAAGTGGCAATGTGTAAATGAAGGTGTTAAAGATTGGCTGCTAAATGAGTTTATATCTCGCCGTCTTAGTAGCTATTTTACCATCAACAACGCTAGGTCTCTGAATGCTTAATCACTAGAGAGCTGGCTCGCAAACCCAAAGGCATTGATGTCTGAGGGAAGATGTCTAGATATTTAAACTGTGTTAAAGAGACATCGAGGATGCTCAATGCCTGGCAATTCAGGTGCCTTTGCCTTGTTCTAGGCAGGGTTGCAAAGATTTGGAGAAGCTCATGCTACATTCAAAACTCTTCTGTTGATATGACTTAGCCAAGACCGAAAGGCACAAAAGGGAGTGAATTCTGGTACCACACCCCAGTGAAAATAAATGTGGTACCACTGCTCTCTGGGCCACGCGACACGCTACATGCAGCACGTACCACTGATCGATGACACGCATGCGACGGAAGAGAATTCAATCATATCAATGCTAGACATGCCACCGCTCGCGATCCTAAGGACCATTATCCTTTTCATAACCTAGTTCGTCTTTTTAACCCCTTCTCCGCTAAGCTTCGGCATTTGATCCTTCACCACCCCTCCCTTCTTCCTTCGAAGGAGGCCAATGGACTAAAGCAAAGCTTAAATGCACACATGTAAAAATTGAAGGTAAATCGTGACTTCCCTCCCTTTAATTCCTTATTGAATTATTTGCTCTTTTGTCTTTCTCCTCCTTTTTTAAGTACCAGCCAAACACCAAATCCAATGACAACGCTCCTAATTAGGCCTGTGTACCAAATCAAGCCTTCCAGCCACAAATTAATATTATATTAGATTGAACAATCTTCTTGGTTTTTATAGCGGTTATTCAAACGTGGATAACAAAACCATGAATAGATGATTGAATAAGAGAATTAGTAAAGTGGTGAAAGTAGGATCTCATGGCGACACCAATCAAATCACACACTCTGCGCAGAAGTTAGAGTCGAAAATCGTTTTGTTTTCTTGCATTCGCTTCCCCTATCCTTTTCTGCCCTTCCTATTTCCTTTCCTTCGTCAACATCGTCTTATTTCTTTGGCCCAATTAGCTCAACAGATACTTTCCTTGCCTGCGCCGGATAGACCGAACCTTCCTCACTCTTCTCTTTAGTTGAAAGCAGGCATTTTCGAAGGCAAGGAACCAGAAGCACCCATCGACAACTTACGTTTGCAAGTTCCGTGTTTATGTTTAGAAGTGAGTCGCTCATCTCTTTATAAAACCCACAATCTGATTGTCTTTGCGCGCATTCATAAATCATATTACAGATACAGAGTAGCAGACGCACAGGATCGCACTCTATGTTTCCAGTCGCTTGCCCACAGTGGATGTACTGTAGTAGGCTAAGCTGAACTAAGCTAGGCTTATAGGCCATGTACAGGCCGGACCACATTCATGTTTCCACTCTAGCATGCAAATCTCACTCATTATTTTGCAATCCGCTATTCTGGTTATGCTTTATTTGTATTTCACAATTCATGAAAAAGACTTAGATATCAATGATGCTCCTAACTTTGTTGCCTAGGTAGCAGCGTCCATCGAAACACGTAGGGACTATTGGCACTTTGGGATCGAAGAATGAGGCAATCCTCATGTGTCCTAGTCCCCTCTCAGATTCGAATCCAGCACCGCTACTGTAGGCGACTCATCCTTCCCTCACGATTCCTTTGGTTTGTTGATACAGACGTTGTGAGACCAGAACTAGCTCTTCCTCTACCTTTGGTTTTGTTTCCTCACCACGAAACTTCCTCCTTCTCAATCTACTTCCCCTTCCTTCTGATCTTCATCCATACCACTTTGGTGAGTTCCACTCATTATTCAACTGTTTACATCTCTTGCCCATATATGCTTGCACCTTGTCTTACTGCATTCATTTGTCAGCCTTTGTACCATCGCTAATGCTGGAAGTGGATCGACCGCACTGAACTTCACTGATGACCGTACCTTACCGCTTCCTGTCCCATTCTATGCCAGCATCCATGTTTTATGTTTCCATTTACAGCCTCAGCTTATTTTGGATCCCACCCATCAGGTCCTCCATCCTCTTGTACTCACCGAAATAAAGGTGAGCACGTCAATACATTATAAGTTCGCAATTTGTATTCTAGCTGGGCTTATACTTACCACGTTGCCGATGTCTACCTTTTGTCCTTTCAGTCGATCTGTACCACAGTCTCACAGCAACGAGCATATGCGTAGAGGCAGAAAATCATAAGGCTGCTAAAAGGGGAATTGTCCTTTCTACTTGTCGACTTTACCAGCAGGTCCGGCAGTTATCTCAAAGTCGAGTGGTGGTTTACTTATTTAGGCAAGAAAAACATGGATTTAGAACAGGTGATGCAAGATCGACTGTTAAAGAATGATGGAAGAGCGCAATGAGGGGTAAGAATTCGATCAACCAATACAGCTTTGGCTCGCTAATTTTTGATCCTGAGACTAAACATCAGGTGCTTCTGCCTTTGCATCAGAAGTCGTTTAGCTTATGCGCCTTGCAGGGTTTTTTATTATTGAGCGCAAAGATGCCGTCGCCCCCGGCGGCTGCTAACGCCATGATAGCAACTTTGCTAATCTATCTCTCAAATTGTCACCAATTCGTAGGCAGATTAGTTATCCTCCCTAAAACAGTGACTTGTAACACCAACAGTGGCTTTTAAAGGCAGAAGTAGTGCAAATGTTTTGAAGCATTCTAACATTCGTTTTCGAACTCTGTGCATAAGCGCGTTTCCAACTTCGTGATGCTTAAGCATGGATAGCTGACCAGTCCAGAAATTCGAGAGCTCAAATTCATGCCTTTAGATAAGTCGTGATAGTAACCTTTATCGCAAAAGTTGCATCGTACATGCATTATGCATTGATAAGCCCATGAAGAACCCACTTATAACATTTAAGCACACATGAGGGAGGGCATTAGTGGGTCGCTTTTTCACTTATCTTGCTTTTGTTAGCAGTTTTTAGCGTTGGCAAAATAGAATTGCTTGGAATTGTCTCTTTCAGCGTCGGTAAGGAATGATGATGATCAGCTAGTTGATCGATCAGCCTATCAACCAGCCAAGAGTCAGCGAGCCTCTATGTGATGAGCACCTTGTCGCTTGATCGAGGACCAACTAACATTCCTTAATGGTGTTTTTCATCACTCCATTTGTTTGCCTTGCAGGTGCCTTTCGAATGCTTATTGTCCTTAGTGATGGTAGTTTCTAAGCCAAACACACTGTATTTTCTCTGCCCCCGTAAATTCTTTCCTAACTTTCTTTTAAATGTAAAGCTAATCCGCCTATGGCAATAACTAAGCATCAGCTAGTGCCTGACTCAGCTGCCTAAAAGAATTTCATTTGAATGTTTTGACACTAAAGCTATGCATCGAAATATCAAAATAGCATGGCCGTATTCCGTCAACCGCATTACTTAATTTCCGCACTAATCTGTGCATAGGG
>CM010312.1:33397034-33620094 GCA_001923025.3 Taenia multiceps
GAAGGTGCGAAATTCTCCATCAATCTTCCCTTATGCCATAATGTGTCTGCACAATTATACCTCATTTGTAGCATTTAATCACAATATGTGCGGTCTGTGTTTCGCCCGATTCTCCACTTTGACTTGCTTTTCCGTCATCATATCAGTAAGCAGAGTTGTGAGTTTGCGTCTGCTAACCTTTGCCTCATTAAAGTGCGTGCTCTGCTCTTTAGCCATAGCTTTGCTATTTCATCCAAAAAATTATTACCTTGATGCTTTAGTTGACCCTACAGCATCGCGAGAATGGAAGCTTTAAGAGTGCACCTTTCCTGCCCAGTATACCGCGCAGAATATGCAACTCTGGAGGCGTTGCGAGAACACATGGATTCGCACGACTTCGGCAGTTCTCACTTATCTATCCGTCACATTCCATAACGATTATTTGATCGCAAAGCCCTGGTCCCTTCCGCCTTGCAGAAGTTTGGTATGAATTGCTTAAAGAATGCAATTAAGCCCCACTACATTAGCAAATGTTGTGAGTTTCAGAGAGCCTTATTTTAGGTTATTTGTTTTTAACTGGTGCCGATGGCTCAATAAGGCAGGTGCATTTCTTGTGTGCAAATCATAAGCGTGCTACAGAAAAAAGTTATGGTGACACGAACCTGGTCAGATATGGCGGTGCGAGTTTACCTGAGCGTTGTCCGGTTGCCATGACGATAGACGGCAGTGCGATTACATTACGTGAACAAATGCTGAGTGTGAAGTGGGAGGCTATCGGTTTTGATTGCATTGTGTATGAATACAATTCTATTAATACAAATTCATTTCCTTGCATTTTAGTGCAATCATACGGCCCATGTCAACTTAGCTTCACCTCAAAAATTCAGCCCTATGCTTAACAACTAGAGCAAAAAAAATATTTTGATTTGCGTTGCTAGCTCCTCATCGTTGGCAATATTTCACATAAGGATGGCATTAACTCAAATACTAGGAAATTATAACGATAATAGGAAGCACATGGCATGTTAGAGCGACCGTAATGTGGAGAGAAAAGGTAGTGCTGTGGAAAATAGCAGACTTTGCAGTAAACTATGGTGTTCTAAAAGCATTGCCAATTAGGCCTTGAGATGCCTCTTTCACTTTGCATTCTAATCGTTGGTTGGAGTCAGCAAGAGTGTCATGCACAAGTCTGCGTGCACGTTCACGCACATGTCAGTAGCATCGCAGTCCTATTACCTGACTCCAGTCGACCCTACAAACCTATTTGATCCCTACCCGTTTGTTGTCTTTATGCATTAATGCGCTGCATTCAGCAGGGCAATATGAGCTGCCATCCAGGTGTTATTTAGGATCTCAAGTCGGCTTTTAATCATTGTGTGCCCTAGCCAATCGTCCTCTCCATTATCGTATCTCGTATCCTCGCACTCAATGCTGCTGCTATTATTTTGCTGCATTATAGGTCTGTCATTCAAGAAATCCTCACCTGCACTGTGTTGATCCCATTCAGTGAAAGATTCATGACATTGGTCGAATTGAAGTACAGATTCACACCTTTGGTTAGTGTTAGGGTGTCTCCTCTAGCTTAGCGACCATCTTTGCAAGACTTGGTAGACATTGATCTAGCCAGTGTGAAATCTGTCATTTTTACTGGGCACTGCACTTTGGCACAATCACGACCACGGCTGCTGCCTAAACCAATCAGGTGTCAACGTGCACCTTAACTGCTTTAACTTGTCACCTCATTTCGCATAGTAGGAGTGCATGTTTCTGGCTCAGCCAACCTCATATAACGCATTTCTGATATGACAGCTAGTCCACAGCCGCTTATCTGGGTGCAGATGGGGCGTTAAAATGTTTTGGCTTAAGTCTAGTGGCGTTGGGCTAAGAGAATGGAGCGCTCAGCTCGATGCAATATGAGACAGCAGATTTGCGGCTTCAGCAGTCAAAACACACAAGCTACTGAAGCGCGGCCAAATAGGTAATTAGCTGGAGAGCACAGCGCCTGCATGCATCTTTGAGGTGCCCTTTGGTGTTGTGCAATTAGAAATGATGGAAACATTTCCACAACTCAAAATCGTCCATATTGAGCCCCTATTGGTCTCGTTGCAACTTTACGTGATGCCAACCAATTAGAAGCCGAATAGAATGATCCAAATTGAGGAAATCTCCATCAAGTCATACAGTAGTACCATAGAGTGTGAAACATGGAATGATGATCAGTTACTGGCCGTGAAACAGCACTGGCTTCTTTGGGGACCATTCTTGCGGAATATCCACGTCCTGCTTTAAGATTTGGCTCTGAAAATGCAAAGAAGACAATGAGAAGATTGCAATAAAGAAAGAAGGTGCAACGAGACCAATAGGGACTCAATATGGACGATTTTGAGTTGTGGAAATGTTTCCATCATTTCTAATTGCACAACACCAAAGGGCACCTCAAAGATGCATGCAGGCGCTGTGCTCTCCAGCTAATTACCTATTTGGCCGCGCTTCAGTAGCTTGTGTGTTTTGACTGCTGAAGCCGCAAATCTGCTGTCTCATATTGCATCGAGCTGAGCGCTCCATTCTCTTAGCCCAACGCCACTAGACTTAAGCCAAAACATTTTAACGCCCCATCTGCACCCAGATAAGCGGCTGTGGACTAGCTGTCATATCAGAAATGCGTTATATGAGGTTGGCTGAGCCAGAAACATGCACTCCTACTATGCGAAATGAGGTGACAAGTTAAAGCAGTTAAGGTGCACGTTGACACCTGATTGGTTTAGGCAGCCGTGGTCGTGATTGTGCCAAAGTGCAGTGCCCAGTAAAAATGACAGATTTCACACTGGCTAGATCAATGTCTACCAAGTCTTGCAAAGATGGTCGCTAAGCTAGAGGAGACACCCTAACACTAACCAAAGGTGTGAATCTGTACTTCAATTCGACCAATGTCATGAATCTTTCACTGAATGGGATCAACACAGTGCAGGTGAGGATTTCTTGAATGACAGACCTATAATGCAGCAAAATAATAGCAGCATGCATTGAGTGCGAGGATACGATAATTGGAGAGGATGATTGGCTAGGGCACACCAATGATTAAAAGCCGACTTGAGATCCTAAATAACACCTGGATGGCAGCTCATATTGCCCTGCTGAATGCAGCGCATTAATGCATAAAGACAACAAACGGGTAGGGATCAAATAGGTTTTGTAGGGTCGACTGGAGTCAGGTAATAGGACTGCGATGCTACTGACATGTGCGTGAACGTGCACGCAGACTTGTGCATGACACTCTTGCTGACTCCAACCAACGATTAGAATGCAAAACGAAAGAGGCATCTCGAGGCCTAATTGGCCTGTTGTTAGTTAGGAGCATACCTCCTCCCCTATTATTGATGCTCTTTAGAGTGTCTAAATAATTTTTTAGAGTAGTTTTTGGAAATGCAGCCACTCTTTTTGCTTTTTTTGTGGGCAGCATAATGTAGAAGCTTGCATTACCATTGGTGGTCGCGTAAGGCCGCGGGTGAACAAAGAGGATAGGAAAAGGCGGTACTTAATTGCTCTCAGTGATGTCAATTCGTCCTGATACAATCCTCTTCTTATTGCAGTAACCCTGTAATGAGGCGACAATTTTAGCTAGGAACAGCAAATATGCAAACCAGAGATCTGTATTGAGGGCGGCACGTGGGTAGATCGCTAAGAAGTTGAGAGGAGACAAAACCTAATGTAAAAAGCTAAAATTATTTACATACTGCAATTACTAAGAGAGGCAATGCTGGTTGGGAAAGATAGCATGCGTTCTTGACCCATTAAGCAACCTCTTCTCCTTAAAATTCGCCACCCAATTCACCTACTTTGACTACCCTTGCTTTGTTCCATGTTCACGCACGTCCGCATCCTCACCCTTCAAATATGAATCAGTTACGCTTTGCCATAAGTGCAGAGACCCTTCCCTCTTTTCACGTCTTTCCTTCAACCAATGTACACTCAGCTTTCTTTGCCGACAAAGACTATTTTATGTTCAATTACATATGCATTTTTCGATTTTATAGCGCAAAGTGCCACAAACGTTTAGAGAAGTGGTAAAGCTGCAAGCTCGATTCTATGCAATTCTTGATCAAAACTGCTGTAGAACGAGCTCTCCTCCATACCCGTAGTGTCCCAGCTCACCTCGTTAAAATAAACACTCACATTTTGGCCACACCTACTATGTTTGATTATGAAACAAGAATGTTGCTATCTCTTGTAGAATGTAACGAGCTGCTAGATCCCAATTATGGCCAAATTTGGATAGCTGTAAATGAAACGAATAGAGCTCTGCACCTTCGCCAAAGTGTCACTATCAGATCTCAGGTAAATCGGAAGTATTAGTCTGCAAAATGAAAACTGCCGCGAGCTGTTACAGAGGGGAAGCTGTTATTGCCATAATATTGACCGGTCCTAGTTCAAAACTGCAGACATTTGTGCTACGGAAACTTTCTTTGCGTAGAGATGCTCTCAGAACATCAGACATACCCAAATAGTTAGATTTTTGGACAGGGACATCCGCAAGCAGCTACAGAAGGAAGGAGCATTCTAAGTTTTGTTACAGATCAATTTGGGATAAAAGAAAGGAATGATGTTATGCCTTACAGTCTTGCTACCAGCATTTACAGAATAAAATATGCACCCAGCTTTCGAATTAGATCACTTTTGGTCACAAAGGACCCAATCGTTAGGAAGTGCTCGTCCCGGCAACATCAATTATCTGTGTCAACATGGGTACTCCTATCATTCGTTAAACCTTGCTTTTTACAACTTGATACGAGAACTGCTGGCAGTAATTACTGAATGAATAACCTGCTGTGCTTTAATCTCAATCCATTCTCGATCTGAATGGACGGATCAAGGCGTAGAACTATACGCTTGCATTATCCTAGCTTTCTTTGCCAGACAGGCTCCTTAGCTGTAGCCCAGGTCCAAAATTTTGTTATGGGATTATTTGGATAGCTTTGCAGACATTTCTGAACATTAAATATCTTACATTTGTGCTGCGCCTCAGTGTGAGGGAAGTAATCTCACATTTGACACCTAACTTTAACAAATTGCTTAAAATGGGGAAGTTCGCGTTCCCGCTCATTTGTTGTAGCAGAATCTCATTGCAGCTGTTTGTTGCAAAATGCCATTGTTTTGCAGAGGACGCGTTATTTGGCACCGTAGCAAGTTGGCAGCCAAGGTCTTACTAGTGATGAATTCCAAATCAAAGTGAGAAACACTTGGGGCGCAGTGCATTTGGTTAAGTTTTTTCATCATTTTGCACTTGTAGCGCCTTACTCATGCAGCGGCCCAAGCCGCCAGTCTCGTTCTTAGTGTCATGGATGTCTTCCAATGCCCTCTGTGAAAGGCGCAAAATTTTTTTGGGTTATCTAATGCGTGTGATTGTCCGTAATCTTATATTTTCTATGCATCCAAAGGTATTATGTGGTGAGCACCTGCATCGCAGGCAATTACCAACAAAAAAACAATCGTTTAATTCGTTGATATCGTGAGCAATTTTCTGTAAATAAAACTAATTTTTTGATATAAAAATCACTTTCGAAGCCCAACGACGCACCCAATTTTGGTGGTGCGCTAGCAAATATTTTGCAGGAGAGCACTGAACAAGAGCCTGAGGGTAGTCACAGTCTATTGTGACTACTACTTTCTAGGGGTTATTTGTTATTATGGACCTCCATAATGATCCGCGATTTATTCCAGAATACTTATCGAGTAACATTGCCTGTGAGCTACACTCCTAGGCAAGTACACTGCATCACTTACCAGGGATTCTTAGGGTATGATAGTAAAGATCAGTAAAGGTGAATAAGGAAGGATTAACGTGCTAATCCACTCAGAAAAGTTAGGGTGCGAAATCTTTAAGCTCAACACCGCTTCATAGTCATTGCATCCAGTTTTGCGCCCACATATGCAGTTCCCCATGTCAGTTTTCTCATGAGAGGTTAAAGGGAAACTGGCCCAAAAGGCATGCCTTAAATCTAATAAAAGCCTTTATTTGTCACCTTAAATAAGGTGATATGCATTTACATCATGGCTGTCACATCTTAAGTAGCCATCGCCTGCGTTCGCTCAACACTCGCTTTTAACTGATCTTAACGCTTTTAACTAAACCTATCCTTTCCTATGCATTTGTCTTGCAACCAGTCACAACTCTATCATTTGCTACACCTATAATTTTTAACTGTGCTGCATCATTGATTACAATACAACTGGTAATGAAGCCAGAGTTGATGACCATCAGCGCAATAATCCTGGCACCAAATGTCTGCAGCTGTAAGAACTTAGGTAGAGACCCGTCTAACTGTCCAAAGCCAAACATTTGGCATCAATATGCGCAGACTAGAATGGAGTCCCGTCGAAAAGCTGTTAGCGATCGTGACTGCAGCGGTCACCGGGGCGTGTCTCTCTGGGGTCAGAGGGGAACTAAAGATGAATCTATGTAGTGAATTTCGTGGTCTCGCTCATGACCTCCACATCAACATCCTCATTTATATCACACACGTGGGTGCAGTGTTTTATGAATAGTAGAAATTCAGCTTTAAGTTAATCGGTTTCGTTTACGATAGTAAAATGAGGGTCTTTGGAATGGAGTCATTTGCCTTATCTTTATCTGTTTCTACCACGCAGTGCAGTGATAGTGGGTTAAAGGGGAACATTTAGATATAGCTCTACAGATTTTGCTCACGTCACAACTGTTCCATTGGATGAATAGGCATATTTGGCTTTGCCCTCATCAATTCCGCTCAAGTAAATGCAGTAATGGCTGAGTGGAAGGAGGAATTTCACTTTGGCTTCATCTAGTTCGCTGCCGTGGCTGCAGTTCGGTTGGATGGAAGGGCGCAATTTTGCTTCGTCTTCGTCAGTTTTTGTGACGCGTTCATTATGGGCTAAAAGAAAATAGTTTGCTTTGCCTTTATCCATTTTGATCACGTAATTACAGCGAAGACGGAATGGGATAAAAGCGATGATTTATCGTTACTGATTTTAGCCAGGTGTGTATAGTGTGGATGTTGGAGGTAGGCATAACATGCTCTGTCTCTGTGAATTCGCATCATGTGCTTCCACAACGGGTGAGAGTGAGAGGGAATTTTTCATGAGACTGCAGTGCGCATAGTGTGATTGCATATATTCATCTATTCATACATTTTATATTTGTGGACTTGCAAAATGTGCAGAAACCAATATCAAATTCCTAATTATTCTCGTTACATCTTCCATTGTTTAACTCATCTGGTCGACGCTACTGAATTGCACTAGTATGTTAAAAACCATCGTTTGAAATTTTCAATGATGAAGAGAAAGCACATTATATTGCAAACCAATTTTCGAATAAATCCTTTTATGCTAATTACTTTGCGATGCCTCTGAGCACTTCCCAACTCAGTTCGGTCGTATGCCATACTGCTTGATATCTAGCTGCTATAGTGGGATTAATTTCAACTACTGGTTACTAACTTCCCATTCATTCGGTAAATACCTCACAAGAATACGAATGGCACCCTAAGCACTACAAACAAATATATTTGATTCCTAAGTGACTAAAGCGTGCCTCAATCAATTTCTTTGGACAAAGCACTGATCATACAATACCAAAATGCATCGACCGTTCTACACAGACTGCAGCGTATTCCTCAGCGTCCCTCAGCACATTCCACTATAAATGCCACTATTTGTAGGAAACGTTCGCATTGACCATGATAAAAGCCTAAGCATGATATTTGATGCTTTGGACAACAAAGAGGGCAAATGTAAATCGCAAAGAAGGAGTGCAACGCAATGCACATTATGTAGATAAAATTAGCAGAAACCATTGGTTATGAAATAAAAGTAGTTATTTGAAGACGGAATTTTAACCTCCAGCTTGGTCCTTCAGTTATGCAAGTCAACTGCCGCCTTCTCCTCAGCTTGGGTGTAAATTCCAGCAAAAGTTCCTAAGACCGATTTGTGAAAAGTGGTGGGTGGTGGTGACGTACGGAACTGCTTTAAAATGATTGGTGATTTCGCCCATATCCATGACCATCTTTAGCTGCTCAGTGCCAACCCGCACTTTAAATGAACTTAATAGCTGCTGCAATTTTACTCCAGAATCCTTTCAAACGGGACTCGGAATGTTACAGATTCGTTACCGAAATTTCCTACAGGAATAAGCACCTGTTTGGGTGCATTTATTGGCACAGCCAGAGAAAGACGGTTTTCCGGCAATGGTGAAAAGCTTAGCTGGAATCTTAAAGGACTAGGAGGCGAAAAGTTGCCTGCGATTTATTAAAGTATCGTCTGCCAGCAAATGCACCTGCGAATCCCTGTTTCATCGAGTCGTCGCGCGCATTCATTCGTCGCAGCTGTCAAGTAATTCTGAAAATTGAGGTGCACTGTGGCTGCTTGCGTCCATAAAATAGCAAAGTATCTTCCTCTATATTCTAGCTTTCCTATATCCACTCGATGGCTGAGAAAATCTCCCAAATTAATTTGGTATTCATTTAGCTCAAATAATGCAATGAAACATGAAAGAATTCAATAATAATGACATGGATAATATTTTGAACAGTCTCTTATTCGCGAGACGCCAACTGATTCATGTCACACATAATGATAACCAACCAATGGCAATGCAGCGTGAGATGCTGTTGACCAAATCAAGAATGAGCTAGCTCTCCTCTCTTATATGCATATGCAGACACACCAATAAATGGCGAATTAGATTTTTTGCATCCAATCAGTTCTCTTCTCGAGAATCCGGTGTCAGATACAGGTCTTGATTGGTGAGTGGGTTGCCCTAGGTCATCCCAACCAATGGAATGCCATAACCAAATTTTATCTCTATCGGCCACTATAACGACAAATCAGGAAAGCCCAACAGAAAGGAATTTCATCATTCTCGACTACACTGTGGAAACTGCTATTTGTGCATCTTCTCTGATGACGACTGAACATTGGGTTATGTGGATCCTTTTGAATTGGCCTCTTGCCATCTGTGTCGCAGGTATGTGTTCCATCTATTATCTTTAGCCCATCCATCTGGCTAAATCTAGGAGCAGATTTATCAGTAGTGTAGGTCGTTTAGCCCCTTTCGTTGGCGGGATCACACAACGCATCAGCTGACGGGAGATGTGAAGTAGATACGGAGTGTGATTACTATCCGCATTGTAAAGTGCATCTACTTGGGCTTCGCATCTGGCTTTGCTATTTCTTATCACACCTGCCTGGAGTCCACCCGGAATCCCATTTGCCTCTACTTTCGGAGAATTTTGGTGCTTAGGCGCCCAAATCTGCATCCATTTTACTGCAGGTGAGGATGTGCGACACGGTGTCAACAGCGGTGGATTAGTGAATTATTACAACCTCTCACTGCAAAATCATGCCCCTTCTATCTTTGAGAGTGTGTGGCAGGTTTACAGAGATGTAATTTATCGATTAATGAAGGGATGCTTCCCAACAGACAAGAGGACGCAAGTTTAAACGGGATAAATGAAACACATGATTATTAAGGAAATTTACTACAGGTGCCGACGGAATCGTGCACAGGCACGTGCCAACATCAACAACAACCCGAGAACAACTAAAATGCAAAGCAAGGTTTCAATCTGTCATATTACGCAAAGCAGTGTTGAAAGCAACTGCAGTACTGCTCTGCTTTGCCATTTGTGTCGGTGTAAGAAACTACCGCGGTTTAAGAATGGTAAGTGGACTTAGATGCATTGCAGTTTAGAGTTTATATGCTTAACTGCTTGAAGGGTGACTAAGTGATATCGGTCATTGCCAACGCTTTTTACCATGCTACAAACGACCAAACAGATGACGGTAGGTTCTATGTTTAGAAATAAAGAAAAAATAGTGTAGATAACGTGGACATTAGCAAATGCAACTGAAGTGGGATTGCCCAAACTGAATCCAACAAGTCAATCTACCAAACAAAGTTTCTGTTTAATCACACAAGGGCGGTTATTATGCACGAACTCAAATCCAACTCAAGCGCAAAAACTGCCAATTATTCTGCAACAAATACTATGTGTGAGTAGAAACAAGTGGGTTTATGGTTTGCGTGAAAGTTCAGAAACGTAGCGTAATCAAGATAAGACCCTAACGGACAGCGGGTATGGGCAAATGAAAGGTAAGACGCGCAGCAATTACGCATTTGAAATAGAAATCAAAAGAAGCTTCAGTGAGTTACGCAAATGGGTGTGGTCTGCGCAGATGGTCCAAATCTGGCATTTGCTGTTCAAACTTGCATCAGAGTTGATTTTGACGATTAGACGTGACTGCCCCTTCGCTAGAAGCTAACACACAAGTGGAAGCTTAGCCGCATGGGCTTGTTTGGTTAGGAGGACGCAAGTGTTCCGACGGTGTCAATAAGGTTTGGTGCAATAGGCGCTTACCAAAGAAGGTGCTGAGGTTGGCTATGGGACTGTGGCAGCTGTCGTAGTTGTCTCTCCTGGAGTAAGTATTGAATAAATGGCATTCATTACCATAAGAGTTGATAAACGAACGTTGCGAGGTAGCCGTTTGGTTGCTTAAGCTGATGGCTGTGAAACGTGTTTGTGGCCAGTTATTAAAAGCCTACAAAGCATTTGTGATATGAATTGAGGACGGTGCAAGCTCAGAACTTGAAACGTTTGAGCTCTAAGACAAGCTGGAGTAAACTTATACATCCGTAGAGCGTAGACATACTCTCTCCTTCCTTCCTTTAAAATTGCTTGCGTACTGTGTTTGTTGGCAAGCTGACTTACTTCGTGCTCCTCCATACTCTGAAAGGCAGGACGCAACAATGAGGATACTGAGTAGTTAGCCAAGTAGTGGTAGTGTCCAAAAGCAAGCATAAGTGGCAAGTGTTGCAGTAGATTCAAGTGGTCCGGCTTATTTAGAGTAGAACTACTTAAGAGAGATCATATTTTGTGTAGAACTTACTATTGCATTCCTCCACTTCAGGTAATGTTCCATTTTGTGTGTAATCGACGGTCAGGGTCAAATGGGATCCTCCTGAGGCCCACAAGAAGGTGTCACGTTGTGCACCAGGCCATGGCCCAAATCTTCCGTAGAATGTCCGCAAATCCAAGGCCTTATGTTTTAGCATGAGAACTAATGAAATTGAGAATCAACATTCGTGTCAGCAAATATGCGTCGGGTGGTGGCAAGTAAAAGCAATACTTCAAAGGCTGTAGACAATGTGCGGTGTCCTACTGTAGAAGAGGTCTGTTTGACTCTTCCCCTTCCCATTTATTATCAGTAATTCGGATAGGATTACAAATGGATTTCGTGATCTGCATCCCTCCTGATTCCCATTTTTAGTGTATGCAAAAGTTGCAATTGCAAGGTTGCGCTTATTTACATTTACAAGTACATTTAGGTGTGGCTTTTGGCACCGTCAACGGGTAGAGCAGCGTGACACTTCAGTCCAATTCTTTTGTGCCATAAGCGCGTGAAATGGTCCCTGCCCTCTAAGCATTTTAGGTTGTCGGGGTTGGAGTGCAGGTGGGTGCAGGATTTGTGTCAACACACACCAGCTTCTAAGAAACATATAGGGGGGGGGGTAGAATTGGCAGTCTGCGACTTCTCTTTCCCCGATATTAACGTAATTCCTAGACTGTGATAACTGATCCAGTCTCAGTTTTGCAAGGCCATTTCGCTTTCAACGCATCCGAGTTTGCTAGAGAGGCCATCGTTTGCTGATTTTCCTTGTAGAGAGAAAGCATGCAGCAGTGTAGACTGATATTTAAAATGAATAGTTTTACATTAAAGCCCTCCGAGATTTGTGAGTACATCCTCACATAGCTTGGCCGTCCACCGGGCTAGGTGACACCATGCTGGTCTATAAAATGCGAAACAGACTCTCTGATGATGGAATCAACTCTTTCACGTAAGTGAATGGAGTCAGTTTGTTGCTTCCATTTGATATATCGCGAATCATTTTCATTCTCTCCCACCCATAAGTGATGGAAGTAGTCATGCATCACATTTGCTAGCAATTTGCAAGCGACATAAAGTACGTGTGGGATGCGAAAATCGCTTGCTCTCTCCTTTTTCTCCAGAGCACGCTTCTCCACAATTGTAGGAGTATTTGGCTGTGACTGTAGGGAACATCAATGTGGGAGACAAAGTAACACTTACACTCAGTTCATATGTTGCGCCAACACAAGCCATCGTGTAATGCCCCAAAGAACTTCAGTGTAGTGAGGTGACAGTGTGGGTGGATCTGTGTGCTTTCATGCAATGGCCTAATGGAAACGCGTGAGCATGTGGAAAGTGGGTGAACATCTGCGCCAAATCACCAGCCTTGGTTGCTGCAGTCAACACAAATTGCACCCTAAGCACTGTTAATAAAACATAACTCCCAAATCAGTGATTGTATGCCTAAGACCATATTTACGGCCAAAGTTTTAATCATGCATAATCAAAACATGCTGGCCGTTCCACACAGACTTTTCAAATCATGCACTGTTCGTCGGTACATTTTGGACTAATTGTCTCTGCTATTAGACACTGCTCCCATTAAACACGTTGTAAGCCGAAGCTTAGAATGGAGTGGTATGAACTTGAATGCACAAAAGTAGAAACTAAACCTTCATAACATAACACATCCCATTCTCTGTGTTGTTGTTGTTGTATTGGCAGACTTTTGAACCATAAGGGAAGGAAGTTGTACCTGTCTCCCCGTTTTAAAGAGCACAAGATGATGTGAGCAACCAAGTGAAGGAACAACAAGCATGACATTACTCCAGTGTGAGGGTTTCCACAGCACCATGCATCACTGCAAAGTGGATAAATTTGCCTATTTCTAAAACTGGCTAGTATAGTAAATTTTTGCTTGTTGTGCATACCTTTGTTTTCATTGTGACTTCGTCGACCTTACTCTTTCTTGCTCCCACAACCTACACAGAGCCATGATCCTGTGGTTCTCTAATGTGCAGGCATTTTGATATCGTTTTCCTTTATTGTTTGGATCTTCAGTGCTACTTTCTATTTTCCTATTCACACCTCTTGCATCGTACCGGTAATCATCAGAAAATTCAACAATTTTATAGTCCGCGTCAGTTCCTTCCATAATATAATACAGGAAATTTCCTGAAATTTCTCACATGCTTGCCCATATTTTGCTTTGGATTTCTATCCTTTTTTATGCTCATTTATTTGAACCACCTTGTGAAACCTTCCGTTTTGTCGATGTGTGCCAATTATGCTTGAATTGCGGTGCTTGGGCAAAGCGGAACACCATGCTCCCTGATCAGCGCAGTGACCACAGAACCACTCACCGACACAAATAAAAATCTAGGCTCGCAGGCATTATTGGCAAAGATAGAAGAGGAAATTGGAAATGCGAAACCTCCCTCTTATTGTGCACATGCCTGTACATAGAGCTTACGCTCGGGTATGCATCTGTGGTGAGCAAATGTTCACATTTGATGTGGGAGTTTTAAAACACAGGCAAATCAACTGCGACTGCTTTGTTTGCGCTAAAACGTAAAATTGACTTGAAATGAACCCAAAAGCCTGTTAAATTACGCCTACACACATTGATTATGTGATATTGCTGTGGCATCAACCCCATTCAAATGAACGATGGGACCTGATGCAGTACCGTGTGCCTTTTGTAACTTACTTGGTAAGTTGCCCAGGAGGAACTTCGGTCAACATTATAACCAGCTATTGGGTCTGTTTTGACACCTGTACTTGGTTAGCTATTTGCCCACTAACCTCGATAACTTAGTTTAGACTAAGCACAACAAAATTGCCATTTGTACGAGATCCCGGTTGGGATGGTTGGAGTAAGCGAAACACGAGCTTTACCATTTGTACAAAAGAATTAGCATTCGTAATTTACGCGATTAGGTGCTCTCTTATCTGAGTTGTGATAGAAATGCGAGATGGAAGGAGTTGATAGAGGCCGCAAGATGCCCGCGCATCAAAAGCTCTAAGTTTCAAGAGGTTTCATCTGGCACTGTAGCTGGGCATGCCGCTATTCTTCTTCACCCTCAAATGCAGACTGAATGGCACACAAAATGAGGTGAGAGACCCTCAATGAAGAATTACGGTATGTGATCGCCACCTTGTCAACAAGCACACTTTTAGGCTTGAATAATTTGATGCAAGAAAACACTACCATCAAATGCTGCAGAGGCGGCTAGACTAGATTTTTACAGTCTGCACGGTGGTAAGCAGTTCGTGATGAGACTCAACAATTGTCCGTTTGCATGCGTTTCAGCGTGAAGACTTATAACAGAAATATTGATGTGCAGAAGGGACTGCATCTAAGTGGCCAGCTGCACAATCACCGGACCCAAAAGTAATGGGATAATCTGAGGAGTGATAAGCTCAATGGATGGCAATACTCGTAATCATAAGTAAGAATGAACTGGAGAGGAGTGGGAAGAGCCATCACCTTGTGGTCGAAAGCTTGCATCTGCAGTAATAGCTGTTACCTGCGTTTTGATGAAAGGTATTATGACCACACCTTCACTTTGAAGCTGATACCAGTGAGTTATCAAAAATCTCGTCCCCACATTTTGCTAGCCACGATGCAGACAGCTCAGGGAATTAGGATTGGCCCCCTTTCCAACACGTGCTGGCATTTCCTTCTTGCACCAAATCGGTCAGACTTAGCAGTATGCTTGCTGGTAGTGCAGTGGATCACATGTCTTCGCCCTTTACTGTGGCACTATTTCTGCGACTCTTGTGTTTTGAAGCCATAGAGTTTGATGATTTTTCCTCCTGTGATGCGAGCCAAATCAACTAGTGACGCTGTTTGATGATGACCAGTCACTTGCCTCACCTGAAGTAGCAAAACATCGACGAAGGTAGCACCTAGGATCTATTCTGAAGCACGTATTACTTCAAATATTTGCCTCCTGTAGTGTTTGTGGCGCGGCAAATTCATTCGCTAAATCTACGATAAACAAGGCCATCTTTGACTCTTCCCTCCAAATTTGGTGCTGACAAGAGTCAAGTAAGTTGACTAATGGCAAATAATAGATGGCGAGCGCAGTAACGTAGTTGGATGTAGACAAAGATACAAACAAATGCGCAATGTACTAAAATCGGTAAAGTTGGCCCATTTTGACACCGGCCATAATATGGGCAATGGTGACGTGCTTGCCAGCAGCATTTACAAAAGCATCCTGTGAGCAAAATCGAGAATTGGAGGAGGAGATTAAATGGATTATGTGCATTGTTGGTCCGATGATTGTTTCATTACTTCAGCCCATTTGGGTTTTTCTTGACACCTTGTCTATCTGCTGATCAGTGTTAAAAATGAAGGCTTATCCATTAATAGGGGGCAAGACACTGAGGTGACTGTTAATCTTCACACAGCATGCCATTGGCTGTCTCATAGGAGCAATGACATTTAGATCAGCTACAATTATAGCAAAGAACCTATCACAATTCATTCAGTACAATCAGTCTTGGCCCAACCTCGTTGACACGCTGTGTGAGACAAGCCCATTGAAAGCGAGGTCTTCTTTGACTGCACCACGCATAACTATTTATTGCGGTGGTGCCAGCTCTTAAGTTATGCCATCCACCGCAAGAGTGAGCCTCAAGTGAGTCGAGAGATGGGGTCTAAGAAGCCTGGTGTAGTGAAGTTCATTTCCGACGAGTCCTGTCCCACCGCCTATGAGGTAGTCCACACCCAAGGAGATGATAAGACTGTGACTATGACATGGGCCCTAAAGCCCATTCATTTGCAGAACGATTCCGCTGTTCAATGTTCCGCTCAAGTGCACTGCATCCCCCAGCAATCACCGTTTTCATGTACTCAGTTACAAAGCTTTCCAATCCACAGAGCTCCAACTCTTGTGCTGCGCAACGAAAACGGTATCAACGTGCGTAAGCTCATTTCAAAGGTAGGCTTCCTCAACAATAATTGCGCACGATTCTATAACTGCGAGATCACCTGTGGTCTGGAGCGTCTCCATGTCATGGGCATCGTCAGCTTGGATGCCAAATCAAACAGCATGCGTCCCGCTGAGTCAGGCCACCTGTTTTTAATAGGCGCTGATAGCTTATACAAGGTGACTCAGAGAAGAGGACCTCCTCCTAAAACGGATAACACGACACCGCTTTCTTCATGGCACCTGAAGTGAAAGATCAGGTGGGGATCACGGCGAGGGTGGATGTCTGGAGCATAGACATCCGCGCGGCCCTCAGCATGTACGGTCGCAACACAATGCGTGATTGGACGCGCACTGGTCGACACATGAAAAGCTACTCATCACACGTCCCCAAACCTCTAAGGAGCTTTATCAAAACTTGTCTCAGACACAATCCTAACAGGCGTCTGAAAGCTGCTGATGTCAAGTGCTTTGAGTTCAACAAAGACACTAACCGGGAGAATGTGGTGGCTAGTAAGCTAGAGCCACCTCATCATCCACCTGAGTTGGAAGACTCTTCTAGTGAAAAGGGGTTCAAGTTCGATCCTTGCGACACTACGCTTATTGCTGCTGCTTACGAGACACACATGTCACAGATAAACCAACGTTTTCGTGACATTCAAAATGCTAATTGGCTCCTCGATGATGAAGATTATTGCTTAGCGATGCTTAAGGTGAACGAACTGAGGCTGGAATATACCCTAACTTGCACCACTTATTCATTATTTATAACAAAGAGGAAGAATGTGTTAGAGGATATCATAAGAAATCTTTAGCTGAATATATACTGATGGCAAAAAAAGCTGGACCTTAACCACTTTTAAAAGATCTTTCCTTTTTTACTGCAGTGGCAATATGCTTTTATAACAGATAAGAGGGAGCACAATACGTGAGGCTACAGGCATAAAATTATTAAAGCTGGTGCGTACGACTTTGAAAACCCATCTAAAGTAGATCTACAGGTCTGTCCAGCGTGATATAGCACATACGCTCCGTTCAGCCTAAATTAAACCAATTGAAGTCACCTGGCATCAGATAGTGAGTGTGCCACTTCTGAGTAGTTCCAAATTGCACTGTGACATGAGGCAGGACCATTCGGCAGACATAGGCAAGGTAAAAAATATGCCATGTAAGTGACGTTAGCATTGCGGTGTAAAGTGAGCGTAGAGTACTATGTTTGTGTCCATTGCGCTAGGTTCTTTCTAGTGACTTTCCGACAAGTGGAATCGCTTCCGCAAGGAGGCGTGAATCCACATTTTACTATGAGAAGAGTCTTGTTTAAAGCACGAGCCGTGATTGGGCCCAGTAATTTGAGAAACTGTAATGCAGGAGGAATTGTTGCAGTCCTCGACGAAAACCTATGTGGAAGTCCTTTGTTTTATATTAGTAATTTAACCATTTCCTAGCATCCATGTCCTTTCCGGGTCTTGCAGCGCCATTTTGGCTAATCTTCGCCAAAGTTTATGGATGCTCAATGTTGCTTGATGGGTCTTTGGAGATTGGGTGTGATGCTATCAACTTCTCCACCAGGCCACTAAGGACTGCTTTGAAGGTCAGACAAGGTTGGGATGTGGGCGTTTCAGAAAATTGATTTAGTGTGTCAAGGTGTTCTGCTGGCTGTTTTCATTGCTGTATCTTGGGTGAAAGGATTTGTGAAAGCTAGTAATGTTGTTATTGATGCCCACTCCTGCGTAGAGGCCAACAATGGACCCAAGAGTGATAGCTAACGCAAATGCAAAAAATCGCAGTTGCCCTCCAACACCTCAACTAGTCTAACGTGTAGGCACTACTGCATCACCACCAAATGCAGGTGAAGTATTGATTACTGAGATTTTGAAAGCAATTGCTTCCCCAATGGTTTGGTTTTGAGGTAACAATTGGTAGGGTGATTCAAAAGCAGTCATGGGCAGTGCACAGGGATCCCAGTTTATTTGCTTTAAGTCCTACGAGTGAGTTGGTCTTCTGCTTTTGTCATTGTTGTCACTGGCTGATTCATTTGTCAAGACTGGTAAAGGTCGTACAAGACGGCCTACCATACTTCGTGTCTACCTGCCGATGCGATGCACCAGGTCAGACTCAACACGGTGTAGGGAGAGCCAGTCACTCGTGACTCCTCAGACACCAGCCATCTGCACGCGCGGCACCCGTGGCAGATGCACATGCACGCATGCAACCGCCAAGAGCAGAGGGCGGGTGGCCTCCACCTTAAATAGACCTCTTCTATACCAAGTTTCAACCTCCGTCTGCCTTGACCAGTAGTGACTTTACACACATCGGCAAGTCCAACAGTGTCAGCGTCGAGTGAATCTAGTACCGTAAATTATAAAATGACTCCGATTCATTCTGATGTTTCTGCAAGCGGCTCCCAAAACTTTGGAATGGCAAGCCGTATGCAAAATAAGTGGTCTATGTTAATGTCCTCAGTGGTATAATGTCAATGTCCGAGGGACTGCTAAATCTGGCGACTTAAAATACCACTGCAGGCTAACTGGTTCGCTGTGACCTTGACGTCACATTTCTGTATGCATCCGTATACTTATAAGCCATGCTTCCATAAAATGTGCAGCTAGCTATCTTTGAGACCCTATGGTGCTGAAAACAAGTTCGCTTTGCATTTTGCGCAGGATTCCATTTCTCTTGTTCTGCATAAGTAGGCCAACCAGTTCAGTTTCAAATTGTGCTTAGCCTTTCAGTTTAAACTTTTATTGCAAAACACGAATGTTCTATAAATTGCCTTCTTACTTTTCATTACCCCTCTTTGGCTTGGGTAATTTGAAATTACGTTCCATTTGCATTATTTACAACTAAATTCCCGCATAATTATTCGCGTAAAGAGAAAATTTCGCATTCGCTGTCCTGCGTGCTAGAAATATAGTTGCGAAATTTAATGACAAGCACTTGCGAAGGCCCTGCCTGCCTACTTTCCGTTACCTTCGACTTCGCAGGACCCACTGTGCATAGAAGTGACGTCATTTGTCCCCGCGATTCTTGCTGAGGTCGCGAAAAGTTGCAAGACAAAGCCTTTAGGTCGCGTGCTCATAACAAGGACGCTTTAAGCTCTTTGCCCAGCTCTACAAGATTCGGTAAGCGCACGTGGTATTAAAGCACGAGTAATAGCATGCTGCAGCCCCTACAATCAAAGGATAGTAGCACAATTGTGCTACGTGGCTGAATGCATTCAACAAAACCACAGAAGCCAGCAAACTACTAAACTTGTAGTTGCGTTGTTGTCTTTACCAATCGGAGGTGCGAGATAGTAGCAGTCAAACTGATAACAGGTAACAACCATTTAACTTATCACTAGTTTATTAAAATAGGCACTTAATGAAGGATATGAACATGCGGACGAGTGCCATGCGAAGAGGAACCAATGCTCCAAAGCTTAGCCATTTTTTCATGAAAACGTATCGAACCAATTCAAAGTTACCAAGTGTCAACTGCTTAACGTGATTGATTTTTGGCTAAAAGGTCGCCGAACTGATATTGTGAAATGACGTTGATGCATTCTGCTGGGGTTATGATGGTGAAATCACTGCAATGCAAATTGTTTGCTTATTTAAATTCTTTACAACCAATTTGCTAGTCAAATTTTATTGTCTTGGCAGCTGAAGACATTCTAGGTCCTTGGTGATCAGCATTCGGCATTCTCCTCTGGCCGTCAATTTCCCCTTTATTTGAATGCGCAAGTAGTGTTTCTTGGACTTGTAGCTGCCCCGGCGCCTCAGCGCATTGACAATATCAGAGAGGGGACCAAACCAAGAGTGATTCATGAAATGCGGTTAGCACGAGGAGCCACCATTGTGCAGTTTTAATATCTCGCTACATTGGCTATGTCCAGATGACCCGTGCAGTAGACCAAGCACACTAATGAACGATGCGCAACAACTGTACAGGAAAATTGTCGGCTCAACTGATGGCCGACCACCCATCATTGAATCGGTGTGATGACGGTCAAAGTTCCTCCACGCTTCAATTCCGACTACAGGACCCATGAGGACTCTATGTTGACTACAAGTTACTTTGGCTTTTTTATTTATCTGCATTTGCATGATTAGCTGCTGAAATGTCATCGTTCATGGAATTTATTTAAGTTGGACATCAAAAAGACCTACAGTAACAGTAACTGCGCAGTGCTGGTGCACGCAAAATGGAACTATTCCAGTTAATTTTATAGTAGGCATTAAACAATGTTTAAGCCTCGTATTTGGTTGTTGCAAAGCATGATTAACTTTCTTTACTACTCACAGATCTCGAACCTGCTCAGACATTATACAAGATGTGCCTAAATAAAGCATGCTTATTTCTAGATTAGGTTTTGTTTCACTTGTTCCGATGGCATGGTTGACGTGTCCTTCACCTCGCCCACATTGTACCCACCACTAACCCATCGGGTGGTTCTGTACCTTCTGAACAACTGGTGAATCCTTTCAGCTGAGAATTTTAAGCGTGCCATGTTTGAGTGTAATCATAAACACATTCAGCAAAATAAACTTGACGCTTTACAAATGAAATCTACAAATATGAGGGAGAAGAAGATATTTTTCCACTCTATTTATGGATTTGGATGCTACTACGCTAATTCAGTGCCTCTAAGTGCAGTCGCAAACACTATTCTAGACCAAATTGAAAGTCTGTCTTAAAGCCATTTCCCCTTTTTGACTCGTTTAGTGTGCAGCTGATGCATTCTGATAGACTGTTAAAGACGACGCTCTACTTTGCCCACCGCCGCGCTCTCCACTGAACGAAAAATTTCCTCAGGTTACTCGTAGATACTGCACAGTCGCTTATCTTTCGGTCAAGAAAATTCGCTTTCCACCAACTACCGCGCGATGCGCGTGGACTCGCGACGGTGGTTGCCTGTCCACTAGAGTAGAAGTATTCAATGAGGCGGAGAAATTGTTTGTCAATTCTTGACTGTCATTTAGCGTACAAACAAAATTGAAAGCATCTGGGACTATAAGGAGCGTGTGGATGGAAAACCCAATCGCACACAGTCGCAGAGGTAGAATGGTTGCAAGTGGAGTCAGAAAGGAGCTGTTTCTAAAAGTCCTTTTGTGATGAGCTGTTTGATAGAAAACCATGAAAACGTGTGCACAAATTTAACCTTGTCCGTTATGTGTATCGCCCTTAAGTTGAACAATGGAATGCGCTTTGGCTCTGCAGTGCATCGCATTAACACTAGTGTCCTCAGCATAAGCCTTCAGGGCTCCCTGACCAGTGATTGTTTACCAATCGGATTCATTTCCCGCTTCATGGGAGCGCTTCATTTCCCTCCACATGCAAACAATAAGGTTTCCGCTTAGTAGGCGATTTTAGATCTTTAAGGGCTTTGTGTATTTGATTGAGGCGTAACCACGTTTGAGTCTCGATTTTTCGTCGTTGACAGAGATACTAGAGGTCTAATGCAGTCCGCATGATTATTCAGGAACTGACGTTGAAAGGAACTCCTTATCCCAGAGCGGATTTCAAGCACTTAGCAACAGGGGTAAACAAGTCATTGTTATGACCACTATTTTAACCGTTCGGGTCCTACTTATTTTAAATTTGTTCATACTTAATACTATAGTCAGGATTGCAAAGCCCTGCTAGATGCGAGCAAAGCTACTACCAAAATTGCAGCATCAACACCAAGACTTTCACAAAGAGCATCACTAATGAAGTTTGCCAAGACGAGACTGAATGAGCCATTGCTTAGAAGAAAGGTACATATATGTACTACGACTAATGAAAGATTGGGATGATTAAACATGCATTTTTTAGTTTTGCTAACGTTCCTTAAGGCATTGGGTGCGATGGTCAACAAGGTGGCTAGTCAGTCGCATGACATGCAATAAGAACCACTTTTAAATTCGGTGTTCTAATGACCTCAACACTGTCGGCTGAGTGCGATGACTCACCTACCTGAGTTTTCTACCATTTAATAAAGTTTATTCGGGCGAATTGGCCTTGTTTGTCGCCATTTTTTGGCAAATCGAGCACGCAAAACAGGTCACTGGTGGAATTTATGCTACGAACAAACAGCAGATCTGCAAATGTATGGATGTGCGCTGAAAATCCACATGGCCCCTATTTGAGTTCAGCCTAATGGGAATGAAGCTAGCTTTCGTGCTCTTAAACAGGATTTTGAATTGGTTCCTTGGTAGGTAAATTTCAGCACAATAGTTAGATGTAGAAATTGACTTGGCTTTCTGATCCGTTAAGAGGTAGTTTTAAATTACTATAAGCAGAATCAGGAGCCTTGACACCTATACCGATAAAATTTGCTCCCATTCATCAGCGTGTGTGGCATTCCGAGACTTTCTTAAAGACAAATAAAGGCATAATACTTCAGCAAACTATATGCGCCTGGCAAACAGATAGGAAATGGTGCTACCAGCATGGTCTAGGAGACGTTAGTGAAATCGGTAGCCAAACAAACAGAGCACACGGTGATGTGAAGGAGGTGCATGTCCAGTAAAGCTTTTAAGTTATGGCTAAACAAATGGCTTTTGGAACTTAATTTTCGTAGCGCAGCCTTAGCGAAACGGTGCAAAATCCAGGTCATACACTATGAAACCCATGGACACTTCTAGCAAAATTACTTTCAAGATAATTTGTGTGGTTTATTATAATGCGTTAAATATTATGCAGACTGAAGTCGGAATATGAAGCCATAACATTTTACTAGGTCAGTTACGATGTTGAACCCCAATGTATTTTCACAACCAATTACAAACTCATGGAAATTTTACAGTCATTTTTCCTGCTTTCCACTCGTGTATTTGATTAAAGTAGCAGCTATGATCAAGAAGCAACTCCCGAATGTCTTAGGAGAACAAAATTAATTAAATAACGGGATATGTCCTCGTGGCTTGCCGTTGCTTATAAATGAGCATATAAATGAATTGGGGACGGATATCAAATAATTAACGCCAGTTGTGTTCGAATGGAATTAATATGACAGTAGGCAGATCGCCTTTGACCACTTTAAATGCACAAGTGATTTGCACAAATTCTTGCGATGCATTAGCAGCGACTTACTCCTTTTACATCCAAGGATTTCCTGTGGGACTCACCCGCTCTTTGAAACAATTGTATGATCGGTACGAGATTGTTTTAAAGAATTTCTCTTCGTTTCATCTCTTTCTCACTGAAGAAATCAGACTTTTTAGCATTCGACACTCAAATAAATTTGATTAAGTTATATGTAGCCTAGTCATGAAATGTGGTGTGAGCCATGGGTGCATATTAAAATCATTACGCTCTTTTAAGGAAAACAAAGGAATGAACACAATTTAACGTACAAGCTGCAGCTCACGGCTCATCTTTGCAGAGTTTGTGACCTCCAGTTCCATTTCAGGTTGCGGTTTTGGACATCTGAATGTGATATGGACACCATAACTTGCAGGAGATTTATTTAAATTGAGCTTTGCCTCAATAAGCACATTGACTTGATTAGGAGCCAGCTAAACCATCTTAGGGATGGCATGCACCTCTATTAGAAAATAGGAGCAATTATGTTCAGTTTTTCTCGTTTTTAATCAATTCCATTTGGGAGGGCAGTGGACTTTGTGTTGCTAATCATCATTCGCAAGCTGGTTGGGTTTTGTGCTAGTTTCGCCGGTGATGGATCTTGTTAATGGAAAGTAGAATGTGCATAGCAATGTATACGAGCTTCAACTGCAAACCGTTTTTCAGCGAAGCATGTTCTTACTAAGTCCTTAAGAGTAGCACGGACTTCCATGCGATTGGTCCTGTCATGGGCAGTAATGTGACTGGTAAAAATGGCAAACTGTTTAACGCTACCAGGCTCATCACCTTCACTTTATCGCCACAAATATTGTGGCAACTTAATTAATGAAACCCTGCTATGCAATATTTAAGAAAAGCAGTAAAAGAAGGGGACAAAATAAATTATCTCATGGAATGCGCACATTGAAACTGTTAAGAACCACCCCTATCTAGTCAACACAAGAAGCAATGCCAAAAGCGAGATTAGCTCTCAGGGTTGTTGAGCAGTGCTTTCATGCTAATCA
Source organism: Taenia multiceps (assembly GCA_001923025.3). Classification (NCBI taxonomy): domain Eukaryota; kingdom Metazoa; phylum Platyhelminthes; class Cestoda; order Cyclophyllidea; family Taeniidae; genus Taenia; species Taenia multiceps. The sequence continues at coordinate 33,420,907 of CM010312.1, forward strand.
AATAATTTTGCACTAGGTACGGAGACATTCATGGCAAATCTAAGGCTCATATCACGTTGACATCAACCAGATCTCAGCATCTAGTAGCATCAGTTTTTGACAGACAGGGCCTCCATTCGAAGTCTCGATGTTAATAGACTTAACGAAGCACCGACCAAACCAGCAGGACAGGGCGATGCGGTGACAGAACACTTTGAATACACCAAAGCAACCCAGTCAACTTAAAAACTGTTTACTACCGCTCCCTCACTGCTACTCATTCATGCATGTAGGCTCAATTATGAAGAAAAAGTGTGCAGGTGTATGCAATGCGAACCAACTTCCAACGGATATTTCAAATTACACTATTGAGGCATCGTTGATCTTGGACTAAATAAAGAGATTAATGTCTCAAATTTCGGTACCTGATGACTCATTTTGAAGATTAAACGGGTTGTAAGTTTGCTTATTTGCTGTTTATCAGTTTATTTCTGACTTAATGCCTGGTAGACAAGCTGAAGTGTCTGTCAATGTATGGGGTCAAAATGAGCAAGACCTTGGTCTTCTCTTTATTCTATTTTGTGTGCACATACTTTTGTCAATGTGACAGTTTATGTACTGAGAACCAACCTTAGTTTTCCGCTTCCCTTATGTATTTTTTAGAAGGATGAATGGATTCCCATTGAGAGGCTAAAAGTGCCAAATTTAAACCAGTTGCAGTCAATCACCAATGACTTAGAGCTACTTAAGGGAGATGTGAGTGGAGCGAAAGTTGATACCTGTGGCGTTTTCCTGGTGGCCAGTAGCTGGATATCGCCTAGACTTCACGGAAATACGTGAGGGCCGAAGCGTTGGGTCTAAGGGATCTAGTACCTTTTGACAAGGTTCGCTCCCTAATAATGGCATGCCTTGTGATGATTTGGCAATTTTGTGGGAAAACACGCGTGCACAACTATTATCAAAATACCAAAATGATTGCCCGTTTCCAAAATTTGCGTTTGAACTTGTTTGGGGTGGATACGAGGTTACCGTTTCATCGATATGAGTGTCTTGCTGATTTCTTGATTCGACAAACTTTAGAATCGAAGCTGTTAATGCTACGGGATCACCACAATGCTGTTCATAGCCAATTGATTGACACTACCGGTCTTTCGCGGCTTGCAGACTCTCAGCCTCAAATGAACTTCAGCAACGGTTCATCACCAAAGTGTCGCATCTTCATTGGTGCATCCAAATCTGTCAATCATGCTACTGCAGTTGTGAGGTCAAGATCTCACTGACCTAAGTGCTTTCACCAAGAGGTGCGCTGCGGAAGCCCATCTGCTATTGCACAGAATAAACGTTCATCCAGAACATCGTGGTGCTCGGAAGGGATAGAAGAACGATGTTAAGTAGATTATTCAAGGTTTATTGAAACTAAAGCCAGGATATAATCACTGCTTGAAGTGGCAATGAATTACGTGAATGCATAAGACCCTTGGGCGATTTGCAAAATGCGTTCTCTCATGTCGTCTTAATTTATCAATATGTAGGGCATTTTACCGACCAGGATGGCGTTTGTAAGACTCTTTCTAAAGACTACGTATTTTCGCAAGAGCTACGCTATTTACAAGCGAGGAATTGTATGTAATCGACAACAGCTTGTTTCCGCTGCGCATTAGAGGACATGGCAATAGTGATTCGGTAGACAAAGAAGAACAGCCTGTCCACAGCGATCAGTGCTGACTATCTAAGCTATTAAGAAAATAACGGCAAGGACCGGTAATAAAGGATGGAGGTGTTCCATAAAGCACGCCACTTCAGGGTAGTGAATACATTGCACGATTCAGGCTTTAATATTAATGTAGACCTTTCCCTCCCACCACCGGCTCCTTCACTTATGCTAGCCGTACTCGTGCTGACAAGCAGTGATGCTAACCATGTGACAAAGGATGAGAAGGACTATAAAAGCTGTGTCGGACTCGGCGCCAACGCATTTTAGCAATAAGGTTTGGAAGGCTTACCATAGAATAAGGGACATATCGCAACACAATTGTGTCTGCCGGATTTAATCTGAGAAGAAGGATGTCACAAAACTGTGTGTATCTCTATCCTTATTTTGCACTGCAAAACCGCTGCGTTGCGGTTTTACTTACCATCAAGCAACTGAATTATCTACCTTCCAACCAGACTAGCCAACATTTGAATTTCTTTCCCCACTGGAAACATTCTACTATTTGGCACTATCTAAAGAGTCCAACCGTTATGGCAAAGGTTAACATCCTGAGCTGATTTTGAAGTCACTTCGACGGAGACGCGGAAAATGGGCTGTGGTAAATATTTTGGTTTGGCGTGATCAAAGCAGCTGATTCTAACTGAGATTTTTTTCGCTCTCGTGCAACACCTGCACAGATCTGGTATGCTTGAGTATGGAGGAAAATCTTTTTCAGTGAGGCGTACTCATTCTCAGAAGCCATTGTCGATTCTTTGTCGACACGCTAAATGTGGACCGCATTTCAATAGATTAAAATGTTATTTCAGTGGAAACTCTGCCGTTTAATTCATAATTGCAAGCGCACTTTCCCTTACCAGTTTCAATTTAAAGTGCTCATAAGTTGTTGCGTGCCTCACCAATAGCCCATGGTTTGTATCTGCAAACATCACAAGGCTATTTCTTAATATTGAAGGTGTGGTATATATAAGGGTTGATGTCTTCTTTGAAATCCCTGTGGTAGAAAAGGCAGATTAAAGTGCTAGCAGCCTTCATTATAATCTATTTGCTTTACATACTCTCCTGCTTCACAAAACGAAGAGGCAAATTCTGTCAGCAAATTTGAGAATGGTACGAGTTACCGGTAGCTCAGATAGTAACGTAAACTCTGCTGCACGTCAGAAATTTAAGCCATGCTCCACAACCGATTTGATAATAGTATTGGGTCGACCGTTCTCTGTCTCGTGTTCACGCCTCCAAAGGGCAGCGTAGACCATGGCCACCACGTAGCAGCAATAAATGGGTAATAATACCACCTTCTGGTGATTCCACGTGTAGCTCTTAAATTTCCGATGGCTACACTGCAAACCCCCTCTCATTTGTGCAGCCAAATGTACTATTTATGTACTGACATCAATTGAGGAATAGAATAGCCTCAATTTAATTCGCTGATGCAAATATCACATCAATAATTCAATGACGATGAAAATTATTTCCTTTGATCTCTCTTTGACTCTTAATTCCATAGTCTTGTGCCTTCGCAGCGCAACGTAAGCCGATATCTCTCTTCATGGTGCAATGTGGCTGACGATCAAGGTCTACGGTCTTAAATTCCACTCGCATATACATTTGTTGCACAATTTTGTCGGAACCAGCAAGTCCAGACTAGTTATTTGATTGCAACACCTGAGAAAGTGGTATTGGAAGATCTGCTTAACTGCCACCTCCGATGCATATCTCCTGCCCCTTCCACCCACAACTAACACGCCCTCATTAAGATAGAAGCCAAATTTGGCGACTAGCGGTGCTGCCACCAAAGTCCACGGCTATACTTTGGTAAACTGGTAACCTCAGCAAATGGCCTCTCCGTATCCTGTTTAAGATTGCAGTAAACGATATTTACTCCCAAAATTGTCGCTAAGAGCTAGTAAAGTGACAAGTCCAGTTAAAGGAAAGTAGTAAGGCGGAGACTCACTCATAATTTTGCTGATTTCTGCTTCTTCTCTATGCGTTGTGCATAGCACAAATTATGAACGATCAGCGCTCTAAAGGAATAGTGCAGGTCGGCAATGGACAAGGGAGTGGATATTAAAGAATCAACTTAGCTGACTAATGCAACATTGGCGAAAAGTGGCATAGAGTTGAAAGGAAGTGAGTCGGCTTCAAGGGTTACGATGTAGGAAAATGAAATAGGAGGCGAAGGAGGGATTAATTCTGGTTGTACTTAGGCTAAAACAATTTGATTCGATGCGGCTCGGTGCCGCATAGCATAGGATGCATTGGTGTAAAGGAGAGCAAGGAGTGAGAGGAGGGGAATGAGCCACTCATACCATATAATCTGAGACCTCTTTTGTGATCTTACAATGCATTTTACCTGTCTATTTGCTTATTAATCCCTATTCCGTCGTTGCTCATGATTATGCTGCAAATGCGACCTGAGAACTTATTTCAGATTGAGTCAATGTCCATTATGACCACTTGGCTTAAAGGCTGCATATTTCAAGACAGCCCATTTTTATTTTAAATCCTTAACCTGCCTTACTACTAGTGAATTTTGGTACATACTAGACGCGTTAATATGGTTCTCATTTAATGCGTTGAATAAATTAACCGATTAATTTGTTATGCAGCATAATTTCTATAAACGATCACTCAAGGAAGCAATGCAGAGAGTGCCAGTGCATTAAAATCCATCAGATTCTGATTGATCTCTTCGAAAATGAAGGAAATTAGGTAAAAAAGAAGCCAGTTTTGCGCATTGCTTCCATAACGTTTTTTTGCGATTCCCCAAAATAAAGGCATTATATCTACTGAAAACAATGCTCGGCTAAATTTCATTAACTGCAACATAGTAAATTATCAAATTCTAACTGCTAAAAGAGTGATTTAAAAGATATCGTGTGTGTTAAACATTTGAGCTAAGAATTATTTTGCCATGCGGCGCTAGCACATAATGCACATTTATGATGATAGCCAACGCATTAATTTACAACAAGGAAACAATCGAGTAATTGACCTATTTCATTGCACCTACTCTGAAAGCATTGAAATGAGGTTAAACTTAAATTGCTCTCAACCCCCTTTAATAATGCGTGTTCGCTTATTAGGAATATACGTATTGGCGAGCATAATTGTTTACTTCGCAACGCATCACAAAGTGGCAGGTGTAAATCCTTTTTAGTACCAAAACTCGAACCACTCTAGTGCCATCCATAAATTTTTATTCATTAGACTCGACTCCGATAATGACTCTATTTGTCTATAGGTAGGTTGTCTGAACAGATACGACGGAGGCATACGCGTACGTAAGGCAAGCAGCTGGACGTTAACGAGCCCCCAAAATGGGTGCGTACAGTCTCTCATACTTATTAACTTGTTTAAACTTGGTTCTACAGTAAGCGTCAGGCAATCGAAGTATGGTTGCACAAGATTTTGGCTAATCATGATACGGTAATCATTGGCGTAGTGGTCTAGAATGCGCGGAACAGGCAATTATGCGAATTAACTATCTGCCAACTCAAAAATGAACATTTTTAAAGTGCAGGGCTTCAGCACCGCTACCACCGATTATTCGCATATTTTGACAAAATGAATCCATAATTAGCTCTGAGTATTACTTTCATACCAAATTTTAAATGCCCTTCCAGGTGTTTGCCACTTCTTAGCCTACCTAAAGCGGGAAGCGGAAAATAGACAAAGCAACTGGAAAACCTTCATGACTAACGACTTCGAATTGCTAACCCACCCTTCTGGGAGTCTAGCGTTTTGGTATCAATGTGACATGACCTGCTTTGTCCCAGGTCATGAGGTCGAAGTTTGTCTGCTGAAATCCGATTTTAGCATGCTCAATTAACATACGAAAATGAATTATTAGCTTACCCTGATAAGGCCTTTGTTTCGAGACTGTCACTGTCTTTATTTGCTTTACTTTCGTCCATCTAATAATGATCCGTTGCTTCCTTTTATTCTTATTTGACCTCAACTATCAACTGATGATGCGACAGTCATTCCTTGAGTTGCTATGAAAAGAATGAGGATGGGAAGAGGCACTTAGACAGCGTATATTCTCCTTTCTACTCGTAACTCATCTTGATTTACAAACCTCACTACTGGATTTACTGGATAGATGCTAATGGAACTAAGATTTAGGCACCAAGCCATTTATAACTTGGATTTACATTAAAAGACTGCCTACTTCAAACTTTGGTAATTTTGTTAACAAAAATGTGTTAATTCCGCTGCATCCAATTAATCTGCTGAACCCGACACTTAGTTCCTCCTCTTTATTGGCTTCCGAAGTGTAAAGACATTTTTAGCATAGAGGGTTATTAAGATGTACGAAGCAGTTTCTAACCCAGTTTGCGTAAGAAGGTGAAATGCAATGCCTCTCCGTGCCTAATTTTCCGTCGTTTTCTTCTGCTACTTACACCCAATTCGTAGCATTGGTTTCGTCTTTGAGGCAAGTCTAAGCCAGAGACACGCCCGGGCTCCTTCACTCGCAAAATTGTCGCTGACGACTCTGGTGATGACAGTCCTGCATATATCACCTCAACGATGTCTACCTTATCGGCAACCAACCCCGATCACCACCTCAGCAGCTATGGGAATCTCGTTTTTCAAATAATATGGCCAGGCGATAGGGAGGGCGCCAGCAGTATTTGGCTAGTAGCCTCTAATTTGCAAGAAAATGAGACCTGGTGCTCGGATATAAGTCAGGTTCGAGAATCGACAGAACTGTCAGAGTTCAAGTACAGCTTTATGCTTTTATCAACAAAATGGGTCGCTTAAATTCTTTACTAACTTAAATGGTCCCTTGGGGCGAAACAAGGGCGAAGAAACACCAACGCTGCTATTTATGGAACAAAAGTGGTTTATTTTAAATTTCAGTGCATTGAACAACCACATTACAGTCATATGCTGAGCATCGCGCATTCCGAGGTGTCATCGATCTCCATGCCTTATTCAGTTCGGTGGGTTCGATGCGACTTTCTACAGCAACCAGGATTGGATATTTTACTTAATTACTTTGGTTTATCAAGCACGCTTTTTTGTTTTCCTAGTTTGGACCCTGGGCTGTTCAAGGACTGTCCTGACATTAAGCACCGATCAACAAGGAACTCGTGTAAAATGCCTCAATTAATCGCCTTTTTACATCTACTTGCAGTCCGTGCTTTTGATTTGTAATTTTTTGGTCTGCACAAATTCTAAAAGTTAAAAAATGACTTCGTTATTGTATAACATTGTCCAGAAACCACTTTAAGCCTCATCTAACATATTGCCACATGAATTCATGCTTCGGCACTACAAAGTAGAGGACTGTCGGGTAAGCACCTGTGGTATCCAAATGATAAAAGGACGAACTAAGGCAAGTTGATGGCTCCTTGTGACTAAATACAAATTCGAGAAAGCAAGGGCTCTCGTGGTGCGCGCGTGTCTCCAAGGTACTGGCGTGTCGGTGGAGGATTCCACCTCCACCTCATCTATGCTTTCGAAGCCAAAGAAAATGCCTTGAAAGTACCAACCACCTAAAAGAAATTTTAGAAGTGCTTCAACTGAGCATAATTGTTGAGTTGTACTTAAAACATTGTAGACAATTCAAAAGAATCCAAGTGTTGGCGAGTCGGTCAGCCCATCGGCCTTTCAATAGTGGGATTTACTTCGAACCTCCCGCTCACCATCTGTCTTACCTCATCTGCTCGAGGCATTCCTGGATGATACGTTCTACCAATGCAGCACGTCTGAGCACCAAGCAATCTGTTCAAGGACCTTCCTCTACCTTGGATTCCTATTTAAATCCAGCGTATATGCTCGAAAAAGTTGATGAAACTGCCACTGAGCGCTTCAGCGAGGTAATAACTATTTCGTCCACTTCCCATTTAGCCCATACGACCTAGAATTGGAAGAGTGAAAAAGGGCTTGAGCTAGGAGTGCCAATAAGTGGATTGCTTTGAAAGCCATCTTACGGCAGCGCTCGTTTCTTTTGAGTTCAAAGCACCTCTCAAGGACCCTGGTATACCCTTATTCCCAAGAAAAATTGCCAGTATGATCATTAAATCCTCGCTTTGCCTTGTGAAGGTCCGCCATGGCACCTTAGGCCATCTCTTGGATGGCTTCTTGGATCCTCGGCTTCAGTCAATTGACTACCTGAACACCTTTCTTCTCACCTACCGTGTTTTCACCACAGGACTTACAATCATAGCTGTGCTTCGTTGCGTCCTTCGAGATCCCTCACTTCAACTGGCTTCAACAAAAAACGATCTCGATCTCTTTGAGCCCATGCTACGAGCAAGGTAATGCTGAAGTTTCCAGACCCATCTACCTTATACTTATACTTCATTCTGGTCAGCAAGCCATCCATCAATCTATGGGCTTGTATCCAAATCCATGTCTACTGCCGTCACCTACCTGTACATAATTTATCCATCAAAGCACTTTTCGACATTTCTTCCCTCTATCTCGAATCAATCCTGATAAGGAAGTCTACATAATTATAAAAGAAAATAAAATTTGGAATTATTCGAAAATATGGGTTTGTGCAGTTTACAAAGTGTTACCCAATTATCATCCTTGCAAATTCCTTTCCCATTAGTCAAATTTGTCTCGAGACTTAGTGCACCTGGAAAATCTCGTTCAGGAGATGCGTACAGTTTTATAGCCAAGAGTATCTAAGTATCAACTCATAGCAAATTTCTCCATTAATTTGCAATTACTCAATCAGGCCATTTGGTAGTTTTCCTGCTTTAATGTGCCTGGACCTCCCTGTTTCAACCCTTTACCTTTCATCGACTCATTTCCGTATTCATCGTCTCAAGTCCATGGCCCTGTTCTCTAAAATTTGAGCCAGAATTTTATTTCAAGTCTGTCGATAGGACAGCCTAGGGACCTAAATACATAACCAGCATTTTGTCATCTAAATATTTGCCTACTCACAGTTTTCAGTAATAATTGTTTACTCGAAAAATTCTAGGCCTGGAGCCTGATGTGCTAAACAGCATCACAACGACAGTTTTCTCGCCAGAAGTAAGGGTAGCAGACGGGTATCCACAAGTATGCTCGATGTCGCCAGGCATCAGACCTTTGTTGCACGTCAAAATCTGGTCACTGAAAATGTTCTGAAGGAAGAAGAACATGAAAGTGAGTTAAAAAGCCGTTGAGTTAAGGGAATGTGTCCTAAAATAGTCATTCAAGAAAATAAAATTTTAGTTGCAGGTAGCGAATCCGAGGACGATGCAGAAGATCGAAGGATCCAGAGTGCACCGGAGGATAATAAATCAAGGATTTTTTCGTTTCCTTGAAAACTCTGAGGGCAGTAGTGAGACGGGTTCCTTGAAAACTTCCCATGATTCAGAGCAGGTGGCAGAGACATCAACCATGAATGCGGTGAGTTCAGTGTCGCCAACACAAACCCCTTAGTTGCAGGCCAGTTTGTAGGGTTTATTTGTACCTCTTGAGGTAGAATTTCATTAACCAGTAAGGCACTGAATGAATGAACATATGTTGGTTGTGGTGGTTTACTTTATATCATGCAACACCTTTGCCTCACGCTATAAAACGTGGAAGGCCAAGGAAAAACAGAAAATAATAAACCAGCAGGATCTAATCGCATTCTCATTGTCCGGCTGTTTATTATTTCGTCCTACCTTCCCTCCTGTTTTGAGGGCTTTCGGGCTGCCATTTGCATGCACACTGAACTCCGCAAGCCATCATGAGAACGCCAAAGATAAGACAGAGGCTGAGGTTGCGAGGTATTTAACACAAATGATCTAAGAAATGCATTCACTTTGTCACCGAAAAAAGGATCATTTAAGGAAAGATAAACTAATCTGTAGGTATTAAAAGACAAATTCTTTGGTTGGCATAAAGCACTGCCGCAAACGATTCAGTATAAAGCACTGGCAAAAATGCAGAACACATGCTACTTGCTTGTCTATTTCAGTCCCGTGAAAACCGTTCTGATTTACTGCCAACTGAAAAGAAGGGAATTGGCAATTTGAACTTACTGGAACACTCCAAAGAAATCAGTGATGCCAAAGAACATGATGGAGGGCGTGGAGATGCGAAAAAGGGGGAGGAGGATGAGGAGGAGTAGGAGGAGGAGAAGGAGGTAGAGGGGGAAGGCGATGGAAAACACACCACCCTTGAAGCAGACAAACCGGCTCTTGTACGGCTTAGTCCGATGGGTGGGTTTATTGCGATTTAACATTCGCTTTGCCTAGCTAATTAGACATGAGCTTTGAGATAATGAGTTTCAATCCGTAAGCATTTTTCGGTCTGGGATTTTAGATGCAGTGAAAGTGGAGCATAGAGAAACAGAAACGAGGAAACAGTTCATTACGAGGGAATTCATCTTATCCATCGCTAATGCTGGCTCAACACTGATGTCCTTCTTTGGGAACAGGGTAAGGCCATTCATCGCTATAAAAGCAGAGCAAATTAAAGTGACAGTCTTACAAGAAGGGGTGTTAACTTTTAAATACTTCTCTTTAACTACTGGCCCTCTTATCTACCATTTGTTTTAAAGTAGAGAAAATCGTGACACTTTCTAAAAGCTCAACTTTAAGAATTACTTGATCCTCCATTTTTTCTAATATTAGACTAAATGACTGGAAAAAAGTAACGTTGCTTCCTTGACCCTGCCATCACTTTAGGCCTGTCAAAGTACCTTCATGCCAAATTTGCCAATTATCGAACGCCACTCCGTTTCAACTTCTGCTCCCAGTATCAGAATTTTGGCCTCTCGAAATGGACGACCTGTGTTGACGCCGCCCGCTTTACTTTCGTCCATCTAATAATGATCCGTTACTTCTTTCTACTCTCCATTTGACCTTAACTATCAACTGATGATGCGACAGTCATTCCTTGAGTTGCTATGAAAAGAATGAGGATGGGAAGAGGCACTTAGACAGCGTATATTCTCCTTTCTACTCGTAACTCATCTTGATTTACAAACCTCGCTACTGGGTTTGCTGGAGAGATGCTAATGGAACTAAGATTTAGGCACCAAGCCATTTATAACTTGGATTTACATTAAAAGACTGCCCACTTCAAACTTTGGTAATTTTGTTAACTAAAAAGTGTTAATTCCGCTGCATCCAACCAATCTGCTGAACCCGACACTTAGTTCCTCCTCTTTATTGGCTTCCGAAGTGTAAAGACATTTTTAGCATAGAGGGTTATTAAGATGTACGAAGCAGTTTCTAACCCAGTTTGCGTAAGAAGGTGAAATGCAATGCCTCTCCGTGCCTAATTTTCCGTCGTTTTCTTCTGCTACTTACACCCAATTCGTAGCATTGGTTTCGTCTTTGAGGCAAGTCTAAGCCAGAGACACGCCCGGGCTCCTTCACTCGCAAAATTGTCGCTGACGACTCTGGTGATGACAGTCCTGCATATATCACCTCAACGATGTCTACCTTATCGGCAACCAACCCCGATCACCACCTCAGCAGCTATGGGAATCTCGTTTTTCAAATAATATGGCCAGGCGATAGGGAGGGCGCCAGCAGTATTTGGCTAGTAGCCTCTAATTTGCAAGAAAATGAGACCTGGTGCTCGGATATAAGTCAGGTTCGAGAATCGACAGAACTGTCAGAGTTCAAGTACAGCTTTATGCTTTATCAACAAAATGGGTCGCTTAAATTCTTTACTAACTTAAATGGTCCCTTGGGGCGAAACAAGGGCGAAGAAACACCAACGCTGCTATTTATGGAACAAAAGTGGTTTATTTTAAATTTCAGTGCATTGAACAACCACATTACAGTCATATGCTGAGCATCGCGCATTCCGAGGTGTCATCGATCTCCATGCCTTATTCAGTTCGGTGGGTTCGATGCGACTTTCTACAGCAACCAGGATTGGATATTTTACTTAATTACTTTGGTTTATCAAGCACGCTTTTTTGTTTTCCTAGTTTGGACCCTGGGCTGTTCAAGGACTGTCCTGACATTAAGCACCGATCAACAAGGAACTCGTGTAAAATGCCTCAATTAATCGCCTTTTTACATCTACTTGCAGTCCGTGCTTTTGATTTGTAATTTTTTGGTCTGCACAAATTCTAAAAGTTAAAAAATGACTTCGTTATTGTATAACATTGTCCAGAAACCACTTTAAGCCTCATCTAACATATTGCCACATGAATTCATGCTTCGGCACTACAAAGTAGAGGACTGTCGGGTAAGCACCTGTGGTATCCAAATGATAAAAGGACGAACTAAGGCAAGTTGATGGCTCCTTGTGACTAAATACAAATTCGAGAAAGCAAGGGCTCTCGTGGTGCGCGCGTGTCTCCAAGGTACTGGCGTGTCGGTGGAGGATTCCACCTCCACCTCATCTATGCTTTCATAGCCAAAGAATATGTCTTGAAAGTACCAACCACCTAAAAGAAATTTTAGAAGTGCTTCAACTGAGCATAATTGTTGAATTGTACTTAAAACATTGGAGATAATTCAAAAGAATCCAAGTGTTTGCAAGTTGGTCAGCCCATCGGCCTTTCAATAGTGGGATTTACTTCGAACCTCCCGCTTACCATCTGTCTTACCTCATCTGCTCGAGGCATTCTTGGATGATGAGTTCTACTAACGCAGCACGTCTGAGCACCAAGCAATCTGTTCAAGGACCTTCCTCTACCTTGGATTCCTATTTAAATCCAGCGTATATGCTCGAAAAAGTTGATGAAACAGCCACTGAGCGCTTCAGCAAGGTAATAACTATTTCGTCCACTTCCCATTTAACCCATACGACCTAGAAGTGGGAGAGTGAAAATGGGCTTGAGCTAGGAGTGTCAATAAGTGGATTGCTTTGAAAGCCATCTTACGTCAGCGCTCGCTTCTTTCAGGGTTCAAAGCACCTCTCAAGGGCCCTGGTATACCCTTATTCCCAAGAAAAATTGCCAGTATGATCATTAAATCCTCGCTTTGCCTTGTGAAGGTCCGCCATGGCACCTTAGGCCATCTCTTGGATGGCTCTTGGATCCTCGCTTCAGTCAATTGACTACCTGAACACCTTTCTTCTCACCTACCGTGTTTTCACCACAGGACTTACAATCATAGCTGTGCTTCGTTGCGTCCTTCGAGATCCCTCACTTCAACTGGCTTCAACAAAAAACGATCTCGATCTCTTTGAGCCCATGCTACGAGCAAGGTAATGCTGAAGTTTCCAGACCCATCTACCTTATACTTAACTTCATTCTGGTCAGCAAGCCATCCATCAATCTATAGGGATGTATCCAAATCCATGTCTATTGCCGTCACCTACCTGTACATAATTTACCCATCAAAGCACTTTTCGACATTTCTTCCCTCTATCTCGAATCAATCCTGATAAGGAAGTCTACAAATTTATAAAAGAGAATAAAATTTGGAATTATTCAAAAATATGGGTTTGTGCAGTTTACAAAGTGTTACCCAATTATCATCCTTGCAAATTCCTTCCCCATTAGTCAAATTTGTCTCGAGACTTAGTGCACCCGGAAAATCTCGTTCCGGAGATGCGTACAGTTTATAGCCAAGAGCATGGTATGGATGCGGACGTGTGTGAGCATGGGATAAAGAAGTGAAATGCAAATTGGGCAAATTGAGTGGCGCATTTTAAGAAGAACAGATTGCTTAATGGGTTAAGCACATATGTTACCGTTTCCAATCCGTGTTTGTCTCTTCTTAATATTTACGTGTAAGCAATTTATGCCTTTGCACATCTGCTTTTGACTCCTCTTGCACTCTTAAAGATCTACTCACTTGCCGCTCCCACTACAGGCCTATGTTTTACCACATTCACTACTCCTAGCTAATGTTGTTGCCTTATTACAAGGTTATTGCAAGAAGAAGAGGACTGCATTAGGACGCATTGGCATCGCTGGAAGCACTTAAGCACCGCTTTTTCCTATTCGCTTTGCTTACTCGTGGCCTTATACAATCACTGATGGTAATGCAGACTTCTACATTATGCTGCCCGCAAGAAAGGTAAAAAGAGTAGGGTAAATTTAGAAAAATTTATCCACTACATTATTAAATAACTCCATAGAGCATGAGAAATGGTGGACGAGGTTTGTTCCTAACTAAGGACACGTCAATGATGCCTGAAAATGCCTCTTTCACTTTACCTTCTGATCGTTGGCTGGAGTCAGCAAGAGTGTCACGTACAAGTCTATGTGCGCGTATACGCACGTCAGTAGCATCGTAATCCTACTACCTGACTTCGATCGACCCACCCTTAATGCATGCTGCTATTATTTTGCTGCCTTTAGGTCGTCATTCAAGAAATCTCTACCTGGACTGCGTTGATCCCACTCAGTAAAAACTCACGTTAAAGACTGAATTCAAGCACAGATTCACACTTTTAGCTAGTGTTAGATTGTCTCCTCCGGCTTAGCGACCATCCTTGCAAGACTTGGTAGCCATTGATTTAACTAGTGTGAAATCTGTCATCTTTGCTGAGCACTGCATTTTGGCACAATTACGACCACGACTTCTTAAACCAATCCCCTGTTAACATGCACTTTAACTACTTTTAGGTCCCGCCTCATTTCGCATAGTAGAAGTGCATGTTTCTGGCCCAGTCGACCTCATATCACCCACCTCTGCTATGACAGCTAGTCCACAGCTACTTATCTGGGTGCAAGTGAGGCGTTGAAATGTTTCGGCTGGAATCTAGTGGCATTAGACTGGGAGAATGAATCGCTTAGCTCGATGCAATATGAGACAACAGATTTGCGGCGTCAGCAGTAAAACCACACAAGTCACTGAAGTACGGCTGAATAAGTAATTGGCTGGCAGCACAGCATTTGCATGCGTCTTTGAAGTACCCGTTGCTATTGTAAGCATAATAATAAGATTAATAATGAGAGGGTTTCTACAACTCTAAGTCGCTTAAATTAAGTCCATATTCGTCCCGTAGCATCTTTTTGGTGCAACCTTTCCATGATCTCTATTACATTTTTAGAGACAAACCTTTGCTTGGGACACAGGGAGTGCACCAAATGGTCTCCAAAGAAGCTGTTGCTACTTTCGCAGCCAGTAACTGATCATCACCCATGTTTCACACTCTATGGTATTACTGTATGACCCGATGGAGATTCTCTCCAAATCAAGTCATTCTTTTCGGCTTCAAATTGGGTGGCACCATGTAAGGCTACACCATCATTGGCTGCTTAAATAAGTGTGTAAACAAAACCTATAATCCCTTACCCCATTGCAAATTTCAGCAGGAGTCATTAATACGTAGATTACAAAAAGAAGTGCGATGAATGCCGACTTCTCTGTTTTTGTCATAAAAAAATCCAGTGGATGCAAATATTAACTTAGAAATCTTTTAGCACTTGCCTTGTCCCACGGTACTAGCTCTGAAAAACAGCCCCGTTATTTAAAAGAACAAAACGACTAAGATTGTGGTTCATAGCTATCTATATCTCACGCCAACATAAACTCTAATCACTTACCACAGTGCCGGGTCCACTTGCATTCTGCATCCAGAAAAACAAGTGAGCTGATAAACAGTAAGACTGCTAGGATGGTTGCGATTGACGCTACAATGAACACAAATCTTTGAGAGATGCTTTTTTAGAGCACATGGACTTGAAAGCAACCGGCACAGCGCCGATGCTGTGGCTATTCTCGTTCTCGTAAAAGCCGTCGCAATCCAGCCCAACTCAAGTTCACCCAAAACGCTTATCAATGGGAGACACTCCTCATTTTTTATGACAAATTCAGGCAATACGGGCAATTACATATCACAAGGAGTGAAGCAAACTTTGCATTGTGCGTTTAAGTTCAGCATTTAAGGTACAGACGGGTAAATTGGCTTCAGAGGTGTCATGAATGTCAAAATGACAAGGAACTTGCGTCTGCAGAAGCCAAATGTTGCAAAGAGAGTTTGCGCGGAGAAGGAACAACGATAACGTTACGGACAGGAGTGGAACATTAACAGCAACTTCTTCCTACATAGCAACATTAACTTTGCACGAAATGACTCAAAACGGAAACAAGCGCAAGGAGATTGGCGCAGTGAGAAACCTTAAGAAGACCACCGCACAATTAAGAAGCACTTGACGCAAGTTATTTTCACTAGTTTGTAGTTGAAATTGCGAGGTACATTCGAAAGATAAATATGACAGTGTAAGAAGAAAGGGACATCCTCTGGTGACAAAGCACCACAACAGTACTCACCCTTGCGTAAGTAAAGTAGGCACAGCATTCTAAGCACTAAACACTGCTTGCCTTTGATGTAATATTGTGTTAGTAGTATGTGGAGATAAGTTACAAAATGATGTAGAATTTATGCAACGCTACGCCCATTGTAGATTTTAAATGCAGGGCCTGCTTGTCAGTGCCCATTCGTGCATGCTATTTAAAAAAGTCTTTTTCATTTCATTTTTCATGCTTCTCTTGCAAATTACCGCTATAAGACATCCAAAAGCTGCCATATCTGGAGCTTTAAAGTTTGCAAATATAGCTTTCCTCAAAAACGCTTGGTGGCAACATGTTAGCGCTACATACCTCAACCTCAATTTCGGCCGGTTAAGGGCTCAATGCCTCAGAAAAGCAAGCTAGCCTTGCCTGTTTCGTGACACCATGCATCCTATTATCTTGGCTGACCATGCTTATCTCTTTTTACAGTTTTTACTTTGTTTTCCAACTAACACTTCTTGATGCTCAAAATACACCTCTAGCGTCACTTTCACTTCAGTATTCTGACTATTGCCCACCATGCAATGCTGTGGTAACCGCCTCAAAAAACCAGTAAATGCCTAAATCTCATGCACAACTGCAGCGTCCATTCTTCGCCCATGTAGTAATTGCCGAAGGTGACTAGCGTAGACATTAGGAAAAACTGACTGTTCTGATGTTCGCAGTAGGTTCCCATACATATTAAACGTCAAGTCCCATTGAATAGTGTGATTGGCTTGTGCCATGTGGCATTATTTAACCTCATTTACACCTCAAAATTGATAATGCCTTTAGAATACCATAGTTCACTAAAAAGTCTGCCGTTTTTCGCAGCTTTACCTTACCCCCCACATTTAGTACTTTCTACAGTCGTTATAATTTTCTGATATTCTAGTTGAAACCCATCCTTACACGCATGGCCGACTTGGTCGCCATTCTAAAGCAGGTACTTAATATAGGTCAAATATTAATTCCATATGATGTTAATTTGCCTTCATGGTTTGCTTTTTTGGGACGATGAGGAGGCAGGGGTTTCTCGATTTGCCTTGAAAGCGTACGTTACATCTCTTTACTTAGTCGCATTCAGGCTATGGATGTTAATCGGCAAGGAATCTCAACTTGTCAGAACTGTTAATATTTTCTTATATCTAAGCAATGGTGACTAAGTTGTGTTCCACGTGCAAGGGAATGCACAGGGTGTGGGATGATATGCATATGTGACGCTAGGCATTAATCTATTTACTTGGCAATCACAAGCATACTGAGAGAATGGCAAAGTGGGCAGAGCTTACTCGCCTGCTTATCGAATGACCTCAGAGGGTGGCACAACCACTGAAGTTACTTTGGCGTGAACTCGTCAAATGAGATCCCGCATTCTTCTAAATCGCCGCATTTGGTATGTGCGGGTGAAATTGTGCTAACACTGGTGATGTTGATGGCCAGTGGTGGGTTGTTTGTCATCTCTCATGGCTCTTTGGCGGCTATTCTAAAACGTACACTGGTTAAAAGTCGAAAAAACAGTTTGCGTGACCCTGGCTTTGATGACCATCAAGAAGTGCCTAAATAACAAGCGATTGGAGGCGCATTTTATTGTGTTGGGGCTATTTCGCAATATTGTTGATTTTATCAGCAGGCGTCTTGACTTCGCTTTTATTTGCTGCCCTGTTTGAGAGAAGAGTAACCAGAAATTTCTGGATTTTTCCTCAAGGGTATGTTACATCTACTCACTTAGTCGCATTTAAGCCAGGCGTAAATTGTCAACTGACCTAAAAAATTCATGGGTGTTGCCGCTTCCTTATGCTAAAAATACGGCATGGATGATCTGTCATACCACTATTGGTGTTTTACGCGTAAGACAATGCATAACGTGAGAGTTGACGAAGGCATCGGTCGTGTCATGAGTACCACATCAAGCGAGTGTCTGACAGAGCATGCAGCTCTTCGTAGAGACCATGTACCACTAACTGAAATAGTCACAGCAAACCAGCATGAGCTGCATCATGTTATTTTATGTGACAAGTTGTGATGGAACGACTGAGGCAGTCGATTTCGCTAGTGTCAAAATGGGTAGAATGACATCGTTAGGCCGCATCATGTGTCAGATTAGACTAAACGAACATCAAGTAATCAGGCGACAGTTGCTCTATAAACTGTGCTTTTTTCCGACTTGATCTTCCTGCTCCGGTCTCTCAAACCTTTGTGCGGCACCCTACTGTCTGTGGCGTATTGCTTATTGGAGAACCTAGGACGTGGCATATTGCTAGTAGGTGGCAAAAGCCAAACTATTAGCAAGACCTGAAAAAAGCCAGGGGACATTCAGTTCTCCAAGATTTCGCCTGAGATCTTGCCCCAGTAAGTGCGTGTTTACCGGTATTTACTACAAATGGGCTGAACCGGAGCCTAACATTTGGGAGAAGAGCGATCTGGCGATCAATTAAAAGTCAATTCCCTAGCTCTGGCTTGAGAATCGACCCCTGAATTGTGGTGAGATGCTCTACATTTGAAGAGACGCTTAAGCAGGTCAAATACCTACTCAGGCACGTAGCTATCAACTGCAAGATATAGTTGGTATTAAGTTGGCAGATTCGATATTTTAGGGGCGGTACTAATGACTCCTGCCATGGCCATAAACCTCGTTTGAGCATGTTCTCGATGGGTGCCATTTTGCGTCCTACGAGATAATTTCTATGCTCTGATAAGGAGAAGTATTTTATTGGCATGGAAGAAGATGCTTCATTAAGCGACGCAGATAATAGAAAAATGTAGGCGCACACTGTTGGGCAGAAAAGATAGATGGTAATCCAATTCTTGGCAAGGTTCTTGAATCAGCGTCAAAAAAGCCATTGGTGCATGCTTGATTTTATTGTTGTGATGTCATTATTGGTGATGCATGGATTTATGCCATCTCAGGCCGCTTTTGCAACGCAGAATTACATAGGGAATGTAATATGATTGAGTAGGGAGATTTCATAACAAAAAAGGCCACCTTCTTTAGCGCATTTGGCACGAAAATTGGGCGAGAAAACAAGATGAGTATGGCTTGTTTGTATCCTGGTATCCTCATGCACAGTCAGTTGTCAGAGTAAAGCACGCAATTACAACAAGTGTCTACTTTTACCCGGCGCACCTTACTTTGTTGTGTAGATAAGGGGGATTTTAGACTTAAGACTTGTGGTTAAGTCATTTATGAAAGAATCAATGATGCAGTAAGCCAATGAGAACAGGTACGGATTTTATTATCGTGTGAAACCATGGAGGTACTGATGAGGTTATGACAGGTACCCTATATTGGCTAGGAGACATCATCATTAATTATTTTCGTTACGATGTGTGGGACTTCAATAGCCCAGTAAATTGATCACCGATTGGCGCACCTTGCCAGAAGTCACAATAACTCAAAGCGATTATTTTAGTTTTTACCCAACATCTTTGCTGTCTTCTCTGTAAGTGCCATTTTCATCGCCCTTCCATTTTACTCAATCAACTCAGCCAGTCTTATCTACCAAAACAAGTTGATCCTATGATTCAGACAACCTTGGGGCACCCCACAGACACAGGACAGACAAGGTAAATAAGTGATTTAAGTGCTCAGAGAGTTTTGTCACAACTTTTATGAGGAAACCTCAAGGCAAGTCAGACAGTTGGGCTTTAGTCAGAGATCAATTGTTACAAGGTAAATTAGACGCCAATTATTTGTATGCTGGGACACATTATATTCACAAAATGCACTCATGATTGCATCGCACTAACCATCTTGAAAAGAAATACTAGACGATGGTTCCAATTCAGTTTACTAAAGCACAACAACTAAGCGAATAAAAGAACATCTCTTCTTCAGAGTTTTTATGATCCAAATTCAACTGGTACCTCAGGCACTGGTGCGTGGAGAGTGCTCTCACTTAGGCAGCCTAATCGATGCTGACAGCTGTTGTGTAATGTAACTGCCTCGCTTGATAGCGAAACGACAGTTGCGTACACACGAATTCCGTGAGTCTCTTGACGTCAAGTGCAAGAGGAGTCAAGCAAGTAGGTACAGGCCAATATACTTCGCCATAAGAATAATTTCCTTGACCTCTACGCGTCGTTAACGCAACTTCATTTGTGCGGCAAAATATGTCCTTGATGTTACCCGTCTACATCCAGAGGAAATATCGGGCATTGTACAAGCCAGTCACATAAGAGTAAATTCTTTTATGAGACTCAAAACCCCCTCCGAAGTTTACATTACGAAATATAGCCTAATTGACGTTTTTCGACAGGTATGGGGCTTGTATTATTTAATGCACATTGTGAAAAACAACTGACCTTCCTAAATACTGCGAATTGGCATTTCTCTAGGTGTTACGTACAGCGTGTAGTGAATAAATGAATTCATGCCTAGTGATTTATATTTCCTTAGCAAATGAACCTTTTCTTTACCAGAATTTGCCAAAACTGCTTTAATCTTGTAGCTTTCACGATAGGTGGGTAAAGGCTGAAGGACTTGTTGAATGCAGAGTTCAGAAATGGTGTAACAAGCAAATAACGTGACTTTGTTGTTTTGTCTTTTTCATGCATGAGGGCCTAACTTTGGTCAGCCGTCAGTACAATTTGCCAAAATAGATTACTTAAAACTATCCCACGACAACAAAGGCAACTTATGGTCGTAAATATTGGGCCTTAACGCTCTCACAAGGCAGCATATTGCTGAGTTCGGCCGAATTGTAGATACCGAGTCCTACACTCCAAATTTGGTCAGCTGATTTGATTAGACTCAGATTTAAATAAAATTTTGGCCCAGAAAAGTAAGATCGTCATCGGTATTGTGCAATTTATCCTTTCGGGTGCACGTGCTACTGCAACAGGCGTCACATGCGTGGGACAACTCACCCCCCGCCTGCGCTAAATACGCACACTTTAATTAGGATAAAGTCAAATGTTAAAATTTAAAATTTGGATTTATCATTGGATTATCAATACGTCTGTTGTGATATCTGAAAAATCTGTGTTAAGTGCAAATTGTTGCAATCGACTGAAATATTCACAAATAGCGCTGCAGCAAGGGCTCGAAAACATGTTCAGATAGTATTCATTCGGCAGCAAACTTAAAGCAGCTATGCGTGGAATCTGTTTACATACTATCACGGGCTGTGCTCGCATTTTCAAAATCAAAAGATCAAAGCAGGCTCTACCATGGCGGCGACGCTTCGTGAAAGACCAAAATAAGGAATCTGAGAGCACTTTATAGAACCAAATTCGTTTGCTAAGTCATCACAAATGTTGGTATTTGGGGTAAAAGCATGTTGTCTATCTTTAAAATGGGCTAAATCTCGATAATTTTGACAAATTAGCGTTTCTTTTTAGGCCAAGAAGAATTCTAGCCGTGCGCTGTTCGTATTAGCAGTCATTCCTCTGCTCCGGAAAATGGCTTCTAAGTAATGAATGCAATAACGTTTGAGGGGCGAAATTTGATAAAAATGACAATAGGCATAAGTTGTTGTAAAACTTGCACCGTGAAGGTGGAGATTTATGCAGACGTACAGTATGCGTACAACAATTTTGCACTGATTTTTACCGATCATGGTGTGAAGGAAATGGAAGCTAAGCAGTGCCAGAATGAGATGCCGCGTTGCAAGTTTTCTCTCTGACATTTTATTGCTACCGTCTGCTGGATACATTTTTTGCTTTATAAAGGTAGAGCACATCACCACCCAGACATTTCCGATGTGCTGATCCTGATAGAGTACCTTGTCCGAAAGCCTAAGGCAAAGCGATGGTTGGATGGGACAAATAAATTGCACTGTATTGGACTGTTAATAACTTTCTTGAACAGATAAGTGAAATTCTGGGTTTTTTTCTTCATAACTGACATTTTATTACCTAAGGTGCTCTCCAGTCTCGTGTCCAGTCGGGTAAACATCGTGTCTCAGGTTAGGCTTATAAAATTTTAATATCCCACGCAAGTGCAAGTGGCAAACACGCATAAAATTGACAGGTCGAAAACCCAATCTAAAGTATATAGCAAGTATCATCACCTTTGGAGCAAAGACCCATTTCGAGCATAGAAAGTTCTCTTACCTGCAAACTACCTTGTCTGCGGCGCTGAAATCTGCACCAAACCCACAGCCTTTGGCCACAATAACGTGACTCTACAAAGCTACCTAATGAGTTGGGTATTGTCGCAGAGTTTTTACAGTAAGGAGAGAGTGACTGTTGACTGTGCGAAACAGACGGGGGATCACCTAATGCAAATGTTGCGTAAATGAAAATTCCATAATTCAATTCACTTGCCACAGAAACTGCTTCTAGTCTCCAGAAGGTGAGTTCCTGACCACCAACACTGATCATACCCGTTAATGCCAAATGTGACCTATTATTAATGAGTCGTCGCTAGGCTACTACACTTCTTTAAGTAAATGCACCTCTAGGTGAATAGTCCTCAATGAACTCAATCTCGACAAAAAAGTCTCCCTGGTGTTTTGAGAGTTAAAAATATTAAGGTAACCCAATTTTCCAAGTCAGTAACAATTTCGTTAACCACGACAAATGACTGCCTTGGTCGAATCGACATCCCTAGTCTCGTCATGGTTAAACAAAGTGTTCATGCAGAGTGCTCAACTCATCCAGAGTTTGAACAACTAATTTTCGAAATTACTCAATCTGAGCTATAGAGCTGCTAAGCTGATGTGCTGTGAACCAAAATAATGCCAAGGTCTTGCCAACCAAGAGATTGTAATTGCCACTTGAGACTGTGACCCACCCATGTCTCATGACTCGGCAATTCAACTAGCAGACGGGTGTGTGCACTCTTACACAAGTGACAAAGTCAGACAGTACACGCGTTGTCAACAGTAGAGAAGACCAACCCCAGAATACTGGTATAAATGGAATCCGTGATAAGGGCACAAATCCAATGGGCTGAAAGTAAATGTCTACTTTTGCCTGGCGTACCTTACTCATATGCCGTAGGTAATTGGAGATTATAGACTGAAAATTTGCGGTTATATCATTTATGAAAGAGCCAATGATGCAGTGAGCCAATGAGTTCAGGTGTGATTTTTACTCTTGTGTAAAAATATGGAGGTACTAATGAGGTTGTGTCTAGGGGGCGTCATCATTAATCATCTTCGTTATTTACGACGTTGGATTCTGTTACAATGTGTGGGACTTCAATAGCCCAGTAAATTAATCACCAATGAAACAGGTGTGGGTTTTACTCTCGTGTGAAACTATGGAGGTACTGATGAGGTTATGACAGGTACCCCATATTGTCTAGGGGACGTCATCATTAATTATTTGTGTTGCTTACGACATTGGATTCTGTTATGATGTGTGGGACTTCAATAATCCAGTAAATTAGTCACCAATTCGCACGCCCTGCCAGACGTCAAAATAACTCGGGGCGATTGTTTCAGTTTTTCTTCAACATCTTTGTTGTCTTCTTAGTAAGTATAATTTACATTTCATTTGCTCAACCACCTCAGTCAGTCTTATCCACCAAAATAATTTAATCCTATGGTCTAGAAACCCTTGAGGTACCCTACAGACACTAAGGCAGACCAAACAATAAGGTGATCTAGGTGCTTAGAGAGTAGAATAATCATAATCTTTATGAGATAACATCAAGACAAGTCAGTAAGTTGGGTTTTAATTAGATACTAATTGTTATAAAGTAAATTTGACGCCAATCATTTGTGTGCTGGGACACATTACATTCATAAAATGCACTCATGTTTACACCGCACTCACCGTCTTGAAAAAATGACACTAGGTGATGGTTCCGATTCAGTCTGCTTAAGCATAGCAACTAAGGAAATAATGGAAGTGATAACCTTAAACGTATTTTCTCAATTTTTTAATCTCAACAGCGGCAACACCTCTTATAAACTTATTGTGATTCGAATTTAATTATCACTACAGGCACTGGTGCGTGGAGAGTGCTTCTCACGTAGGCGGCTTAAATGATGCTGACAGCTGTTGCGTAATGAATCTGCCTCATTTGACAGCGCAACGACAGTTGCGCTCACTCGTATTCCGTAAATCTCTTGACGTCAAGTGCAAGAGGAGTGAAGCACGTGGGTATACGCCGTTATACTTCGCCATGCGATTGATTTCCTCAACTTCTACGTGTCGTTAGCGCATCCTCATATGTGCGGTAAATTACTTTTTTTTATCTTATGATCTACAGCCAGAGGAAACATAGGGCATTGTATAAGCCAGTTACTTAAGAGTAAATTCTTTTTGAGACTTAAAACCTTTTCCAGATTTCACATTGCGAAATGTGGCTTAATTAACGAGTTTCGATAGATTTGGGGGCTTGTACTATTTAATGCATATCATGAGGAACAACTGGCCTTCCTAAATACTGCGAATTGGCGTTTCTCTAGTGTGACGTGCACAGATAGGAGTGGGCGAGGCACCACATGACTAGAGGTGTTACGTACAGCACGTGGTGAATGGATGGGATCGTGGCTGGTGACCTATATTTCCTTCGCGGGCGAACCTTGTCTCACCAGAATTTGCAAAAACTGCTCTAATCTTGTAACTTTAACGACAGGTAGGTGAGCGCTGAAGGACATGTAGAGAGCAGTGTTTTAAAAATGGCGGAACAAGGAAATAATATGGCTGTGTTGTTTTGTACTTTCCATACATGAACGCTTAACTTTGCTTAGCCGTCTGTACAATTTGTCAAAATAGATCAATCAAAACTAACTCGCGACAACAAAGGCAACTTATGGTCGTACGTACTGAGCCTTGACGCTCTCACAAGGCAGCATATTGCTGAGTTCGTCAAAATTGTATATACCGGGTCTCACATTCCAAATGTGGTTAGCTGATTTGAATAGACTCAGATTTAAATAAAGCGTTGGTCCAGCCAAGTGAGATCGTCATCGGTACCATGTAATTTATCCTTCCGAGTGCACGTGCTACTGTAACAGATGTCACATGCGTGAGACAACTCACTCCCCGCCTGCGCTGAAGGCCTCCACTTTAATTAGAATAAAGTCAAATGTTAAAATTTAAAATTTGGAGTTGCTACTGGATTAGTGTTACGTTTGCCATGATTTCTGGAAATCTGTGTAAAGTACAAATTGCTGCAATCGATTAAAATATTTTACCAACAGCGCTGATTCAAGGACTCAACATTTCAGTTTAGACAATACTTATTCGGCAGCAAACTTGGATTAGTTATCCGTGGAATCTGTTTACATACAGTAATGGGTTGTGTCCGAATTTTCAAAACCATAAAACCAAAGCAGGCTGTGCTATGGCAGTGACATTTTGTGAAAGATTGACAAAAGGAATGGCGAGCACTTTATAGGACTAAATTTGCTAAAGCATCTCAACAACATTGTAGATATTGATATTTGGGGCAAGAGTATGCAGTCAATCTTCAAAATGGGCTAAATTTCGGTATTTTGACCAAATTGCTATTTCTTTTTAGGCCAAGAAGAATCGAACCATCCGCTCCTGGTATTGGCCTTTGTTCTTTTGCTCCGGAAAATGGCTTTTAAGTAATGAATGCAATAACATTTGGAGGACGAAATATGATAAAACTGACAATAGGCATAAGTTTCTACAAAGGTTGCGCCATAAAAGTGGAGATTTATGCAAAATTACGGTTTGCATGCAACAATTTTGCATAGATTTTACCGACCACGGTGTGAGGAAAATAGAAGTTAAGCTGTGCCAAAATGAGTCACTGCGTTGCAAGTTTTCTCTTTGACACTTTATTGCTACCATCTGCTGGACAAAGGTTTTGCCTTAAGAAGGTTGAGCACATCACCACCCAGACATTCACAATGTGGTTACAGAAATCTTAAGTGCTGGGAAGGACTGCAGCCCATAAATTACTCTTTTAATGGGTTTGTCAAACACCAAGCATGTACATTTTCGGAACGTTCAGGATCACAGGCCAAACCGTATTTACGTTACTCTCCTCATTATTCGTATTGTGCTGCGCGTTACATCGATGGCAAGATTTTGTCGACCAGTCTAAGATGCATTAAATGGTTTAGTATATGTGGTAGTGCGTGCTTTCTAAGCGCTATTAAGTGTTTTATCATCTATTTTGCGGTCATGTGATAAGTTGCACCACTGCGCATCAGAAACACCCACTATGTATTGTTTTGCGTAAGTTCACCGTAATAACTTAGCAAAGCACCCACGCATTTATTGTGCAAAGGTGAAGGCAATCGTACGAGTAGTAATGAAGCCTTTTTTTCTTAACCACAACTGTGACTTCACCGCATTAACCAAGCATCTTAATGATCCCTTCAGTCAAGGCGCTACAGCTGCACACAATAAATATCACGCTGACAATCATCGCTGTTCTCCTTTTGCAGGATTACCCTTATTTTCGCACTATCTTTAGAGCATTCGATGTGTTAATTCTTACAAAAAATCATTATCCAAATTAGGATCTGCAGAGCGGCAACTTAGAAGCTCTTCTTTAATTGACAAGTGCGTTTGCGTTGTTTTGCGCAAAGCACATTGGCTCAGGGATTACCTTTTCTTTTAGAATTGTGTGTAACTCAGTGCGCATACAGTCAGCGCAATGTGGTAGTTAGTGGTAGGATAAAGAGGAGTAGCGCTAGCTATTTATACGATCACTAGTTCCGTATTGATAGTAGTTAAACCAAACTGAAGAAAGTGGCTAATATAGAATAGGATCTACCCGATAAGTGTACACTTCACACCCTTAACGACACCAATGCAAGATCAGGGTGTTGCTGAGAAATGTAGCGCGCAAGTAATTAATTAGCTTATACCTTCCTTCACGAGCTTTATAACTGCTAAAAGGTATCTGCAATTAGGTGCTTGACCACAACAACCACATAACATAATCTTCACAACTACAAACGATGCAGAAGAGTCTCTTAGTACGGTGTTTGTTTATGTCAATAAATTCGAATGTCGACAAGTTCCGATTTAACTACGATGGGCAGGTCTTAGTCCAGGAAGCGATGCGACTATAATTTGCGAACTCTTAAAAAGCATAAAAGCGAAGTTGTTACACAAAGTTTAATATTGGTTTCACATGGGTACTCATAATACAAGCTCCTTTTCACAGCTAGATCATCTAAGAGCTCCAAAATAATAAAATGCGCCATTGAAAGTTCATTTAAGTACGCAAATTTTACATTTGCATTCATATGTGTAATCTCAAACCCATTACTTATAAGTCGTAGGGCATTGCCTGCTTACTGCGCTACAAACAGCCACCACAATAATTTATGTGCTCAAAGTTGCTATTGGCAAACTAGAAGACAAAAAACCACTAAACGCCAATTTTCACCTCAGTTTACCTCTGAATCCACAAACTTGAACCAATATTGCTTTTTAAGAATTAGTCCATCAGCATAAGCAAAAATAAAATTCATCCAATTTTCGGTCCTGTAAAAATGCGTTCAGATTTTTGATAACAGCTGTGCGAGTAAATACTTTGAAGAATATTCTCCCTTAACACGCATCTTAACCCCACTCATCTATTAGGGCATCAGCAGTTGGTCCCATGACACTGTTAGCTCTCCTACTCTCAGGTTGGAGTGCACCACTGGCAGGTTAACCAATCAATGTCCCACAACCTAGCTCAAGGCCATATAAATGCACACAATCTACCTGGCTAGCAGCTAACGGTTACGATGAGATTTATTGCACTCCTTACTTTTGTTGCTTACTGCTCTGGTAAGTGCTTACCACTTCATTTTCACATGACCTATTTCCTAACTGCGCAATAGTAAGGTCTATAAAACACAAACGGAATGTTTCGTCGGCTTGAGTGTTTGAACCCTTGCCAAAATGGCATATTGGGAAACCTATTTGATAACAGGGTATCAAGGCCCACTACTACCACAATTAAGGTTGAGGTCCAAACTAACATGTTTCCATGCCTGATTTCTCAACATATTAGGATATGAAACTGTTTTACTGTTCTAAAGGCGCGATCGCTCTTAAGTTATGGGGATCGAGAGTTGTTTCAAAGGCATCGGGACCATCTGACACCATGAATTATCAATTTGACAGCGACTTTGTAAGTTTTCTAGCGCAACGTTTAGTGCATGTAGCGATTTCTAAGGAATCTTTAAAACAAAGCATTTGCTTGTTTTCTTATTCAATGTTAAATGAGTTAAACGATACATAGTCTTCGTTAATGAAGATGTGACATGTCGCATTCGTAAAGGCGTGGGCAAATCTGCAGGATTACACACGCAAAATCTTTCCTTTTAGGGTGCAATCATCAAGCAAGGCTCAATAGTCAGTGAGTTGTCAATTAGAGATGGCAAGTGCTTCCTCAACGGCACGCAGTTTTGGGGTAGTCCTTGTGGCGGAACTCCAGGTGTGTTGTATTCTCTTCAACTACGTTCATTAAAAATCACAGCATGACAAAGTAATTGCACACAAGCGGTATGTTTTGCTAAATATCTATTTAAAATCGACCTTTTTACTTATGCGCCCAAGTCAATGTAAGGGAGGCCGTTATACCTCTCACATGTTGCCTCACAAAACGTTGTGTGGTATGCAATCAACATTAAAGGTAAAGCTTACCAAACTGACTTACTACCAGCGTAGGCTTGTGTATATAGCGCACTGTATCCCACTTGGTTCCCAACTGAGTCGTAATTAAGAGAACTGCAATTAGCACAAGATCTCTACGCTTTAGGAAATGCTGACATCACGGCGGCCGACGTGAGTGCACAAGACAGTTTGTATACCTATGAGGACAACAACGTTTCACTTCACTTCACTTCAACAACGTTCTTTGCACCCCGATGCATTTTTCCACAACCCAATCCAGGTAATATTTTTCATTCTTGCCACATCATTAACAAAGGTGCCAAAGAGGGAGAGCTTAGAATAAAATGGACGAGATTCGGCTCAAGACTGCATATTCATAAGTTGCGGTTACTTAGACTCTCAAATCTGTAATAAAACAATGCAGTTATTACTTCGTTTTTACAGTAGATGCGTTGTTTACTTTCCTGGCCCATGTATTGCCATTTTAGTGCAAAATCATTTCCACTAATAATTTTGGCTTTTGTGTCAATAATCATATTTGCGTGCCGAAAAATTGATAATGCCAGACATACATGACCAAATCAAGCCGCATTCTTGCATGATAGATGAGGTTGACGTAAGGACCTCCTTTCCTCTTTCACGGTTTGTGAAGGACGTGGAGTCATTTAAGGTTGACTTTGCTGTTCAGGGAGCAAATAGCAAGGCAATGGTGAGTGCAGCTTACTTATCAATTCGCTATATTAAAGGCTGATATTCTGTATCAAAATTGTATTTGCTATTTTTTGCCTAAACTGATTAAGCAGTTAGTGCAAGATAGCCGACATATCGTAATATTGGCCTATCTGAATATTAGGTATGCACATATGTTTACCTTAGGTCACATTTAGTGTCAACGGAGAAACTAAATGCACTTGGCATGGAATTGAACTTGTGAACAAGAGCGGTAACTTTTGTGGTGAGTCAAGCGGATTTCAAAATGCAAAATAATTTTTGTACGTTCCAACCTCATCTTAGTCGGCGCCCAACTGACTTGAGTGTTTTCATGCATTAAGCTTCCCTTAGCTGTTATTGCGTGTTTTGGTCTCCAATGCTGCTAAGCAGGGTAGTGCTCAAAAATTTATTTAATCATGTTCTGTTGCAGTTTTCTCTCATGATTGATTTATAGCGCCTCTTTCTTGGTAACTATCCTGCTTTTGCCAAAAAGCTTGCTCATTTTTGCATCTATTTTAGTCGATTTGGAAAGAGACGTGAAATCGAATCTGCGGATATTTCATGGAGTTTTTCCGAAGAAAACCAATGTGTCCCGTGAGAGCTTTGACTTCATTGGCAAAAGCACATTGTGATTGTATCAATCGACTACACACAAAGTGGTGCGTGAGGCGAATTTTTCTTTGGAAGTAATAGAAATGTGTCTACTGTACACCCTGACATAATTTACCTTTCGACTGTTATTGAGTTAATCACGCATTGCACGCCTGTGGGGCAACACGCAGATCGTCTCCGGAAAATACGCTCCGCCAAATGCTTTATAAAACTTGCTATTTTTAGGAACGTCACCTGAAGTGGCAGAATGCAATCGTAAGTTACTAGTACGGCTTGCTCTTACGGTCAGCTGTAATGACCCGGTATGGTTCGACCGAGTTGAGCACCTAGAACATAGCTGACAGATTTTCAAATTTCTTGGTGCGACTGGTTTCAGTGATGCTAAATGTCAGATCCTTAGTGACCCTCTAATAACCTTGAGTAGTTGCTTTATGACGTGCCACATATAAATCCACACAGCGAATGTTCCCCTTAACAAATAACTAACCGATATAATTTGAGCAACTATCCCACAGTGGCGCATATGCTTACCAGGCAGGTAATCGGCCTAATTTTCTCCTCACTTCTATTTTACAGATTCTCCAACGAATTTTATTTGCACCAGTAAGGCTCTCTGTTATATTTTGGAAGCATACTGAATTTGGTTGGTGTTTGATTAATAAATACGAGTACTTTTACGAGCTTGAAGCCATGGACTCATTTCTTGCAACATACGCTTTTCAAAACCTGCACACTTTTTCAGTATTCCATGAGGTGGATGTAGAATATGTTTTAGACATGCCTAATAGGAAAAATTGTATCGCCTCCAGGAGCAAATTTTAATTGTAAAGCATTGATATTATTTTATGTGAGTTCCTGCCTTCACATGATTCCTTTCCATTTTAGGTGTCATCGCATCACTTTTGTTGGTGACGCTATTATGGAAGTAACCATGCACCCCATTTTTCTGGTCAATTAGCTTGATAGACTGACTATTTGACAGTTAAGAATCCTACTCATATTTTTCACAACTCATTAGATTGCATGTATCCTCATTGGTAAAAATATATAGGTGGATTTAGTGTTTCATTATTCCTTGTTAATGCAAGTTCAACTCAGTGACCAAAAGAGAGTAGGAGATTATTGCCAGTGTTAAAGAAATGTCTAATGTAAATCATGGTAGCCTCTAATTTGAGCTACCTGGATTGTGGATGATGATTAGGGTCATTGGTGTTTCATCACTGACATACTAATGCAACTTGCGTAAAACAGGCAAAACACCTTCAGATTCTCTACCTTCTCTTCGTGGCATTGCACAGTGCTGCGCTATCCAGCAATACTTATGTTCCTACAAAACTTGGAGAAACTTGACCTTAAAAGGCACATTCAGTTGATACCCCATACTTATCAGCAATAGATTCCTTTTGTAAGGTCTTCATTTGAGAGATCAAAGTTTTCTCTTCCCGCACATGAATCTCCATTTGCATTCCCTCTCCAATCCACCACAGGTATACTACATGGACTATGACCGATGACAAACAGTCTTACTAATTCCATCTGCCATCAAAAGTGACTAAGCGAAGTCGCTTTTCACCGCTGACGTGTAGCGATAGTGAATTAGGAAAGAAGGTTTGCTTAGACCACCTCCTCCATCCGCCAGAATCGTGGTGCTAACATAGTCGAGTTTTCATGCTGGCCGGCAAAACTTAACCGCATAGTCCAATTCATGATCTCTTTTAAGGCAAGACGTTTGCATGGCGAGATGAGTATCCTAAAGGCAGTTATCTTTTCCAAAGCCACCTTAAATCTCGGAAAGCCGAAAATTTTTTCCGCGTATCTCAGTATTTGTTAATACATTCAGGACCGATATTTTCAATCTCCAGATGAAAAAATTCTTTCATAAAATGTTTATCTTTAGTTAGAGCAGAAGCAAATCAAACAAAGAACAAATGCTTAAATAGTAAAACATCAGCTTCCTTAGGAACTAGTCGATGCAGTGCCCCATTAATAGGAGAAATGGAGCAGCTGCCATAGAGTAATGACAAACGGAAGTCAACGTTTAGTTACTTAGTGAATTCGAAAAGAGACACTCCTGGCAGGGATGAGGCATAAATGTACAAAAAGCGGCGATCAACTATTGTTAATGTGACAACGAAACTGTCCTTAATTGTTCGCACTTGTGCATCCTATGAACGAAGTGCAGTTGAGATGCAATTCACAGGCCAGCGCAGGCATCTAAAAAGGCTGTAAATAAAAGAAATGCAATCCTGAACGTTCTTTTAAAAGTCAAAGTTGCTCATTTAAATGGAGAGACGCGCCAACAATTTTACGCTTAGCATCAAATTTTCACGGATAAGTCGAAGACTATCATCGGTAGTGACTGTACTACTGTGAAGTAGTAAATTGTTCAGTAGCCTTGCCATGCCATCACTGTTTTCTGTTTGTGAGGAATGGCTAAAAAGGCTAAATACTTGAAGGCAGGAAAGCAGAACGGAGAAAAAGGAAAGAGATGATTTTAGCTTCAGTAAACCCGGTGATTGTCTTACCCGCGCTATTCACAGCGGCTGCCGCTAAAGGCGTTGCGTATCCACATGTTACTTTGATCTATCATGATGCAAGGTAAAATTTTCATAGGGTTTTGTTAATTAAGTGTTTGAGTTGGTGACACTCGAATGACCGAAGACAAACCTGACCTCTGCAAATAAGCTCAAATTCTTCACGAGAGCACATTGTTTACCTAAAGCATCCTGGACAGTGAGGCTCAGGATTTAATTCTGCACTTTATAAGTCTCATGCAAGCAAACAATATATTCGCTGCAGCAAATTAATTACTTGAACTCGTCTCTAGTCAAAAATCAGTAGTCACAGTTAGTCAGCAGCCACACAAAGCTAAGCAGAAATAATAAGAAGCTGCAGCTAATATGTATCTTTATTTTACGCCTATGCTTTGTAGTTATTTTTATTTGTCGACGAAAATGTTATAGAGTATCAGCTCTAAGCTAGCAAAATAAGCATTACAAACTGCCTCTTAATTTAAGACGTTAATATCCAACCCTGTTCTTTTACCAGAAAAGCTCAATTCATAAAATACAGCTTTTAGTTCCAAGGGCAGGACGACAAAACAGTAAAGGTACAGCGGTTTTACAGTCCATGGTTGTACTGTTCAAAGAATGCTCAAATATGCAACGATTGCTCTTCTGCGGATCAGGCGCATACAGAATTAAGGATAGATCCAGAGTATCTTCCTAAGTACACATCAAATTTTACCATAAGCTGTTGCAAAATTTCACATAATGTAGCTTTCATCCTTTTGGACGCTTGGAACACAGCTCGTAAATTAGCTCACTTTCCATGCTGTATGTACCCGCAAAACAGCTTTTTATTTCTCCTGCCAAAATACGAGAAGCGTCGGCCTAAATGTACCAAAGCCAAGTCCTCTGAAACAACCGCAGATAAAGATGTCTACTTGGAAAAGCGATTTCTCATTCTTTGCAGAGCTCATCACTTGGGACACACAGCGAAAAGCAACCTAAGTGCAATGAACTTTAATAACACGCCTATGTTGTTAAAAGTTCTTACTAAACACGCGACGACTGCTGCTCTGAGTTGTAATCATATGTCTGGTTGACGAGTGATCCGGGAGGTCTCCATGCCTACTAATTATATTAGCTGTAGGCTCCACCGCAGATTCTCACACAGCCTCGCGCTATGTAGATGATACTTAACGCCATTCAAAGGCATCATCCTATGCTTTGTAAGCTAGAATCATTAAGGAGTGCTACAGATTTTACTTTTGCTTATATTATTAACTGTTAAGTAAACGGCGTAGCAAATGCACTTCTTTTACACCGCCTAAGTTTGCCAGAAGCGGCATGATAAAATCCATTAAAGTCGGGTCCGCTTTACGCTGCCACTGGTGTAGCGTCCCGAGGCTCCCTTTAAGGTAAAAGAAGGCATAGTACTGGGGTAGAATATATATTCGGGAAACAGAGGGCATAAGGGCTGTTGGCACGGTCCAAAGGTCAACCAACCGGCTGGTAAAATATGGCCACCCAAGTGACCGAAACCGGCAGTTCGAGCAAACAAAGTATTACAGATGTGGAACTAGATCAAACAACCATGCTCCATACATTGCGCCAGACATTCAGAGTAGTTTTAGAGCCCTAATGATTGGTCACTAATTAGTGGATGGACCGTAGTGATAAAAAAAGTTGTTTCGCGCACCTGATGCTCGCAATAGTGAACAGATTAAAGTGGATATGAAAATCAAACCGATACCTAAGCACTGGGTTACAGCTTTTTGTCCCCTACAAATTTATGCATCGAAATTTATGAGTTTGCCAAAAAGGGCTTTTAATCCAACTGCATTTAGGCGCTTATGTGTGTCGACTGG
Organism: Taenia multiceps; assembly: GCA_001923025.3. Classification (NCBI taxonomy): domain Eukaryota; kingdom Metazoa; phylum Platyhelminthes; class Cestoda; order Cyclophyllidea; family Taeniidae; genus Taenia; species Taenia multiceps. The sequence goes on from CM010312.1 coordinate 33,454,925, forward strand.
TCAGATAATGGCAATAGTTGGCGTAGTAAAATAATTGAAATTAACAGCCGTAACACTTTTTTTGTTTGAACTACCGGATTAGGTCGCTTGGGTGGCCATCTTGTTCTAGCCGGTTGGTCGGCCTCCGGGCCGTGCCAATAGCTCCAAGTCCTCTGTTGCCAGAATATGTATATTCTGTCCTAGTACTGCGCCTTCTTTTACCTTAAGGGGAGCCTCGGGACGCTACAACAGCAATTTAAATAATTTTTTTAGAAAGTAGATGCAATAAAACTACAATTTGGCACATGTCACTAGGAATGGCTCAAAAAAGTTAATAAATTTAAAACATTGCTGCGAAAAATTTTGCCAACATTTGGACCCCAAAATTTATAACACTATCACTTTAAGTGGTATAAAAAATTTTGCCACAAACTGGTAAGTAATTTGTAATTAGACCATACAATGCAGTGTTATGTTTTTTAAGTTAACTTGCTATCGATCTTGTCATTTAGCTCATGCTCTACTAGCCCATGTGTCCACGCAATCCATGTAGTTAAGATACCTCCCTTGTTTACTACGTCTGCTGTCGAGCACGCAGCTGCTCTGAGTTGATTGCAAGCCAACGTTCATCCATGCAACACCTACTAGCTTCTCTTTGCCGTATGAATCATTCGCAGTCTGTCGTGTTTTAGAAAAGCATAGGTTAGCTGGGTATGAGTCCCTGCTCTAATTATAGATCACTTTATCAGGCATTTTTTGTTTGTTTACTTCAAATGGGTTACCGCTGTCATCTCATCTGACAAGTAGTGTAAGGCTGCTTGAATCTTCTTCAGGATCAGAAGGCGATACGAATCCAACTAACGAACATGCCTTGCACCATCCACTTGGACCCTTCGTTTTGGATGTTTTTGAGATTCCTTCATGCCTCTTCACCGCCCTGACTGCTGGACCTCCCTTTCTTCCAAACTCGTCAGTGGTGGAGATCACTGACCGTTATCTGATGACACCATTTCGCCGCAAGTTCAAATTCAACCTAGCTTATGCTGGCTCTTTTCTTTGGAAATTTTCGAATAAGCTGTTCACTGGTATTTTTTTCCTCAGTTTAGCTGTTTTCAAAGTCTCTCTCTGGTTGGTCATTCCCATTCTGATTAATGTCTCTTAGTACTCATGACACTGCCAAACGCTTAGGTGCTCTCTATCGAGGTGGATATTCTTTCGAATAGCCAAATGCGATGATATAGATGCAGGCGTTCGCATGCTTATGGTTGACCATCGCTAGCAGCTGCAACTGTTTCTGTGGATTTTTAAATTTCGTCTCGTTCCCAAGCGACTGCCTTCCTGAAGTTTGCCTGATCTAACTCGTAAAATCGCTTTGCGAAGCAGCAGTTGGTGCCAATGCTGCTTTGGTACAGAACGCTGAAAAACCGAGCAACTCATTTTTCCGCCCCTATCTTATCGTGTTCTTCCGTTGTAAAGCATCGGTTTACACTTGTGGCCTTCGGCAAGCATGGCATGTTTGTTTGTCATAGGCAAGTCTAATAATAGCCCGTTGGGCATTGGCGGGAGTTCGTGATGTTTGCATGCCAAAGTAGCACCTGCATTACTATTTGAATCTAGTGGCAGTCTAGAAATCTGTAAATTTTTGACGTTGTCAAGGACTGACAACATAGTTGTTGACCTTCTTGCCTCTGCACACGGGCTAGAATAACAGCCCAATTTCCTTTTAATCTTGTTGGTGGAACATCGCTTATGGTTGATCTGACCGTAAATGTGGCTACATCGGCAGGAGCTTGACGTTGGCTTCTCTAGCAGATTTGCGTTTGTTGTCGTCTAGTGAAAGAGATCGGGATGGTGGAAACGATAAGCAAACCTCCTTGCCACCAGAAAAGCCTCTAATGGTGGAGATGAGCAACGTTCACAAGGATCCATTTAAGGATATATGGGAAATCAAGGTGTGGAGTACGGAGCTTGCTGAAACGACCTGGGGCACTATCAATCACTACCTGATTTACCAATCAGTAACTTTTGTTGGGTTATGGAAATGTACCTTTTACTGGTACATAATATCTTTTGTGGTAGGGTTTTCTCGTAAGGAAAGTGTTTTGGTAATGCTTCAATTCATTCAAAATGCATTAGCTGATTGCTCCGTTTATCTCAGTGGTCTTTGCAGGTGCCCTGCTAAGACGCTAGATGAGTAGTAGTTTGCAGTGCACATTTGTGCTACTCAATGACGGTATTCATTTCAAACTTTCTGGCTGTTGGCAAAATCCTAGTAGAGTACCACGACTCAGTCACTTGCAATAGTCATTCTGTAAGGTCGCTGATGCTGATTACTTGCGTTATTGTGCCATTTTGCCTTGAACAGTTTACTAAAAGGAATGACAGGTAGTATAACTATGCAGCACTACATTGTTTACATTTGTTCCATTGCAAGTGTCCAAATAGATTATCTCTTAGATTGGACCTTTGAGCAGCATTCAATTGAGTTTGTCACCTGAGGATATCTCGACACTTGAGGCAAGTGGGCTAAGTCTGTAGTTCACTGCAGAGGTGTTAGCATTTGTCTACTGTAGGATAGACCTGATGCTTTACTGACTACACCTTGCGTTGTTAATGCAAGTTTTGGTTGCCTACTGAGTTGGGTACTGAGTACATTTTCGAATGCAAGCAAATGTCGACCGAACAGTAGTGAGCAGGTGAGCGAGAAGTGGCTCTGGGACAGGATGATGGGGAAAATATTGTCAAGAAGGTTGCGAGTTGTGTCACGGTGAGTGAAACAATGCGCAGATACTAAGGTCTGTCCACCCGTTACACACGTTGGGGGTGTGCATTTCTTTTGCAGAAACGAAGTGTCTTGCAGTAGGTGAATTAAGCTGCTGGGGAAGACTTGAAGAAATCAGGTTTTTCTGGACTTCAAGTGACCTTATTGCATTAAAATCGCATTCTTACATGATTAAGTCTTCTTGATGTCACTCAAACTTATCTGGACTGGGATACAAGCTTGCCCTGAGGTGTAAAAGCGAAGGAAACCCAAGTTTGGCTCATGCATGGATTGTTTTGGGTTGGACTCACCATGGATTAGATTATGCCAAGAATGCATTCTTGCAAATTTATAAACTCACTCTGCTTTTATGAGTAATTTAGAGATTTTGTTTGCGTTTCGTTTTGCACGCAATCGATGCGGTAATATTTAAAAGTCTTGGTTTTATGGTTCGGTAAGCCCTGAAAATTATCTATTTTTTGGGTTGAAGTGCCAGATTTTTCACAAGATGCGCCGCAGTGAAGGCACCTTGCCAATTTTTATGATATACTAGTTTGTTGTTGCTTTTTTGCTGCTTGCAGGTAGAAGCGTTTTACCGGTGTCACACATTTGTGTCGAGTGTTGCCTCTCAATTCACGGTACCTGTGGATGTGCCCTACCATTTCTCACACGATAGATACTGTGATTACAATAACATGTATGGCCTTCTCAGTGAACAATCAACTTGTATTTATAGCAGCATTTAGAGTTGGGATCTGATGGTAGTTAGCGCCTTATGTTGGTCGATTAGCCTTGGAGACTTCGATGGGATGCTTGCTATTTTCCGTTCAAATTTTGGTTGTTGAGGTATTTGTAGAGAGGTTGGGCATTAGCATTCAGCAGCAGTTGCTGGAGTTCATTTTGCCAGAAGGATAGATTTCACGTTTAGTCAACGCTGTTGCACATCTCCAATTTTCGAGAAGTTTCGGCCCGGATTTCGTTGTTTTGCTGTACTTTTGCGTGTTTTGTCTCTTCATCGGAAATGCATGATAGGCGTTTGGCTGACTGACTTCACACTGCTACGCATTTCGTTTAATTTGCTTTAGTGATAAGCATGCGACACGTGTACCACTTGACACCCTGAATACAGTGGCCGAGTTTCGATGACTCATGTAGACGTCGCTAGTTGGACTAGTCACGGAGCACATAAAAACGGACCCTAGTGGTGGAGTCATGAACAGAGAACTAAGCAACGAGGAATGTATTGCTCGAATGTGAGCTTGAATACAATTTCAAATGAAAAACGGAGAGATTATTCTTAAATCCTTTTCAGGTTAAACGTGCATCTCTTTTCAGTGTTGGTCTTTTCGGTCTTATTAGACGCCGCTTGTGACCCATTCTGCGTCCGCTTACCCTTGGACCACAATTTATTCACCCTGTGGGCAAACAACCAACCACCTTGTTCGAACGGATATTGAAAAATGCATTGTCGAACTCATATGCATCTGAATGGGACCACTTTGCTAAAAGCTGCATTTTGTTGAGGCTTAAATTTGGACACTAAGATAAGTGGTTGAATTAAAATTTGATTTTCCCCCATACCTGTCTCAGAGGCACAAATTGTTTGCAGCTGAGGATGCAAATTTCAAATCGTGTTGGTTTTTTGGCAGAAGTAGGCGAGTGTGAGCGAGAGTTAGTTTAACTCTTGTCACTGCCTATACTTTGGCATTTTCGGCATTCGATCAGTCTCTTGTTGTGATATTGGTAGTAATGCACTGACCGGCGCCTGTTTGGTGCAGTTTCCGTGGCAGTAATTGGCGCCCAAGTTTTTGTTATCGTAGTGGGAGCAAAAAGTTTTCGAACCTAGTTGAGCCTATTCAAAGTGGGATAAAAATTAGGTGAGCTTCAATGAAGATTGCTGCCTTGTAATACTACTGAATATAGGAACACATCTCTCATTTTGAAGTTGGAAGAACAGCGGTCAGGACATGTTTGAGAATGTTTACTTAAGTGCATAGACAGTTTTCCGTGTCCGGCATCGAAGGCCTCACGTTCTTAAGAATACTGAGGTACATGTGCTTGCAATATTTATTTTAGGTTGGTCCTCCTATGGAAGTCCCTTTTGAACAAAATTTAATATAAAATTTGAGATCAGTGACCAAAGGTTGCCTTGTAATTGATTTTGCGGACAGGCAATCTGCACTGGTCCCGAGAAAAGAGAGAAGGAAAGAGCGATCTTTGAGTTGTCACAATGATCAAACCATTTGTCGTGGCCACAACTTGCTCCGATGCGAAATATCTGCTAAAGTAAGCAGCGCACTTAATTTAGCAGTCTGAAATCAGAAGTAGAAGGGAGAAATAAGTGCTCTAAATCATCACTTTTTTGAGCGATTAATTCATTAGTTGAGGAGAAGTTGTCATGCGCCGCTTGAAATTGTCTCCTGCAACTCTGATATGCAGCCTCGCTCATTTTCAATGCATATTTGTTCCCTCATCCACATCAAGTCCTGCGATTTTAACCGCATCAAGCCACTCAATTACAACCTGGTTCATTTTTAAGCTCTGATATACAGTTGTTCAATTCTTAAGCCAGCCCTACTGAGCCCGTATAAAGACATAAGAATCGTGGAGGTTGCTGGCGTCTGAGAAGGCCTCTCACGACCCACGCAGCAGGCGTGATCACGACGACCATTAAAGGCTGCTTTTTGAGCAAAAAGAATATTGAGCTCACAGATAGTGAGTTTATTTGCTAAATGCTCAAATTAAGTTGGTTTGGTTGGAACACAAATGCTGCACTGCATAAGAGGAGACTATTAGGCTTTAAATTCTTACGAGCTCTCAAATGGTTTAATTTAGAACAAACTTTGTTGTGCCCAAGAATGCACCTTCTACTGATGTTTGACGTCTTTTATGCTTTTCGTTTTCTCTTAAAGTGTGCTGGAAATGCTTTAATTTGGTCAAAGTGCGGTTGACGCCGCCCGCTTTACTTTCGTCCATCTAATAATGATCCGTTACTTCTTTCTACTCTCCATTTGACCTTAACTATCAACTGACGACGCGACAGTCATTCCTTGAGTTGCTATGAAAAGAATGAGGATGGGAAGAGGCACTTAGACAGCGTATATTCTCCTTTCTACTCGTAACTCATCTTGATTTACAAACCTCACTACTGGATTTACTGGATAGATGCTAATGGAACTAAGATTTAGGCACCATGCCATTTATAACTTGGATTTACATTAAAAGACTGCCTACTTCAAACTTTGGTAATTTTGTTAACAAAAATGTGTTAATTCCGCTGCATCCAATTAATCTGCTGAACCCGACACTTAGTTCCTCCTCTTTATTGGCTTCCGAAGTGTAAAGACATTTCTAGCATAGAGGGTTATTAAGATGTACGAAGCGGTTTCTAACCCAGTTTGCGTAAGAAGGTGAAATGCAATGCCTCTCCGTGCCTAATTTTCCGTCGTTTTCTTCTGCTACTTACACCCACTTAGAAGCATTTGTTTCGTCTTTGAGGCAAGTCTAAGCGAGAGACACGCCCGGGCTCCTTCACTCGCAAAATTGTCGTCGACGACTCTGGTGATGACAGTCCTGCACATATCACCTCAACGATGTCTACCTTATCGGCAACCAACCCCGATCACCACCTCAGCAGCTATGGGAATCTCGTTTTTCAAATAATATGGCCAGGCGATAGGGAGGGCGCCAGCAGTATTTGGCTAGTAGCCTCTAATTTGCAAGAAAATGAGACCTGGTGCTCGGATATAAGTCAGGTTCGAGAATCGACAGAACTGTCAGAGTTCAAGTACAGCTTTATGCTTTTATCAACAAAATGGGTCGCTTAAATTCTTTACTAACTTAAATGGTCCCTTGGGGCGAAACAAGGGCGAAGAAACACCAACGCTGCTATTTATGGAACAAAAGTGGTTTATTTTAAATTTCAGTGCATTGAACAACCACATTACAGTCATATGCTGAGCATCGCGCATTCCGAGGTGTCATCGATCTCCATGCCTTATTCAGTTCGGTGGGTTCGATGCGACTTTCTACAGCAACCAGGATTGGATATTTTACTTAATTACTTTGGTTTATCAAGCACGCTTTTTTGTTTTCCTAGTTTGGACCCTGGGCTGTTCAAGGACTGTCCTGACATTAAGCACCGATCAACAGAAACCACTTTATGCTTCATCTAACATAATGCCACATGAATTCATGCTTCGGCACTACAAAGTAGAGGACTGTCGGGTAAGCACCTGTGGTATCCAAATGATAAAAGGACAAATTAAGGCGAGTGGGTGGCTCCTTGTGACTAAATACAAATTCGAGAAAGCAAGGGCTCTCGTGGTGCGCGCGTGTCTCCAAGGTACTGGCGTGTCGGTGGAGGATTCCACCTCCACCTCATCTATGCTTTCGAAGCCAAAGAAAATGCCTTGAAAGTACCAACCACCTAAAAGAAATTTTAGAAGTGCTTCAACTGAGCATAATTGTTGAATTGTACTTAAAACATTGTAGACAATTCAAAAGAATCCAAGTGTTGGCGAGTCGGTCAGCCCATCGGCCTTCCTCAACCTGGGATTCCTACTAAAATCCGGCGTATGTGCTCGAAAAAGTTAATGAAACAGCCACTGAGCGCTTCAGCAAGGTAATAACTATTTCGTCCACTTCCCATTTAGCCCATACGACCTAGAATTGGAAGAGTGAAAAAGGGCTTGAGCTAGGAGTGCCAATAAGTGGATTGCTTTGAAAGCCATCTTACGGCAGCGCTCGTTTCTTTTGAGTTCAAAGCACCTCTCAAGGACCCTGGTATACCCTTATTCCCAAGAAAAATTGCCAGTATGATCATTAAATCCTCGCTTTGCCTTGTGAAGGTCCGCCATGGCACCTTAGGCCATCTCTTGGATGGCTTCTTGGATCCTCGGCTTCAGTCAATTGACTACCTGAACACCTTTCTTCTCACCTACCGTGTTTTCACCACAGGACTTACAATCATAGCTGTGCTTCGTTGCGTCCTTCGAGATCCCTCACTTCAACTGGCTTCAACAAAAAACGATCTCGATCTCTTTGAGCCCATGCTACGAGCAAGGTAATGCTGAAGTTTCCAGACCCATCTACCTTATACTTATACTTCATTCTGGTCAGCAAGCCATCCATCAATCTATGGGCTTGTATCCAAATCCATGTCTACTGCCGTCACCTACCTGTACATAATTTATCCATCAAAGCACTTTTCGACATTTCTTCCCTCTATCTCGAATCAATCCTGATAAGGAAGTCTACATAATTATAAAAGAAAATAAAATTTGGAATTATTCGAAAATATGGGTTTGTGCAGTTTACAAAGTGTTACCCAATTATCATCCTTGCAAATTCCTTTCCCATTAGTCAAATTTGTCTCGAGACTTAGTGCACCTGGAAAATCTCGTTCAGGAGATGCGTACAGTTTTATAGCCAAGAGTATCTAAGTATCAACTCATAGCAAATTTCTCCATTAATTTGCAATTACTCAATCAGGCCATTTGGTAGTTTTCCTGCTTTAATGTGCCTGGACCTCCCTGTTTCAAACCTTTACCTTTCATCGACTCATTTCCGTATTCATCGTCTCAAGTCCATGGCCCTGTTCTCTAAAATTTGAGCCAGAATTTTATTTCAAGTCTGTCGATAGGACAGCCTGGGGACCTAAATACATAACCAGCATTTTGTCATCTAAATATTTGCCTACTCACAGTTTTCAGTAATAATTGTTTACTCGCGAAATTCTAGGCCTGGAACCTGATGTGCTAAACACCATCACAACGACAGTTTTCTTGCCAGAAGTAAGGGTGGCAGACGGGTATCCACAGGTATGCTCGATGTCGCCAGGCATCAGACCTTTGTTGCACGTCAAAATCTGGTCACTGAAAATGTTCTGAAGGAAGAAGAACATGAAAGTGAGTTAAAAAGCCGTTGAGTTAAGGGAATGTGTCCTAAAATAGTCATTCAAGAAAATAAAATTTTAGTTGCAGGTAGCGAATCCGAGGACGATGCAGAAGATCGAAGGATCCAGAGTGCACCGGAGGATAATAAATCAAGGATTTTTTCGTTTCCTTGAAAACTCTGAGGGCAGTAGTGAGACGGGTTCCTTGAAAACTTCCCATGATTCAGAGCAGGTGGCAGAGACATCAACCATGAATGCGGTGAGTTCAGTGTCGCCAACACAAACCCCTTAGTTGCAGGCCAGTTTGTAGGGTTTATTTGTACCTCTTGAGGTAGAATTTCATTAACCAGTAAGGTACTGAATGAATGAACATATGTTGGTTGTGATGATTTACTTTATATCATGCAACACCTTTGCCTCACGTTATAGAACGTGAAAGCCAAGGAAAAACACAAAGTAATAAACAAACAGGATGTAATCACAATCTAATAGTCCGTCTGTTTATTATTTCGTTTTACCGCCCCTCCTCTTTTGAGGAATTTCAAGCTGCCATTTGCATGCACACTGAACTCCGCAAGCCATCATGAAAACGGCAAAGATAAGATCTATGAAATGCATTTACTTTGTTACCGGAAGGTATCATTTAAGGAAAGATAAACTAATTTTTAGGTATTGAAAGACAAATTCTTTGGTTGGCATAAAGCACTGCCGCAAACGATTCAGTATAAAGCACTGGCAAAAATGCAGAACACATGCTACTTGCTTGTCTATTTCAGTCCCGTGAAAACCGTTCTGATTTACTGCCAACTGAAAAGAAGGGAATTGGCAATTTGAACTTACTGGAACACTCCAAAGAAATCAGTGATGCCAAAGAACATGATGGAGGGCGTGGAGATGCGAAGAAGGGAGAGGAGGAGGAGGAGGAGGAGAGGGAGGTAGAGGGGAAGGCGATGGAAAACACTACCACTGAAGCAGACAAATCGGCTGTTGTACGGCTTAGTCCGATGGGTGGGTTTATTGCGATTTAACATTCGCTTTGCCTAGCCAATTAGACATGAGCTTTGAGATGATGAGTTTCAATCCGTAAGCATTTTTCGGTCTGGGATTTTAGATGCAGTGAAAGTGGAGCATAGAGAAACTGAAACGAGGAAACAATTTATTACGAGGAAATTCATCTTACCCATCGCTAATGCTGGCTCACCGCTGATGTCCTTCTTCGGGAATAGGGTAAGGATATTCATCTCTATAAAAGCAGAGCAAATTAAAGTGACAGTCTTACAAGAAGGGGTGTTAACTTTTAAATACTTCTCTTTAACTACTGGCCCTCTTATCTACCATTTGTTTTAAAGTAGAGAAAATCGTGACACTTTCTAAAAGCTCAACTTTAAGAATTACTTGATCCTCCATTTTTTCTAATATTAGACTAAATGACTGGAAAAAAGTAACGTTGCTTCCTTGACCCTGCCATCACTTTAGGCCTGTCAAAGTACCTTCATGCCAAATTTGCCAATCATCGGACGCCATTCCGTTTCACTTCTGCTCCCAGTATCCTGGAAAACGCACAAAAAGCCTCAAACAACGCCCGTGAAAGTATGACTTTCACATATCACAAGTCGGTTTCCTTCTCTGCGTTTGCATGGAAGGGCGACCGCCGTCCATCGTATCCGTCATCTGGTTTTGCTTCTGCTTCTCAAGTTGCTTTTTATCCTTTGCTAAATGCATATATCATCAAAAGTTTTACTGTTTCCGATTAACCCATATTTTCCCCCCACATCCATGAAACACTTGACAACATGGTCAAGCACCGCACTTTGATGCTACCTGTCACTTTTAAGTAGGGAGCATATTGCATCCAATTTTAGGGGGCAGAGCCAGCTTAACTCGACAACGAAACCACGTGAGCTATGCATGCGACATGCCGACTTATCGTCGACCTCCAAAAGCGGGTGCTATCATAACCTCTGCACGACTGTCCAGACGAAGGTGACAAAGTGCTTAATTAAATAGTTTTACCATTAGTAATATTTGGGAGATAAAAGTTTCTGATTATCTGCAAATTAATCACATTTTCTTAATGTTCCCCTCCAAGATCAAGCAACTGGGCAGCGGTGAAGGCTTTCGCAATAGCCACGGCTGCCAGCGGTTCGACACGAGTGTATCATCATGAGCGCACAGCCGCCATCCAATTATCCCCACTAAAAACAGCAATAGCAACAAATCTAGTAACGCCAGGAAATGCTGTTGCGTCCATACCACACTTGGATGAAACGCCGCCCACGACAAGTATAGCATCCATCCCGGGAAGGACGACTTTAGGGGATGAGTTTCATTTCCTGCGATTGACATCACCGAGCACAGAGGAGGGAAGAGAGGCGGTGGTGGCGGGCATGACAGTACTGAGGGTGTTAAACGTGGTGCGGCATTGGATCACAAAGTATCCAGAGGTAGGTAGACGAATATTCTATTTCTTAGAAAGTGGGTTGCTCAAATAAAAACCCAAATCACCCCAACTATCGGCAATGAACTGCCACTATTTCCTCCGATTCAGTGGCGAGTTTATTTGTCTTCCACTTTCCTTTTATCCAGGATTTCGAATGCGATGCCCTACTCAAGTCCAAAATGCAGGTTCTGCTCGAGGAGTTTCTTCACAACCCCCGCCTGATTGTTTCAAATCGAAAGGTGGCCTTCCAGCTTTCCAAGGAGATGCTCAACGACCAGTTGGTCGAATCTCATGTTGACCTGGACATTCTCATGACCCCATTACAGGTGAGTTTATTTTTCATTTTACTTTTCGGTTAAAATCCACTCACTTATTTCAACCAATAGCAAAGCCGAGGTACTAACCTGGCCTTCTTTGATTGGTCAGACAGGAGGTACTAAAAGGAAGCCAAAACTCATACCCGTTCCCCTAAGATTTTACAATAATTTGAGTAGCAATGCCAAAATTTGTTGTATTATATATTGGGCTGGTCTTAGAATCGTTCAAAAACCCACAGCGTCTCCGCAATACATAAGTTGCTATCCAAATTAATTTGATTCGTTGCATGCATAAAAAAACACTGACATGTCTTAGGGACTTGCCTGCAGTAAATGTCAAGAAAATTACTGAATAATTAGAACACAACCCCATAAAGAAAATATGCCCCACTCATTTCTGTCTACGTTTCTCCTGACTGATGAAAATAAATTCATGCGGTCTGCACTGGCAAATTCTTTCTTCGTTTTTGATAATTCAAATAGATTTTTGCCAAATAAAGGACAAAACTAGCAAACACAAACTTGCTATGCAATCCGTAAACCTATTTTCATTTTCAAAGGTCCCATCAAAGGAGAACTTCGATAAAATACCAGCGCTAGATATCGCGGAGTAGTTAACCTATCTCAATTTCCACATTTTCCGGTCGATAAAAACTTAGTAAATCTCCACTTCTTGTTTGACATGGTTACTCTGAATTCCAATCCATAATCATTTGTCCGTATTGCAGAGAACTACTGAATCAGGTATGGATGAAGAATGGAAAGTAGACCAAGGCGCCTCACGTGATGCTAGTGACAAAACGCTTTAATGAAGTCAGTAAACTAGTTGTTTCGGAGATCATTACCCACTCAGATATCCCAGATCGTGCAGCCTGTATTGATTAGTGGATTGCAATCGCTGACATATGTCGATGTCTGCAGAACTACAATGGAGATTTACATATTTGCGCGGCTTTGGAAAACAGTTCCGTCCACATGCGAGAACAGCTCCACCGATATGCTGAGAATTGCGACTGGAGTTATAATTGTTGGTACTACTAGCACTAACTTAGTATTTATTTTATTCCAGTTGTGACCCACCGTGCATACCCTATCTGGGCATGTACCTGACGGATCTCTCCTTCATCGAAGAGGGCGCATTGGATATTACTGAACACGGTTTGATAAATTTCTGCAAGATGAGAATGGTAATACTGATTTCTCGAGTCACTATAGCTCCCTTAGCTGGCTCATGTACTCATGGAGTTAAGGAGATACACCCAAAGGCCCTATACGATTAAAGTCAAGCAAGAGGTGAGTCACAACTGTGGATTGAAGGCGCCTTTTAGGTTGTGGATTACCTGTTAGATCTAACTCGGCTGCTGAGTGATGACCAAACATACGAGGCTTCATTGAACATTGAGCCATGACGACCTTTTACCACAGCATGCCAAGCAGCAAGAGCGAAATATGGGGTTGGTAAATCAGTACTATGTGAAGGAACTAAGGACAAGTAACTGCTGAGTTTATGTCATCACAACCAAGACTCACGAATCTTGTCAATAAAATATGAAAATGCAACCAACATGGTCTATATTTAATAAAAATATATTGTTAAATGTGAAGTCCATGTTCATTCTGTTCCAAGAGAAAAAGTTTCGAAAGCCTTGAGGCACCAATTAACACACTAATCCCGTAACATCACGGCAACCTGTGGAAAATGACAGATGTATTACGTCGGGAAGCGACGAAGGAATCAGTCTTCCAAAGTGGAAAAAAGTAGCAGCGGCATAGGCAAGAACATGTTACTAAGGTAAGGAGGGGCTGAAGGATATGAAAGCCTCCCAGCGTAAGTGGAACTGCGAAGATCCAGTTTCTTGTCTAGTCAAGAGTTAAGGTAAAGGAACTCTCAAAGCATACCATTGGCTGCTGGAATAAACGTTTTTAGCACCGCGATGGCTTATTAAAGTCTTTCACACTATACTTTAATCTTCCGTGTTTCCTTTAACGTCTTGATAACCCTTCAAAAAAAATGAAACAATTTCTTAAAGTTCGGAAGGGCAGTAAGGAGGATTATGCAACAGACGACATTGGTCGAGTTCTAGGACCTACTTCGAACACTCCACTACACTACCCTCAACAAAGCCTAGGCGATAGGGTGTTTAGAGTACTTAGCCCTAACGCTAATGATGCGCCTCAACGATTCGCTTGTGCCCGCAGATTTGGCTATATCTGATCCAAAATCAGAACCACCTGCTGCAATGCGTTTGATTTTGCCCTTGAATTCGTCTATGGTTACTTAATTGACTGGATCCTTTACATTGGAAGGGTGGCCTTTGAGCTGTGCTAATAGCCTAACCCACTACTGCCTGCCAAACGTACATTTTCTGCTAAGTATTGTGCAATTTTTTGCCTCCAAAGAGGTCTTAAGCCGCTATATTAGGGTGGAAGAAAACAAGGTCGGGCTTATTAAAGGAAGGGTATATTCTACGGATGAGGCAACCACAGCCAATTCGTAACAGAAAAACTGTTAAGAACACCGAACTTTGGTAACCACACCAGTCTTGTTTTTTGCAAGGTTGCCACGGACAATAGGTGCAAAACTAGCCTTAAACCATCTAGAAAAGTTTCGTTAAGAAGTTCCCCTACCATAACTTAATGAAGACCCCGACAGTGTGAATGAACGCTATAGTCCATTTCCTAAAAACTGTTCTTTATTCTGTCATCCACCTTAGGCGAGCAGTCCAAGTCTGTCCATAAATACGCGTGATGGTTAGCAGATTCCATCGACTCCGGGTCCATTTCCCAAGCTGGACGAGGCTCCAGATCCAGTAGAATTGCCAAAAAGATTCTGTGACTTTGCGGTCAACTCTCTCCTCAGTTGCATTGAAATGTCGTAAATGGAACGGATAGTCCCTAAGTGCATTTTGCCATTAACTACGTTGCGATGGCTGACGCGAGAAGGCTACATGATGCGACTGTTGTTTACTTAAATCTTGATTGCAGTAAAAGAGAACTCGTTGGCCCCATTAGCATCACCTTGTGGCCAGCGTCTGAGCCACGCCAGTGGTCCAATTTTAGTCGGTCACTAGGCATGTTCTTCTCAAGCATTGTGACCAATCTGCCTTCAGGGTCAACGTCGACCCCAAGACCACCCAGCAGGCCTGAATGTCGATCCACGCCGAGTTCAAGGTCAAATGACATCACCAGGCACGCCAGACGGGGGTCAGCGTCGACTCCAACGCCAACGTACGTCGCCAGGCATCCCTGAATAACGTATCACGGCGAGGTCAAGGTCACATGACGTCACCGTGGGGCCCCAGACAGAGGTCAACGCCAATCTCAGCTCCACCACAGAACACGAGGCACACTTGGACATCGATCTACGTAAAGGTAAAGGTCGTGTAACCTCATCAGGGGTCTCCGTCGATGCCAAGGCCACCGGGGGCCACTGGGCACCCCTAACTATCGATCCGCGTAAGGGTAGAATGTCACGTGACCCCATCAGAAGCACCAGGCAAGCCGAGGTCGCGGTCTCGGTCACGTGACCTCACTACAGAAGTGGGTCACTTGCCAAGCAACATTAAATCACGCAACAGTACACCTGCATAGGAGGGAGAAGGGGGTTAAACCATCAAAGTGGGCAGTAGTACACCATAAGAGGAGGGGATCACGAGCACGGTTTCAGACCAGAACCAGGAGAGTTAGCCTTCGTTTCATCAGCCACGTTGGAGCTTTCTTTGTAGAACCGCGTGGTCTGGGGTCGCGAAGCGGCCCCAGGCGCGCGCACCCGTTTCATCAGACACCGCCATTAGATGAGGAGGAAGCTAGTCACGCCTTATTCCAAAGTCAGATTAGGCAACAGCACACATCACGAACCTAAATGGCATGACACCACACCGCGAGTAAAGTGGAGTGAGAAGAGCTAGCCAGAAAACCACATAGATGACTCCTTCTTTATTTGGATAGCAGATCCGCACCGCACCGCACCGCACGTCAAAGCGCTCCACCATGTTCAGGCGGGGCAGCTGATGGTACGGTACGGTAGCTGCGCTGCGCTTGCATTTTTCACGGTCACTACGGGGAAACCGTGCAGCGCAGTGCGTACGGCCGGGCTGTCCGCCGCCAGGGTCAGAGAGTGCGGCTGCGGCGGGCAGCACCATCTTCGCGTGGAAGGCGAACTCTCCCCAGTTCGACTGCCGCCCCACTCGCGAAAATTTTCCTTACCTTTTCTCCCCTTTGAACTCCTACCCCCCACCCCTACCGTCGTACACATCACCACTCATTCTATTGTCTCATGCAACCTCACCCACGCTTTTTCCCTCATCTTCTCCACAATGACCCGTCATTTCCGTCTCACTACCCCTCTTTCTACCACTTTTCTTCCTTTTCTTTACTCACTTCTCTCCCAATAGGATCTATTCTCTCGTCTCCATTTCTTCCCCACCTTTTTTTCTCTCTCTGTCCCACATCCTGTCCGCGCACCTACCACTACCGCTGTTTGCACTCACTCACTCACTCACTCACTCACTCACTCACTCACTCACTCACTCACTCACTCACTCACTCACTCACTCACTCACTCACTCACTCACTCACTCACTCACTCACTCACCCACTCACTCACTCACTCTCTCACTCACTCACTCTCTCACTCACTCACTCACTCACTCCCTCACTCACTCACTCACCCACCCACCCAATCGCAATATCCTCTCCCACCTACTTACAGGTTGTCAGTAGACATACTCGTGCTATGTGCTCCCCTTCCCTCCTTCCTCCCATGCTCGTCTCCTCCTCCTCCTCCTCCTCCTCCATCTTCTCCTCTAACTTCCAACGCATTCTTTCCTCCTCCCTCAACGCACCTGGCGTATTTGTCCTTGTTTTCATCCATCCATCCATCAAGCCTCTATGCAAATAGCTAGCATTTGGCAATAATAATAATATTGTTCAGTAATAAACATGAATAGTGTTTACTAAACACGCGTTATTTTAAGTGATCACAAATGCCCAACAATCAACTTTGCACGCATGTTGCCGACTGCCCACACTGTGCTTTCTTTCTTTACCCGCCTCACCACCTGCAGTGCCTGCAGTGCTGACTACAAGGGGCCAATGAGGTGAGGAGGGATTTGCTCATTGGTCCAATTTAACCGGCCAGTCACATGGCGGAGGTGCGCACACCCCTCTGGGCCATGTACCTTTAAGTGGGTGGAAGGCGCATTTGACACTGGAGGATTATCATTAACACGGTTGCTTATCTGTAGGTCCCTCATTTATGTCATTGCTCTTATTCTCCCGCCTAAAGCAGTTTTTTGAGACAGTCAAGCGAGATATTGCACAAAGTGCATTATAATGTCCCTTTTCAGCACTTTTTGTAAATTGTCTTATGCATTTGATCCGCCGTACTCAAGCCACCACCATTTTAGAATGATTGAGAAATTCATCGTTGGCCGTAGTCGCCTTAAGAAGGTCCCATTTTTGTTACTGCAATGTCATTTTTTGTATGCATCTTACATATTTTTTGCTTCCATGTGAAGTTCCTACACCAGTAGCAGGCACAATAACACATCACATAGCAGCATCAACAGAATTGATGTTAACGGGATCAAACGTTGATTCTGGGAGGCATTTGCAACAAGAAAGCTACAGGGATGCGCCGATTCGTATCATGTGACCGCCCAGGTAGTTAAAGAAGACAAAGACTTTCACTAGTTGGAATCCATTTTGATTGTGCAACATCTTCAGGGGAACTCCCTAATACACACTTGTTTGCGAAGAAGTTCCCATGGATTGTGCTCCATTGTGCGCCGCGATTTAGCGGTGCTCAATAAAGCAGAACTTGCTGTGGGTGTATTATAGGTGGACGCATTGGCTTCTCTAAGCAAGTGGTACTCAGGCAAAGTAATTATCCAAAATAAACAACATTGACAACTAGCGTTTTCAGTGTTTTAAACACGGTTGTTTTAGTTCCACCCATTTATCCCTGTTCGCTATTAGGTTCTCCTAAGATGATTTGCCTAACTAGCACCGATTTTGGTTCAAATGCAAGTGCTTCAAAATTTCTTCATCCCAAGAACATACCTACCTCACACCAGTGGCACGCACAATAACGCATCGCGTAGCAGCATCAATAAAATCCATGTTAACGGAAGCAAACGCTGATTCTAGGAGGTATTTGCAATAAGAAAGCTGTAGGAACGCATCGATCCGGATCGTGTGACCCCACAGGTAGTGGAAGATGATAAAAGATTTCGCCACTTAGAAGCCATTTTGATCATAACACATTTCCAAGAAATTTTTGCTGTTTAAATTCGTCTAATTTAATCTCATATTTTTACTGCCAGACAAAATCAAGGCACACATGCAGGCAAAATTGATTCCTTTCCAGTTCTATTCACGCTGAATTTACATTGGTAAAATTAAATCTTATTCATCCACTCTCATTGCAAAGCCATGGGCACTAAAGACCATCTGCAGCCGATTTTTATTCCAAACCACTCTTGCTTCACTAAAAGGAGCAAAGCAGATTTATTTGAAGCTAAATTTTCCTTCCCATTCCACTTTTAATGCAATCACTGGGCGCAAACTAAATTATCTACAGCAACCCCATTCATGCACAAGAGCGCTAATTGTATAGCGAATACTCCTTGACCAATGACTTCAGCACATTTATTTACTACCCACCGCAATTGATCTGCACGAGCATTTAAAAATTTCTCTACTTAATGCAGCATCAAGCTTGGTCATGTGCGATGCTATAAGCAAGCGCCCTTACATCAGTGTGCAGTGTGGCTAGTGAGTGGGTAGCATCAAAAGCCATTGCCAAATAGCAGCTAAGCGGAGCATAACGGCTAAGGCAAAGCAGTGTCAATGTGCAGGCAATGGAGTCAACCACCTGATTTAATCATGTCCATACCATAGTCATTTGTGAGTTCATTTAACACAAAACGCATCTGTAATAGAACTGATGTGCTGGCAGCAGTTCTGTGTCATGCGTTATGCATTAGTGCAGATTTGGTTCTGATTGAGCTCACCCCATCTACCTGGGAGTCCAATACAACCTCTACAATAGTTGCAGCGACTCATGAAAAACACAGTTTGGGCATTTGGAATGCAGTTTATGTTACAGAATCGAGGTAAAATTGAAGTAGAGGGAAATGTGTACACCGACGTCTAGCTCCTCCGCCACCATGTTATATGGAGGCATGCTCACTAGCATCGGTGTAGGTGCAACCTCAGTCGTCTACCACCATTGCTGCGACCATCCCCACGGCTGCGTATATTGTGGTGCCGCCACAGGCGACCATGCATGTGGCATGCCCCAGTGCGGCTTCTGCACCGGCCACCATGCACACTTCTCCTCACATGGTGGAGCCTTCACAACCTCAGCCCACGGTGCCCACTTCCATGGATGCGGACTTGGCCAACTCACAAACTCCATTTCTTTGGCTGTCTCCTCAATTGCCTTGGAATGACCGGTGCGCTGGAGTGTGTTTGCTTATATACTCTTCTCGTTGGTCCGATTTGCGTCGCATGATGCTCGTGCACAACGTACTTTTACTGCTATGCTCGTGCTTTCTGCTCCTCAATGCCACTCTCGTGATTCAGACACCAGGATAGATCCGGAGCTATTGATTACCTATGCTCTAGTGACTCAAGGAAACAGAATATGGTTGACAGTGTATCAGTGGTAAAGTGTTTTATGGCTTGTACGCCTTATTCAGATAAGAGTCTAGCCGAATTAGCCTTGCCAAACGAGCTGACCTACAACACTCGGTCAAATCGTAATGACTGCAAATCAGGTGCCAATCACTCCTCTTACCGACATCCTCCTAAGTTGATAGCCAAAGCAACACAAGACAAACAGTTATTTAATTTTGCAAACACTGATCATTTATTTGTCAATTTTTATAACACACTTACCTCATATCTCATAAAAACGCTGTCCACTATGTTATGGGCTCCTGCGTGATGTAGATATTGCCAAACAAATCGACTTTGACACATCACTGAGACGCATAATTGGTACAGCTGTGCAAAAATCTATCGCTAATAACTGCAGTAAATTTCCGAAGCCACAGCATAATCGCCTGATACAAAGAGCTGGACCGAGTTTTAAAATGCTGAAGATCGAATGTCAGTTAACATGCAGATAAACGAATTTTAATTTAAACCATTTTTTGAGTTTAACTTCGAAGCACTTGTCCAGCCGTCGGCTCTCTGATCACGAAATGGCTTTTAGGAACTCTGGTAAAGTGTTGTGTGCAACTAATTACCAAGCTGGCTTGGGCTGCCCGAATAAGTCCCTTACAGCCATGCAATTTTCAGCAAGCATATATATTCTCACTATTACCGTGAAATGCTTACTGGTGAGAGGGCATTCAAGAAATAATAAAGCCTATTAGGCTAGCTGGCATTGTGTCCCTGTACTGCAGATATCTGCAACTCCAGGAAGCCACACCGCTTAAGGGTTTTAGAGAGTTTTACTCAATAGCCATTCATTTATAAGTTAAAAGCTTATTCATTATCAGTCATTTTATAGAGCGAATCGGATAAAGACTGCAGACTGTTTCTCATAGCGCATTTAGCAGCAGTACGAATAAGGATGCCACCGAATACCAGTCATTACAAGGCACAATTACAGAGGCATCAAACTCCATGTAAAAACCCGTAGATTAGATGACCAGTGGCATTGATGGCGCAGAAATTGGTGATGAGTGCGATGAATAAGACCGCACAGGCATGGGCGATGATATGTAGTTGGGTCAAAATTGGAACGCATATGCCCGTTAGTTGTGCAAACAATCATGGTCTTCTTGTATGCTCGTGTAGCACCAATTATAAGGAATATCATCGTGCTTGCCTTGGTGCGTGCGAACCGTGGATGTGATGGTGTGATGAGCACCAGAGATGTCAGTAATTATGACTACACCCATTAGCAATTTTACAAAACAGGTACATGTGCCCACATTTTCTTATTCGTAAAAGCGGTCTCACTTTGCGTGCCGTAGGCTCGAGTAACATACCGTTTTAGATTGGTGCTTTGATTTTGTGATTTAGGGAGTAAAACTTTGTTGTGCGTGTAAATGTTGGATGACTAGTCATGCACGTGTGCAGGGAATTCTATCACCTGGCCAAATTTCCACATTTTTTATCATTTCAGACCAAGACATGCTTGCCCATGCATTTGTACCTATCCATGCATTCCTAAAGCTAACAACACCATGGCCTCGTTCGCCCCTACTAGGGATAGATTAGAAATTGGGGCCGATGCGTGCGCAGTTAAATAACTTCCCCAAGTCGTATTATTATCCATTTTAAGAGACAATCAATTATCAAAATACAAATGACCTTTAAGCGAAAACCACCAGCTTATGCTTATAATCTTTTAAACGAACTTCTTACTCTTACGCGAAGCAGTGCTGTCCACTTGCACTAAACTACTTTGTATTGCCCTCATCAGTGTTTTAGTCCACTGCAAAGCACGTAACTTGAGATAAATTTAAAGTGAGGGAAAATCATAGCATAAATGGGACTATTTATTATGTCTTTTTAGGTAAATACAAAAAGTTTTTGCACTCAGCTTAGGTGCCTAACTTCGTGGTCACGGCCTCACCGTAATTGTTACTTCTTCATATCTCTCTGCAAGGTTAACATAATTGACGTAAGTGTCCAGCTATTCTTTGTCGTGCATTAGGAGGCAAATTCAGGAACCTTTTCACGCAGTAAAAGGAACTATTTGCATAGTGAGGTGTTTGGTATCACAGAAGCGGGTAATTCACTGCCTAATGGGGGGACTTCATCGATAGATAGTCGCACTGGTGGAAAACAAACATGAGAGGGATTTGGATACTGCTCCAGCAGTAGCTTCCTTATACGTTCAATAAGGTCACATTGATTCAACCATTTGGTAAGATAACTATACAACGTGTAAAAACCACTTTTAATAACGCTTTAGCAAACTTGCTAGTGAGGCATCTGGATGGTAATGAGGTTAGAATTAAGGGCTTAAAAATGGCTTCGAAAAGGCTTGACGTAATGAAATATGAAACAGAAATAGGGCCAATTGTCAAAATATAGAAGGCTAAAATGCAGAGAATAGGGGGTTGATTTAGGAGTGAAAGAGCAAAATAAATGATAACATTAATATTTATATTCAATTGTAGAGATACACATTAGCAGTTTTGATAAGCAATTTCAATGACAAAAAACTTCCAATTTATGCAATAAATGTCATCAAATGCGATGGGCATTTATTAAGGTGTATGTCAAAGGAAGACAGAGATAGGAAAAATAATCGTTGCAAATGTTGCAAGAATTGAGCGTAGCATCTAAACAGAGCAAAATCATCAGGGGTCCTAGGTGAAATCGTTAGCTATCAACTTAGGAGGATGTCGGTAAGAGGAGTGATTGGCACCTGATTTGCAGTCATTACGATTTGACCGAGTGTTGTAGGTCAGCTCGTTTGGCAAGGCTAATTCGGCTAGACTCTTATCTGAATAAGGCGTACAAGCCATAAAACACTTTACCACTGATACACTGTCAACCATATTCTGTTTCCTTGAGTCACTAGAGCATAGGTAATCAATAGCTCCGGATCTATCCTGGTGTCTGAATCACGAGAGTGGCATTGAGGAGCAGAAAGCACGAGCATAGCAGTAAAAGTACGTTGTGCACGAGCATCATGCGACGCAAATCGGACCAACGAGAAGAGTATATAAGCAAACACACTCCAGCGCACCGGTCATTCCAAGGCAATTGAGGAGACAGCCAAAGAAATGGAGTTTGTGAGTTGGCCAAGTCCGCATCCATGGAAGTGGGCACCGTGGGCTGAGGTTGTGAAGGCTCCACCATGTGAGGAGAAGTGTGCATGGTGGCCGGTGCAGAAGCCGCACTGGGGCATGCCACATGCATGGTCGCCTGTGGCGGCACCACAATATACGCAGCCGTGGGGATGGTCGCAGCAATGGTGGTAGACGACTGAGGTTGCACCTACACCGATGCTAGTGAGCATGCCTCCATATAACATGGTGGCGGAGGAGCTAGACGTCGGTGTACACATTTCCCTCTACTTCAATTTTACCTCGATTCTGTAACATAAACTGCATTCCAAATGCCCAAACTGTGTTTTTCATGAGTCGCTGCAACTATTGTAGAGGTTGTATTGGACTCCCAGGTAGATGGGGTGAGCTCAATCAGAACCAAATCTGCACTAATGCATAACGCATGACACAGAACTGCTGCCAGCACATCAGTTCTATTACAGATGCGTTTTGTGTTAAATGAACTCACAAATGACTATGGTATGGACATGATTAAATCAGGTGGTTGACTCCATTGCCTGCACATTGACACTGCTTTGCCTTAGCCGTTATGCTCCGCTTAGCTGCTATTTGGCAATGGCTTTTGATGCTACCCACTCACTAGCCACACTGCACACTGATGTAAGGGCGCTTGCTTGTAGCATCGCACATGACCAAGCTTGATGCTGCATTAATAATAGCAATTCATAACTGTTCATTTGGAGCACTTACGTTGGATATTATATAAAAAAATCTTTGGTTCTGTAATGAAGGCATGGAATACCAAGTAACGGATTTATGTCGATTTTGCCATTGTGCGCACGAGTGTTTGCATTTTGTGCTGAACAAGAGGGAACAACCTTTTCCTTTTCAGATCTTGATATTTGTTGCAAATACTAACTGCATTTTCGACTGAAAGTAAGCAGCAAAAGAAGAAATTTATCCCTTGTACATTATTTTTGAATAGCTGAGACCAGGTTGTCCAGCTGTACCTGCAGTGCTGCATTCGGATATGCGCTTGGTCCTTTAAGCATTTTTAAGTCGGATTACAGAGCATTTGGGGATGATGGACCTCACCGATCTATAAATGATGACAGTAACTGGGCCGCGCTGGTTGAATTTGCCTCTCTGCGCTGTAAGAAATGGGCATCGCTCGGAGGTCAGTTTTAGTACACTTATTTTGATGAGTGCAGGAAAGAACTAAATTCTTGTTATCTGCTTCACTGGATTGGAGGGCCGTTTTATATGTGAAGATTTCCTATTTTGGAGGATGTTGTGGCCAGCTTGTTAAAATTTTTTGTGATATGAGGTAGTATTTGACCAGGCAGTGCTATCCTCTATTCGTTTTGCGCAGGTATTACCATAGGACGAGGCAATTGATCAAAATTTCCTGAGCTTACTCTTGCATCAATTGGACACCTCTGTGACACAGATAGTGAAGCCTGCATGAACTGCAACCCTTCATTAGTCAACGCTTAAATGGCTTCCCTTGACACAATCAATGATGTGACGGCACCACTAGCTTTTGTCATATGCTGCTTTCCTGCAATCGTCTTGCTCGCCTACACAGCTGAGCAGCTAATGAAGGTGAAGCTGCATATGATGCTGCCCAAATATGAGCCAAAAGAATGGCTTGATCTGAGGAGAATTTCCACTAAACCATATGGTAATGCTGCAGAATGTAGATTGGTTTCCAACTGCAGAAATAATAAAGAACTCTTCCAAAGCCAGTTTTGTGGCATTGTAGTCTTAAATGAAGTTTTAAGTCTAAAATTGTAAAAAGGAGGGATCATGATAAGATCGCAGTGGAGGGAGGGAAATGGGAATAGAGATCATAGTCACCAACCGCGGCAATCTTAAAGGAGGAATTTAGCTTAAGTTAGACAATCACAATTGTAGGGACCCTCAAAACTCTAAAATGCACCTCAAAATGCACGCGAATGTTGTGATGCCTAGGCAGTTACGATGATGACCGTACATCAGTGAAATGTGTGATTAGAACGCTGACACTTCAAACCTGTTAACATATATTGCAATGAGCTTAGCGCTCCACTCCAGGGCTCAGCTGAAAGATCTCGACGCTTTACCTCTGCCGCATTTACTTGCACCTACTTAGGCAGCTGTGAGCTAGCTGTTACAGCGCGAATGCTTGATATATGATCGTACGAGCTGGAGCCATGCAACTCCTGCAATGTGAGTTGATATGGAAATAAAGCTGCTTAAACGTGAGATGGCACTGATTTGGCTTGCACATTAGTGGTTGTTTGTGTTGAAGTGCAGTGCTTAGCAAGGATGGCAAATCTCATGCTAGGTGGAAGTGAACCTAAGCGGCTGGCCAAATCAATTTTGATCGACACTGATGGAGATTTGAATAGGCCAGGGGACTCTCTGACCCCACTTAAGGGTATAAATCTGTACTTGGATGCGTGCATATAGCGAATTTTCTGCTCAGTGTGAGCAGTGCAGTTCAGGTAAAAATTTTCCGTATGAGAGGTCTACAAGGCAGCGGAATGACCATTAGCGTGCATCAAGTTTGCAGCAACGCTAGTTTGAGACGTCGATTCCCCAAGACAAACTTACAATTGCAACCCGCCTTGGCATGTCCAAATGATGCCTGGATGACTGCAGTGCAGTCGTTCCTAATGCGACAAATAAATGCAGGTTAGAAAAGTTTGTGCGTAGTCCATCGGAGTCAGATGGCCTGATTGCGATGTTGAGTAAGAGTGAACTTGTGCGACTTCTTTGATGCTTTCGTATTTAGCGTTATCTCCCCTTTCTATTCCCATACCCTTTAGCATGACTACATAAATTGATAAATGTTTTCAAAACAGGTCCGGTAGCGTCATTTAGGAGCTTACCTTACCAGTATTGTTTTTAAGGCCGCGAGAAATAGGGGCGGTGCGTTAATGCTTACAGTAAGGTCATCGCGTTCGCCTGTAACGTTTATCATCTTGCCGTACCACTGGAATGAAGAGAAAAACTTTAGTTAAAATCGTAATTTGGACACGGATGGATAGAGGGCAGGAGGAAAAAGAAAGCAAAAGCGGTTGCTGAAATAGTAGGTTATTTACGTAAAGCTATGAGTACTAGGGGTGATTTTAAAGTTACTGGAT
The DNA here is from genome assembly GCA_001923025.3 of Taenia multiceps. NCBI lineage: Eukaryota > Metazoa > Platyhelminthes > Cestoda > Cyclophyllidea > Taeniidae > Taenia > Taenia multiceps. Next base: position 33,480,215 of record CM010312.1, read on the forward strand.
GTAGACGCTAATGTCTGTAAATCACTTGTCTTTGGCTGTTGGAAGTTGCTACCGAAGAATACGTTTGATTCGTAGTATAGCGTAAAGCCTTAAGACAATCTGTACAGCAATTAGCCAACAGTGAAAACTACCAGTTTGATGTACTGACGCAATGTTAATTGTGATAAAACACATCTTAGTAATCGTCCTCCTGCCTACATTCCTAAAAACGAACCAGGCCATAAGGTATCAGCGTAATCCAACAAAGATGCAAGGGAGTAGTAAACTAAAACTCATGACATAACAAAGATTGGTCATTAAAGTTCGGGGCAGATGCTACAGCTCTGCGTGCTTTTTGACCAGCTTCCACTTAACATAAACAATAATCACCATTTAAATGCATCTAAATATACAGGTTTTATAGCAAGCCAAGAAAATCGTTGACTTCTACAATTTAATCTTATCCGTCCCAGTTTGCCACAGCCCAGATGCTGTGCCATTCTAAAACCATCAAAACTTGGCTCATAAATAGAAGTGAAATAGTCTGCCTTAAGGAAACCGTGCTGACATTTCATTACCTCCACCTGAAATGAAACACTGCACCTTAAATTAGTCACTCGTTACCAACCAAAAGGCGTATGTGCTTTCGAATCGGCATCAAGCCTGCTTACGAGATTCAGGGCATGTAACACTGAATGTAACAGGGTTCTTTTTTTCCTCCTCATCCCTTTCTACCTTACTAGAAGAAGACCGAGCTTTTCTGGGCGTGGTTTTATTTAAGGAGAAACGGTCAGGTGGGTACGTCGAGTCTACGGGGTCGCGGTGTCCGGCGCTGGGAGAGAACACGCGAGCTGGCTTTCGATCACGTGTATATTGTGTTCCCGCCTCTCACCTACAAAGCGTATATAAACACCAACATTATTACATTGATAGTAGAGGCAAACCCTTACTACAGCTCTCACTTAGTAGCAGGGTCACTGAGCCATCAGTTGCGCTTACGGCGGTTTAAAAGGTCGAGGAAAGAATCGGTGCTGTGGTAAGGAGACTTGCAGCTTTCCGATCGTTCAACCTGCACACACTCTTTGCCACGACACTGTGGTGCAATGCCTTGTGAGAGAAGCGCTGTGTAAATTGCACGTTATCAGGCTGAGCGATGGGTTAAAGCACTCTAATGTCTGTGCTGTGCATAGGAGATGCTTACCTTATCGCTTGAGTCTAAAAATCACTGAGCGAAAACGTTTTTCAGACGCGAAGAAACAATATCTTCTTAGGTAAACGTCTGCAACTCTGCAAATTCGGTTTCGAATAGAACTACTGCTGTTGAGGTGAATAGGTTTGCCAAGGATGAAATTATTTTTAACACTGAAAGCTTGAATGCAATAACAAAATGGCAAAACCTACAAACCAACACTTTCAACGTTCTGAAACTAAGATTAGTGCGTACATGTATACTTTGTATACTGAGGTAAGTTCTGGTGATACTTGTTTCTCTTAGCAGCTGCATTGTTTGTCAAGGCTGGGTATATAAAATATGGTAAGTGGACATGAGAAAATTATTAAATTACTAACGCTACATCATAATCAAGCACGAAGTTCCTGCCTTTCATACCCAAGGAAATCTAATACATCCAAATTTGTCACTGATGGTGGTAACATGCGCGCCATCAGAGACGGCGAGAGAGTAACGCAAATGTATTAAGAGGGACGATCGAGTAAAGAAACAGGAACTAAACATTCGCTTTGCAAGAAGATCATTGTGATCTGCATAGCCGAGATCTGTAGCAATGTAATTATGAAGAATACACTTGCATTAACAAGCAATGAGCAAGTGCTGTTTTAATCGAATCGCGCTAAAGATCTAATGTAGAGGTGCAGTTTCAGGAAATTTTAGTGCTGCTGCAGCAGATCTTGTCAAATGCAAAGGAATCAAGATACTTGCTAGATAAGTGAGAAGCTTCTGCTAATTGGACTCTTAAGCAATTTTTTTAATCCGTGACCGCATTGGTGTCGAGGTGCAAGACAATGTGACTGAAGACCTTCCAATTTTTCTATGCAAAAATGTGCATCTATGATAGCCATGTGGCGACAAAACTTTGCCACAAATCTAGTGGTTTAAACTAATAACATGTGCAGATTATACTGTTCCGTTCTCGAGTTTTGCTAAAGTCACCAAATAGATTAAAGTTGTACGAGGTAGAGTCTTAAGCCATATTGAAAGAGGCGTGGCACAGTGGCGGGACTCATCAATAACATGCCCTCTGTTGCATAATATTTGTAAGTAAGTGGTAAGGGCAAAGCGATTATGTAGCCTATTTTTCATGTGCTACACTTCTAGTGGTAGAACAATTATGCCAGCCCTGCCAATTGTTAATCTGCTTAGCCACATTGCTCAAATAGCAAAATCAAAGCAGGCGCGCTATTCTCCTCAAAGCTTCTCATTCGCCGACGAAAACAAATGCAGGGAAGACAAGAGCAGCACTTCACTAAGACGGCCATACTACTCTACTTGTGCAAAAGACATGAACTCAGCCAAATTTTAAATTTCTCTACTAACTTCGCAGCATTTAAATGGTGCTCACAAGACTGATTAGGTCTCCCAGTTCACACCTCTTTTGAATTTACATTATTCGACTTTAGCATCGTTTGCTTGCACCTTTTATGTAGAGATGGAAGCAATATAAATTGTACAAGTTCAAGCTAAAATAGTCATTTAAAATGCATTTGGGAAAATAACATCCAAAAAGCTTTTGCCCTTTGGTGGAATAGCTATTAAGAGTTGGTGGAGTGTTTACTACAACTGAGTTTTGGGCTTTCCACACTTGAACAATGCAATGATATCATTTTGGTCGAAACCGTGCACTATTGGGATTACAGACCTTACTTCTGAACTGGTCCAGTCGTTTTACAAATACCTCAGTTCAGTTGACATTGTGAATGCTTGTAGAGCGATCCCAGACTGGAAGTGGTTACTCTCCCTACTAACTCCTCATTCGTACATCAACAAGTGGAAGTGGATTTCCAAAAAGGCATGTGATGTACTGCTTTAATAATTGCAAGCACTGAACTTTGGAAGTATTTGTGATGTTATTAAGCATCATTTTAAGCAAGTGCAATTTGATCTTCATTGTCCGCCAATAGCGACAACTCAGGATGCCTATGAGAGAGTAAGCTGTCTTCGAATCACCTCCACCCTGGCTGGTGCAATGCTGCCAAATAAACTAGAGGTAAAAAGGAGGAGTTGCTAAGGTGCTGGCAGTACTGGCCTACATTGCAAATGTTTTTAACAAACCACAACAATTTGCACATAAATGTAATGAACTCTGCCGGTCCAACCTTGGCATGTGTTGATTTGTTGCATCTCGCACCTCATTAGTCAGGTTGCCTTATTGCTGAAAATGCAACTGAAGTTGAACCTCTTGCCACCTTCTATGAGAGAATGTGCAGTGAAGAAATAGTGCCACGAGCTGCTTATGACTGCGTTCTTTATGTTGTCGAGCTTTCCAGGCTTACGAAGCGTACTTTCACAGTAACGAGTACACATCTTGTTCTAATGTCGAGCTTGTCGTCTGAGCACACACTGGGCGTGATAATTGTGGCAGATGTGAAGAGGATGGAGGAAAGTGAGAGGGATTTCTTTGCGGAGCATGCGCAGAAAGTAGGCTTCGTGAATGATCCTCTCCTGATGCCCGCACCAACAAATTGGCGAATGTGATGCGTCCGTGAGGATGTGGTGTGCCTAAATATTCGGAAGGACATGTTTGAATGGGCTTGTCGAGATGTAATTTGGAGAAGGATACAAGCCCACACCGCTTGATTTGCAGCCGTGCTAAGTAAAGAACTTAATTTTGTGGGGTGATTTGCATTTTACGCTAAAGGTATTGGTGCTGCCGCTTGTGCCCACCAATGTGACCAATCAAGAGCTTAGTTTAGTTGTGACTACGAAGCTACTGTTGTGAAACGCAACATACCTGCCAGTATCCTTGTTTATAAGTAACGTTTGAATGATGTAAGGCTAATCATCACAGAGCATTAAAATAGCAGTGTTATTTTAAATTGTCCTTCAGCCGGTAACTGACGTAGTCGACCGTTTATCAGACCATCGTTGAGTTGTGATTACTTTGTTTCACATGATCTTCATTTTGGCCTCATATTTTATCTTGGGTCAGAGCAAAGTTTTGGCCTGGTGAAATTTGCAAAAAAGCTTTTACTTAAAGACGTAGGTCTTGTTTGTTGTCCATCCACATTAAAGTTTACACAAAAGCTTTACTTGGCTCAAATGTCACCACATCTTTTATTAATGCTGTCGTTATTTGTAGAAGGAACAAGCCCTATCGGGTAGCAGAGGTTTGAAGCACCAACGACCGATTGCGATACATGTTGGCAACTATTTGTGCAACCTTGCCGAACGAGAGACGTCCCGGGACTAACCCAAAGACAAAAGAATACACAACGCTCAGTTGCAATAACTATCATGTATGCGGCTGGAAGCAACGGTGTGGACAAAGGCAGCCACTACGGCATTAATGATCCTTCAGATCTGAAGCCTCGTTTTCGATGGGAACAAATCTAGCACCTGCGGGACTAGTTCCACGGTGCGGGGAATCCACAGCATTTAGTCACAGTGAGATGACTGTCCCAACGCTAGTTATCTAATTGTCGGTCCGTCTCTCAGTGGTCAGATATGGACAGGCAGGTAGGGAAACAGGGACGAGAATTGCGAGTCGATTCGTGATGAAACTAATCTCTCTCCATGCCATCCTCCCAACAAGAGACATGAAGACGGCTGCTCCCTTGAGCTTTGGTGCTATGGTCTCTCTTCCTACTCAGATAGGATCAATCGCCTCAACCCAACTGCCAGTTGAATTTTAAAAATGCCTTATTGATAATCAGTCAGCTAGCGAAATGGACCCAACGAAAATAAAGCAGTAAGCGGACCGGTAGACCACTTTTTTTTCCATCGAAACATTTGAAAATCGATCAGTCAAATAGCAAAGCCAGTCATCGACGCCTCCACCAACGTCTTCGTTTCTCGGTCTTCCAGTCCTACAACTCACACCCTGTTGGCAATACCATTGTCTTCCAAAGATGTCACAAACAAGTCTGTGGGTACCTACGCTTTTTCTTCTTCTACTCACTCAAAATTCATTGCATTTTCGAACCCATTCGCAAAAAAATGACGGAGATTAATGTCAGCGATCAGAACGATGACAAAGCGATTATATTGGTGGACAGTGGTGACTGGAAAAGTGACTTGTCCGACCATTTGGCAATAACAAGCTAGCGGCAAAATTTGAGTGAGCAGACGTGCTGGTGGCACTTGCCACCCCTCAGATTGGATCCGTTTATATTGCTTTGTCATCTTCAACGGCTACTATGCTGCTGCTGGAGAGCAAAACATCAACCACGCAAGGGATAAAGATGTGGTTGATTTGGGAGTGGGTACTAAGGCAACACAGCTGAGGAATGAATGAGAAGGGGAAGAGGGTACGGATATGGTATATTGATTGTGGCAGAAAAAATACAAGCCAATTTGCAACTCAAAACACCCGAGTAAGTCACTCAAGCAATTTCGCCATTCCACGTAGAAGCAAGTCAATTAGCCAGCCATTCAAGCTGATCGAGATCCCAATTTCCTAGCTGATCCGTTCACTATTGATTTGGCGATTTGACCGACCAAATGATTATTGGATCATTTAAAGGATGGATTGCCCATTTCCTTACTTTATACTTTCTTTTACATGGCTTGTTGCTTTCTTGATTGTCAAAATTCACTTTGTGTTTAAATAGGTGTCTGCAGTAGGTTACTAGAGGAGTTGTTCTGATTCTAGAAAGAATCGATGCCAGAACACTGGTGCTTGATTGCTCACCAGTCCAAAATCTTTCTTAGCTCACAAGTTAATTTGAGTGGCGAAACACTATTACAGTCATGAGTTTGATACTCATTACTCTAACTCCTTTACCTCGTCCTTTCCCACGCTTCAGAACTCCTTCGTATACCCGATTTTCCAGCCTTATATATGGGCATAGTGGAAGAAACATGAGTTTACATCGAACGGGCTGCCCGATAATGATGCCAATTGCCTTACCTTGACTGCCTAAAGTACATTAAAAATCACAAAATGATAACAGTTTCGGCAACGCTTACCCAAAAAATAAGCTAAAGAAGAAGAAAGAAGTGAAGCAGCGAGGGAGGAGATGTTGATGGCTTAAATTACACCGAATTTATACGAATTTACTCTTTCTGGCTCCGTGGCATTGAAGCGATAAATTACGCAGGTGGGTGGCAAAACGGTTGAGGGAAGCGTAGGCAATGGGGCATTAAAAGGACAGCGAAAGCATATACCCAACAAAACGTGGCTGAGGCACTGATAAGGAACTGGATGTTGAGGACAATGACAACATAGGAATTAAGATGACTGGTAGAAGGCAGGGGAACGCGTTTGCTATGTGTGGCATTTAGCTATGTGATGAAGTCATTCCTGCTCATCAGTGACAAATAATGCCCAGTGGCTTCACGGAAGCAAGCATCATTTGTCTGAATGCTTCCTCACTTTGGCTGACACTCGTTCATCATAATGTACGTCAAGGAGGCACTATCAAGATTGTCCAGTTTCAATGTTTTTGAACATTGCCCTTAAGCCAAACTATTTTTGGGCACTTAGAGACTTCTCTGTTCCACCACAAGTTGTCTGCCCCCATCTAAGGGAAGGAAAGGAGCAGCAAGCTAAAAAACAGGCCAACTAAAGCGGGTGAGTTGGTAAATGAATGGTAGAGTGCTGACGAAATGAAGCAAAGAAAGTAATAAGCAGCCCAGCTCCCTTGAGGTCCTTTTATAAAAAAAGAAATACCTTTTTGTTGATGGGCTCTACTGGGTTTGCAGGAACGCCTCGGTAAGGTATGCTGGTGTAAGTGCAATATAATTACCGGTTGCAGTGAAGTTCAATGAGACAGCGTTAATGACGTTATCAATAATACTGCCAAGTAGTGGTAGTCTCGACTAATACTGGCTTGCATTGATGTGACAATTGTTATCAATCGCTGCTCTACCAGCAACGTGCTCCTTGATTTTTCTAGCACACCTAAAGTTGATCCTATTGTCACCCTAAAAGAACCATGAGGCCTTAAAGAAAAGAAAGTAGTGATGATGACCAAAATATTAGCATCTTTGCCATCTCATCGCAATTTTGACTTTCCTCCTTGTTCTTTGGCGGAGTTGCTCACTTTAGTCAATGATTCGTATATTGGTAGAGGAGAGGCGTCCCCTCGCCTCCACTGATAACTAAAGAATTAGAGTTGTACAACACAGCATTAACAGCACTAAGGTTTCACTGTTTTTTAATAAACCGCGCTATTCTCTAGGTCTACTTATCGTGGGAAAGAGTTTCCATTTCTCCACCGAGAAATTGAACTTTTGCACATCCAGTTCGTAAGAAGCTGCAGCTAACTTTCTTCTATTTTATTCTTCCTTGTAATGTTTCGAATAACAGGCCGAACCAATCACTTCCGGTCGCTTACATGATCAAAACCTTAAGTCAATCAGTTCTCTCATTATGAGTACTCGGAAAGCGGGTTTGTGCTTGGCCTCTTTGAGCATTTTGCAATCGTCTCGTCTTCTCCTCTCACATGACTGCAATCTCATTGCTTTTAGCAGAAAGTCATGCTGCCTTACCTACGATAGAGACGTTCGGTCATCGCCATTATTTTGCCTAGAGCAAGGCAACAATCATCATAGACACGCAATGAGAAATAATCAGCAGAAACGCACATTCTCCAATTTCACAGAAATCAATAAGAGTCCTTCCTGAAATGTGGGCTGAAAGGTCAAAGAGAAGAAGTCCCAAAAAAAGTGCATTTTATAAAGAACGGAAACGTTGGCGATCATTCTTACTCTCCCTCTTGCCTCCTTTACATGCACTGCGATACAACACATCCACTTAAGGTGGAAAAGCACAAGGAAAAGTGGTGCTTGCTCTTACAAAACCGCCTACAAGCGACAGTGTCTAAAGCTCAAACTAGATGGTGCTGAAAGACATCTCGCATCGCGTGCCACCAATCAGTTCACCCGCATCAGATTTGATTTGATCTATTGCACATCAAATCGTCACAGAAGCTCATCTACGCGTTGCATCGTCAGCAATCACTAATTCTGCCTCGACGCGTTATCGTTTCTACCAATCCCTAATTCATCATTGTCTCCCCCCGCTTTGTTTTCTTGCCCACAGTCTTCTTCTCAGTATCACTTTCATTGCAATCGTGTTCATCACCTCATCACTTCAAGCCTCTTAACTCGCCGTCACAGAAATATCTGGGGTCCAAAACAGACAACAATAGTAAAAATTACGGTTACGATATGCTTCCAACCCATTCCTATCCACTTATTTTTATTTGTCTGTGTCATTTCAATGCAGCTAGCTAAAGTACTCAGTGCAGATCACATAGAGTGGAAAATCTATGATTGATCTCTTCGAGTGTGCCACTAAAATAATTCAAATCCCTTCCACTAAGTAAACTTCTTCATGCTTTACTTAGTCATACAGTCAAATGATTAAATGCAAGATCCTATTTAGAAGTAGACTGGAAAGGATGGGAAGTACTAAGGCGCGCTATACCACACCACTGCGCTAAGACATCCTACAATGTTCCTTTCCCATCCTCTTCGGTCCGTCCCCAACCTAACTCCTTCCATTGCAGATGCCTCTCATGTCTGCACCTCTGTCTCAGCCATTCCCTTACCTACCTCAACTGAACATTCAGTTAACTTAGCTTCTGCCAAAGAGCGCATGGCCTACCATTGCCTATTGTAATGTAAAACAGCAGTTATTTTAAGCGCTTGAAGAGTCATACGCATCAGAGATAAGTTACCGAACTCTCATTCACAAAGGAACCTTTTGTGTTAAAATTCAAATCGACCCGTCTAACTAACTCCACACAATTTCACACAGTGTAAATTAAGGTCTTCTTTTCCACGGATATTAGGGGTCAATGTGCACATATAAGAGAGTTTGGCAATCATTGCGCACACCAAGAGTGTTAGTTATGACACTCTTAGCATCCGCAGTCACCAGTGTATAATCAACAATGCTCCAGGGTAGTGTTCTTTTGAAATGCAAAGTCTACAAGTTTTTTAACCTCCACTCCAGCCGCGTTCACGTATGCTATGCTGGACGTAATTTTGATTGTTAAGGTGGGTCGTAGCACATGATAGGCACTTTGCAAATGCTGCCCTTGTGCGAAACCTCTGGATGGCCTTTATCAGCCTTAATTTAAAATGCAATCCAATATTCTTTTGCAAAACTAAATACTACGAAGTTTATTGAATAGCAGAAGTTCTTCAAAAAGAGTACATACCTTCAAAAGGATAATCCATTCCGTCCGCATTCCAATTGATCGCCACTAAATGACAGGAAATATGAGTTTAATCCTAAACGGATTCCACACAAGCGACTCTGAAACACTTTCGCAGGATACTTAAAGGTTAATGACAAAGTGCATATTGAAAGTCGTGCACATATGATTATGCTGACAAGGGTGCCTTACACATGTTAAGCAAGACGACTTTCTTTTTAACAAACTTCACTTGAGCCACACCTAAGATACCGTTTTGCATGCCGTTGTAAAAGTGGTGAATTGTGACTTATCCAAAAATCTGCGGTCATGAAAGAAGTTGCAATTTATTGATGTCTTCAACCGAATGAGACAACAAATGGCAACGATACAACCGTGGGACTGTACACTGGCGCGCTAAAAAAACAAAAAATTGCCTGCGGAGGGCTGCTTGGCATGTATGACCCAAAAAGATAACCAAAAGTACTGCTTATCATCCCTTTTAGCCGGAAATAAGCTGACGCTGATTTGAAAGGGCATGCACCTACCGCTTAATTTAAGCGGCCGGATTTGCAATGTAAAGTGTTAAGGCAGTCCTATTAAGTCCTGGGCACCGAACGAAAGCTGCTTTAGTAGCCAGAGGTTATAAAGCAGAGAGCTATATTGAGGTGCACTTCTCAATAACTGATCGACAAGTTTATAAAGAAGGTCCCGTCGACTTTGTCCTGTAGGTGTAGGATTATTCAATTGACATGCAAGTGCAGCACACTACTGCTGTCCATTTATATGGGGCACTAAGAAATTAAAGCGCCTTCTGAGCTTCAAGAGTGGAGCTAACGAACAACGGATGCCGAGTTCGTCCTACCTCAAAATGTCTCCATTGATGCGAATCCGCTAACATTTGTGCTATTAGCATCCGAATCTTCCCGTTAGATTTTAAATGTTGTAAAAAATGCGTCATAGGATTTATTTAATGGTAAAGACTAAAAAGATTCTATGAATCAGGTGGCGGACAAGTTGTTGAGGAAGCAGAATGCCGTCGACATCACCAGTAATCAGGTTCGTCCTTTGCAGGATAAGAAGGAAAATATGAGGAATGGTAAGCAATACGATGTAGTGCGAGCGGATTAATGAAAAGTGGAGTAGTAGTGTAGCGGCTAGGAATGCCAAGGCGCCTCATCGCCAACCCACAATTAAAAATGGCAAATCATGAGTCAAAGTGCAAACACATGGAAATTTTTAAAACAACGCAAATATGATAAGTGGAGGGATTATAAAAAGATGCAAGGGAAGGCATAAAGGATGACAGGGGAAAAGATGGATAGGATGTGTTCTTAGCATGTCAAAACAAACACTTGTTTTGTAAACCCGCAAGTGTTTAAGCAAATCAAAGCGACTTGTACATCGACTTACTTCTGTTTATTCATTTTACAAAGCGCAAAGTCCCAAAATGCGTAACTGTGGTCACTTAGTGGCTCGAATTCGCGCATTTGCTTATTTTGATGAGGCCACATGGGAAGACGGTTAAAGCTTGCCTGTAAATTCGTGCGCGGAAATTCTGGCTCTCAGTCTCGATAACCTAAAATAGAGAAGAGAAGCTTGCGAGAAAGAAAGATTCTCATTATCGGATTTGTTAGGCAATAAATGGCATCGTGTTGGTCCTGTTCCATTAGCTGGTTACCACATGTGGCGACTCCAAAACAAAGAGTTCATACTCACCGTCTTGGCACCTGGCAGATAAGTTCATTTAATTGCACAACCATAAGAGCTGGAGCTGCTTCAAAGCACCCTGCCTTCTCAATTTTCCTATTACCAAATCACAGGCTAGAAATCAAAGACTAACCGTTACACTTGTAGGAGGTATTTATTACCACCCCTGACAACTGGCTGCAAATTCCCACCCTATCCTACATTTATCGCCTAAGTAGCATTATGACCGTGCTGGCGTGCATTTTAACTCGAGCATTGTGACATCTGACAGATAAATGAAGATCATCTACATTCGCCCTCATCCTATGACAACATAATTGTTGATCCGTGCAATAACAAAAGGCAGACAAACTGTCAACCTTCTATGCAATCAAAGGTGCTTCAGTAATAAATCGTTTCAAACAAACGTGAATCAGCTAAGTGGCAGGAGGTAAAAGCGCCACCCCCAAAGACGGATGCTATTTGTCCCCCAACATCTGTCGCTGGTTAAATTTGCCACCAGCGACGTACATCTATACCCCTCTGCCTCGTCCTGATTTACTAAAATTGATGCAAAAGGAATGCGCGGCTGCTCAAACATTTTTGAGCAACAAGTCATGTTGAGGTTTAAACTTAACAATGCCTTCCTGTATTTGGATGAGACGTGAGAATAAGCGATTTGGATTTTTCAGAGCAGCACTATAGAGCACAATATTTTAATTCTCACTCAAAATTGTTGATGAGACAAAACATGCTAATCCCTCGGGTTGTAATACCATTTTGATGTGACGAAAGAGCGGGTTACCAACGCATGTTAAATCACAAAACAAGGAGCCTATTCCTTGATAGTTACAAAGTCGAGATTTAGAAAGCGTTTACATGTCCTGGAAGTTTACGACTTAGACGGGTGAAAGTAAGCCAGCCAGCGGTTTCAGGCACCTTCCTATGCACTCACTGACTGATTTGGATAAGTTTGTTTAAAGTATGTTTAAGCAACAGAAATGTGAGGCATAAAACACGAGATTAAACTTATTGGATCCGTAAAAACTTGGTAGCAGAGAACTCCTACTCAGTGCCTTAGCGCAACTGTGCCTGTGAATGGTGGATTTAGTGTGGCTCGATGAAAGTACGGCGAGTTTAACCTTTAGTAGCTGTGTCTGAGAGGCACTACTTATTGCTTTTTTCATCCTTACTTTTGTCAGCTACAATCGCATGAATTCAAGGTCATTGCACTGCTGATGTTTCTGGCTCCGGTTTGTCATCAACTGCTGAGCAACGTCGACTGTACCACTAGGTATCGGTCAGTAAGGTGCCTTGCGCAACTTTTTATTTGATTAGGATGAGCAAGGACCTGATGGGGGCAAGTTGATAAAATGAAAAGGCGTAATGAGTTGTTAGGCGCTTGGTCAGATGAGTGGCTAAATGTGGATGTCGACGCATGTTCCCCCACCACAGCATATCTACCAGTAACAGACACGATCCCACACATTCACCACGCGCCGCGCGTAACAGCTCTAACCATGCCATGCCTCATTCACTCCTCCCCATTCGCGCTGAACAAGAGAAGTGCCAATTCGCAGCATGTATGCAGGTCAGTTGTTTCGCACAATGTATGTTAAATAGTGCGAGCCCCCAAACTCCTCCACAGCTCCTCGATTAAGCTACCTTATTTTAGGAAAAGATGCTATTATTGCACACGGCAGAAAACAAGGCAATTATTTACCACTTCTTGACATGACAAATCATATCAAGACTCTGCATCAGTCATGGGGAGCGCAAATGATCCTAGTGTTAGGGTGCTAAGCGCCACTGTTTGTGCGGCTTCATCTCTCCATCCCCATCTTCTGCGAGTTGATTTGTCGTTTGATTTGCGGAGCACCTAAAACCCTCTATAGTTAGCGTGCTTATTGCAAGGACCGGCATATCAGTGCAGCCTCACCCTTCTCTGTGTTGCGTTCTCAAAATAGATACCCTCTTCTAAGTTGCTTTTGACCCTTCCATGTTCCATTTATAATGGATGAAGAAAGGAAGCCCCTTACGCTTCTCTCAGCCTCCCCCTCTAACTCATCGTCTGTTAGCGCTCTCTTTGTAACCTCATTTTTGTCTCTCTACTAGCCTTAATCTCGGTTGTGGCTTGTTGAAATGGCGTGACTATTCGTCATCTGGATCCGACTAGCACAGAGTAGGCTGGGTCTCACTCAACCACTCCCTACCCAAAACTTAATCGTCTTTTGGTCATCTTAGCTTGGAGCACAATTATTTCTCAATTCCTAGCTTTCTTTCTGTCACTTTAGTTTGCCAAACACCAATTTACCTTAATCTCATCTCCTACTTCCGCCTTTCCTACACTCACTCAATCGAGAGCGAAGGCAAGCAAGTTGCTCCTACTTCTTACTTTGTAATTTGTAGGCCGCTCGGATTCCTGCCCACTTATCTCACCGCTTGATGCTATTTCCCCTTTGCAGAGAATTCCTATACCTGGCTCTGCATAATAACGGATGCAAATTTGTGCTCCTAGCTCTGGAAGCCTGCTCCGGCTCCACTATGCATCTGTGTCTGTCCGTCTGCTTTCTCAAGTTTTGTGTGTGGCCTTACCCGCATTCATTTTAGTACTTTCAAAGAGTCACCTGCATTGGCGTTTTGGGAAAAATAGAAGCGAGTTTGCTTGCGTGCTTGTGTGTGTGGGTGCAAAGGCAAGTTCTTCTTATTCTCTCTCCCCAATCTGTCCGTCTAGCCTACCAAATCGACAGTTCTGCCCTGGGTGAAGTAGGAGCTCCGCTGATCACTCGTATGGCAGCCAGCTCGTTGTCCCTTCGGTCTCAAATTCTACATTTTGTTAACAAGTTAGCAACCACTGACTCTTTACGCAATTCAGCTACTTTTCTCCTCCTATTTCTCCTCTACTTCCTCTAGTATTTTGATTTGAAATGAAACCGTTACATAAAACTAGCAAAAACTCTCACACCACGTGATGACAACTTTTTCCCTGCAAGACGTAATGTATATGAACATATAGAGCGTAGTGGGCAACAACGGAGACAAACACTCACCGAAAATGCGTTAAAGTGGGACATGGAAAAGAGGGCGCAAACATGGGGGCTCCTACTTACCCATTTCGAAGAGATTACCACACCCTCTTGTGTGTGTACCTTGACTCCTAATATCCGTGGAAAAGAAGACCTTAATTTACACTGTGTGAAATTGTGTTGAGTTAGTTAAACGGGTCGATTTGAATTTCAACACAAAAGGTTCCTTTGTGAATGAGAGTTCGGTAACTTAACTCTGATGTGTATAACTCTTCAAATACTTAAAATAATTGTTGCTTGCATTACAATGGGCAATGGCGGTCCATGCGCTTTTTGGCAGAAGCTAAGTTAACTGAATGCTCAGTTGAATTAGATAAGGGATTGACTGAGACAGAGGTGCAGACATGAGAGGCATCTGCAATGGAAGGAGTTAGGGTGGGGACGGACCGAAGAGGATGAGAAAGGAACATTGTAGGATGTCTTAGCGCAGTGGTATGGTTTAGCGCGCCTTAGTAATTCCCGTCCTTTCCAGTCCACTTCTAAATAGGCTCCCGCATTTAATCATTTGACTGTATGACTAAGTAAAGCATGAAGAAGTTGACTTAGTGGAAGGGATTTGAATTATTTTAGTGGGACACTCGAAGAGACCAAACATAAATTTTCCATTCTATGTGATCTGCACTGAATGCTCTAGGTAGCTGCATTGAAATGACACAGGCAAATAAAAATAAGTGGATAGGAAGGGGTTGGAAGCATATCTAAACCCTAATTTCTACGATTTTGTCTGTTTTGGACCCCAGATGTTTCTGTAACGGCGAGTTAAGAGGCTTGAAGCGCTGAGGTGACGAACACGATTGCGATGAAAGTGATACTAAGAAGAATATTGCGGACAAAGAGAACGAAGCAAAAGGGAGACAATGACGAATTGTGGATTGGCAAGAACAATAACGCATCGAGGCAAGATTAATGATTGCTGACGATGCGACGCGTGGATGAACATGTGTGGCAGACGGAACCAAATCTGATGCTGGTGAATCAATCGGTGACACGCCATGCGAGGTAGCTCTCAGTATTACCTAGTGTGAGCTTTAGACATTATACTTTGTAGGTGGTTGTGCAGGAGCAGGCGTCACTTGTCCTTGTGCCTTGTATCACAGTGCATGTAGGGGAGTATGGGAGAAAATAAGAAGGGCCGCCACACTTATGTGCTTTGAGTTAAATGCGCTGCTTTGTTGAGACTTCTTTCCTCGGCTTTGCAGTCCACATTTTTTGGAAGGACTCCTATTGATTTCCTTGGGACTGGCGAAGGTGCGTTCCCACTGATTAGTCCTAATCGCATGCCCAGGCAGTGATTAAACCCCTCCATCGTAGGCAAAGCAACACGATTTTTCTCTGAACGCAACGAAGTGACAGCCGTGTGAGGGACGAAGAGGAGAGGCTTGCAGAATGCTAAGAGGCCGAGCACAAACCCACTTTCTGAGTGCTCATTATAAAAAAATCTGATTGACTTGAAATTTTGATCATGCAATTGGCCGGTATTAACTTATTGGACCTGTTAATCGGAACAGGACAAGGAAGAATAAAGTGGTAGAAAGTTAGCTGCAGCTCCTTACGAACCAGGTGTGCAAACATTCAATTTTTTGGCGGAAAATTTAAAAACTCTTTCATGTGGTAAGCAAACTTAGCAAATAGTAGGATTTATTAAAAATAGTAAAACATTAGTGTTAGTAAAATTGCGTTTGCACATAGCCAACTTTCCGAATATTAACAAAGGCAAGGAAAGACCTATCCTCTGTCAATATTTGCACCATTGTCTAGGGTGAACAACTCCGCCAAGGCGCAAGTAGGAGGGGCGAAACTGTGATGGGTTAGTAGGGATGCTAAAATTTCGGTCCTCATCACTACTTCCTCTTATTTAAGGCCTCTCAGTTCTTTTAGGGTAACAATGGAATCAACTTCACGTGTGCTAGATAAATCGAGGGGCACAATAGAGTGTTGTTGTTCATGCTCAGTTTCCTTGAAGAATGGTTTCCAGTTAGCAGTATCACTACTTCCCTGAGATATTTCGTCTGTTCTCCTATTGCCGTTGCCGCACTGGGCTTTACTGCTCCATCTTCGTAATTGATTTGTTATCAGCAAGTGACAATCCAAGAGTATTTAGTCGCATTCCTTTTACTGCCTTTTACATTGAACACCTCGATTTATACAATGGAACATCGTGCTACTCGATACTTGGCAACTGGAGTCTGAACGGTCTATGATGGCACTCCTCTTAGTAAACTGTCAAAATAAAGACAAAGCTGTCAGTAAATGATATAACTTTTTTATTTAATATGAAGAGATGTCGGTGATGTTACTACTTTTAATTCCGAGCGTAGTTGGTCCCCTGATGAAAAATCTGCGCTTGCAGGTCGCATCTTACCTGACTATGGTGACCATTAGCTTGCATATTTCCGCATCTCAGAAGTGTTCAGGCCGCAAAGCACACGACAGTGAACATAGGACCTTTTCGCTGAGGAGAAGGACCTCTCCTTAGGAGTGGGCATGTAGCTAGGGATTTGACTTTAGCGAATCCTAGATTTGATTGACAAATTGCATAGTATTTGTGTAGAGCTGATAATAGCGGGAAGTTGTCATGTGGGAAAGTGGCATGTTGAACAAAACTGAAAGATCAGATGCTTGTATGCCATGTCGCTTCACACTTTGGTGCCAAATTTTAGAAGTAATAAAAACTTTTGGGACTAAATATCCCTTTCTGGGGTAAAGAGAAAACCAGAGCTAAGAAGAAGTTATATGTAGAACAAACTTGCTTCCTGATACTCCATTAATGAGCTGGGGTGGAATAGGTACAGAACAGGGTAGATGGAGAAGAAGGGAAGAACTCTATGCATAAAGATTTGAAAACGAGCGATTCAGTCTTGCATTGGCAATTACTCTTTAGGGGTGCTTGGCACTTGCAATGCTGGCACACTGTGCCGGTGTGTGGAATTTGCACCAGCTCTTCGGATGCATTTGTAATTGCCTGAGGAACCTAGGTTGAGCATTTTTTCTGCTTCGAGGAACAGGGCATAATTAGCAAATCTTCATTCTTGAGTTTACGTTTGTCAAAGGCTGGTAACACAGTATCCAGACGGGGACATGAATTCCGATACTGTTGTCCATGGCACAAAAGTACCAGTGCGCTTGGCAGTGGCTGCATGCGATTCTGCAATGCGTGGTTGTGAGGATACACTTGCAAGGTTACTAGTTTTGCTTAACTATGCAGGCGATTGATTCATTTGCGCACAGACATCTAGTACAGTTGCACTTAGGAGTGTTTTGATTACAAAATGCAAACTAAACACTTGTTTACGCAACAGTAGCTATGTTTGTCATAAATAGTGCCAACTCGAGTCATAATAGCCACGAGTAAATTAATTTTAGCTTCAATACATGGCTTGCAACCAAGTTGCGCTATTAATCCCACTTTTCCTTAAAAATGCTACTTTGTTTGGCAGAATAATGCTGAACAACGACGGGGAATGCTTATGGAGATAAAATAAACATCTGCGGAGAGAGTGTTGAGAACCTAAAGAAGGTGAAGATTGCTACAAAGACTGATGCAGATTCCTGCTCTGGTACTCATGCACGCGACCAGTGGTACGTGTCTTACAAAGTCCTTTTCCAGTATTCATTACCACGTAGGCCTTCACACCTTCAACTGCTGCTAACAAGAGTTGCAAAAGAATCCCATATCCTTTAGCTAATAATTCGGTAATACTTCTGCAAGCTTCGATTGGCGCTTTATTTTTGCTACATGAAGGTAGAAATTGAGGTGTCTGGAACTAGGTTGCGGCTCCTGGATCAGGTGCCTCTATAGGCTTGGATCTTCTGTTAGCTCATGTTCTGCTGAAAATAATCAATAAGTGATTCTATTGATAATTTTGCAGGTCAATAACACTCAACAGACCTCTGTTGCTACTTCATTTACTGTGAAAACCGTATCCTCGCACGCTACAACAAATGCTTTATAATAGGACCTGTGAATTGAAGCGATGTCCTCGAAACTGCCCAGATGGACTAAAGAAAGATAGAAGTCATTTGCTCAGCACTACTAAGACACTCCTTTGAGTTCGATCGCATGGGCACAACTTGAAGAATGCTCCTCATTAGCAGCTTTTCAGCAACCCGCAGAAGAGTGTCCAAACTCGTTCTTACGTACTTGTGATTCTCGGCGTTTAACAGCGTGCAATATGTCGGCGATCAAGACAACCATTTAAGCCGTTGCACAAGTAGGTTTTTCGCTTTGCTAATACGTATTTGTCAGTAAAAATAGGGGTAGTGGATCAATATAATATATTGATGAATTTCACACAAGTACAGTGGGCGTCTATTTTGCCAGTGAGTTATGTCTGGGCCTAAATATACCAAAATCTACCCCATGCATCAAATGCCCTTGCAGCATAGAGCTGACAAGGCTTTCTTTTAACAGAAGTTAGGGTAGGTTTATTCCTTGAGGTCAAAAAGGACACTACTCCATCATACCGAGAGTGGTGGAACAGGCAATAGCGGAAGCTAAAGTGGGGACAAAAATCATGGTTCTGAAATGAATAACGTTGACCTTTGTTGTCCCCCAGTGACTACATGGATAGTGTTTTGCAGAGGCAAAATTATTCTTGTTGGGACTGTTAATGAACACACTTTTTATTGCTAGATAAACTGATGAAAATATGCTGCAAATTGTCACCTTACATGTTGCAAATGAATTCTAAATAAGACTTCTGCAGGGTTTTGTTGCAAAGTTGATTAAGTTTATGTTAGGACCGTTAGTTTCACAAAAAAAGTTATCACTGTATAGAGAGTTATCAGTTCTTGGCTGTTTACCCTAAGACTTACCACACTGCGAGAGCTGCACCAATGTTCGACGAATGACCAGAAAGACAAAACTCGCTGCTTTGATCTCTAAAAATAGTCATTTTATGAGGCCTCTTATGGCTGCACTCGTATCCCTCAATTTAAGTTTAACTAATCTGATTTCTACTGAAGTCGCTTTCTGCTCAACCCAACTTGATAGACTACCATTATTTCTACAAGACCTTCTCCTACACATAGTCCATCGAGGAGATTTTCAGGGGAAAACAAATGCGATTCAAATTGTCGCACATCTGCGTGACCTTTCAATTACTGACTAGTAGTCTGCTCACGCCTCATCACAAATGGTGTCATCTTTCCCCCTCCAGTAAGGGGTACCGCCACCGAAACCCTGTTCTATGTGACTTTTTGGGTCAAATTCGCCTCACGGTGATTAGCTACCCATCGCATTCACTAAGCGTAGCTGATAAACTTTGCAAACCACCAATATTCTTAAGGCTGCATCGAGAATTTGAGCTATCTGCATGAAGCAATGTGCAGGCGTACGCATACACTTCAGATTTATCACCTTTACTGCGTGTGTTTGGCTGCTTTCAACATACTGATGAGCCCATATTTCAGTTGTAATTTTTATTACACCAAGTTGCAGCCCTAAATATCTTTATCAAAGTCAGGTAGAGTGGTTATGCTACTCCTGGAAGACTCAACCATCAGTTTTCGGTAAAAAATTGAACGCTTGAAGTTGGTAGTTCCACCTAGTTTCAGGAGTGCTTGTGTGCCGATACAACTAAGGTAAGCTTGGGTCTTTGCATGAATACGGTGAAAAAATCAAAAGCCTAGCTAGTATCAATACACTTGACTAACCCTTCTACTTCCCGAATTACTATTTAGTGACAGGCACTGATTGATGCGCCAGACATATTTTGTGCCTGACTTAAAGTGACGACTGTATAACTCATTTGGCCAGTGCCAATCTGCACTTTGTTAACTTGAAATAAGTAAAAAGATATACCTTTGCAGAGACATTGATGGTATCTGTCCCCTGGACTTATCGAATCTTAGGCCGCATAGTCTGATTTTGAGGTGTAGGTCATGAGATGAGACCACGAAACTCACTGCATTGCTTTCTCGTAGGATCAGATACTTCACCTGAAATAAATAGAACCGCGACAGATAGAATGACTTCGGGATCCAATCCAGCAGACTTGACGTTGACGTAGAGGTACAGATCGTCTGGACCTCAATAAAAATTTTGAACTATAAGATTGGGGCTTTTGATTAAATAGCCACATGTATACCTTCTAACGTAAAACCAAATCTTTCAGACTCACAAGCAGTTATAGAATAGGACACTACTTTTGTATGGACCTTCGTAACTACGGCGCGAAGGAAACGAAACACGTAAAACTATCGCCAGAGGAAAATCGTCCACCATGGCCACCATTTTTTAGGGCTTAAGTAGGTGGATCCGGCGCATAAAGCTGATTGGGTGTAACCTCTACTCCAAGTTTTGGCTAAGCATTGGGCTCGAACCAATCACTCTCCGATTACTCTTAAGACCATAAAAGTCAAAAGCGCAACGAAAAACATAAAACCTCTTCTTTATTTATGTCGGCATTTTTAATCCCTTCCATGAAAGTTTACCCTCAACTTATCGCTTCCCTTTCGGTTGCATTAAGGATTCACCAATCATTCTAGTGGGATCAAAACACGCTGCTACAAGAAACCTATATCAATATAAGCAAAAGCGGGTCGTCACCCACCATTTCGATATATGACTTCACTTTTCAGTCTCCCATCCTTTTTTATTATATTTCTAGGTTTTACAAAACAATTGACTGCTTTTTAGTTCTATTCTGCAGCAACTAATTACCCATTGCCGTGCTTTGGCACTCCAATTGTAGTAAAATCCATTTAGCTCCAACCATTTATGCCTGCCGTTTCCTTTACAGTAACTGCCTCATTCAACTTGCCGTCACGTCTCATCAGCATTATGACTGTCACATCACCGTACATTAAGACGAATGCATTCCTAATTCTATAGCAGAACTTAGCGCAATAGAAGTGACTGTTGAGTGGCAATACCACTGCGAATTAAGGCCTTTAGACTTCGTTAGTTTTGTGCTAAGCGTATTTAGTCAAATTCCAGATGTTGCCCAAGATTTCATGCCTACTTATAAATTGTTAGCAATTGTGGTTTGCTGCCACATTTTCTGCGCTATCAGTAATCGCGGCAAATTCATTATTACAATGTATGCGCAATCGGTCAACATTGCAAAATTTACCTGAAGGTAATTGAGCATAAATAAATTTGCATAAAAATGCGCTAAGTGTACAATATCACTCCAAATTTGCTGGTTTACTCAAGCACCTATCAGCTCTTATAGGCCAACACAATCGCTAACAACAAAGCAGCCTGTACGTGGGTCCTGAATCTTTTTCTGTAGAAGTTTTAAGACTTTTTCACATACAAACTGGGGGTAAAATCACGTAGCCACGGAACCTGCTATATCAAATACCACGTTGCTGGTGGTGGCACTCTTTTCTGTTCTTTGTGCTTATAACACATTTGCAATGATAAAATCGTTGACAAAGCTATGCCACAATTTGATATTTTTCAAACATGGAACATAAAACCGAAGAAGAGCCAGCATAGTTTGTTGGCTTGACATGACCAAGCATGGTAAATGCTGTAGCATGGCATCCGTTGCTACTTTATATGGACGCCTGGTAGAGTCTTAGCGCTGCAGATGCAAATGAGTAGAAAAGGACAGCATAATGTCAAAGTCGTATTGCAGTATCAGCTATTAAAAGTTCACGAGAAGAGCCAATTAAGTACAAAATTATGTGGCGCAAAGTGGTGCAACGCATCCAACGTCTACGATGCAGTTAGGCCCTGAAGTGTGCTTAAAAAGCACGTGCTGTCATGGAGTCGAATCATGACAACTGCATTAGAAGTTGACAAATCTAGAGGCTGTGGACTAATTGGGCATGCACTTTGCTCTTTTCTAATAATCGGTTTGGATAACCTCAAGTGGACTGTGAATTTGGTGATCTACGGTGTCAATCGCAAGCCTGTCATCCCTAAATCCTAGAAACTGCAAAGGGTGAGGAAGCGTGACAATAGTGCACCTAAGAATGAACACAAGATTCCAAATTAATTTCAGGAACGTGAACTCAGTGTATGAAGCGATTTCTCATCCTAGGCGCACAGCGCAGCTAAGCATGCATTAGGTTTTGCTAGAGAATTAAGCAAAATCAACAAAGTTGAGTTACAACAAATGCGTGAGGGAATGTAAACACCGAACCAGTTGCATATTGTCCATGGTAATGTCACCCTAAAAGACACACGATTAATTTTTAGGTAGGTTTAAAACAGCTAGTTACCTTTTGATACATAAATTAGGGGTTCAGAGCTGGGTCAAATCTAGCATTGCCTGACTTCAAAAAAGAAGCTAGGAAAAAACTGGCAATATCAAGCCATTCTTGTCATAATGACCTACTTTTCACTGATGTACATCGACGCTTTGCTCAGATGACAGCTAACTTAATTTTAACGGCAAAAACAGTTTTGACTTAAAATGTGTGCGGTTAGACTGTGTCCGTGGAAGCCCTTATTAACGCTCATCACCATTAATACACTTCATGGTATTCTTTTGCTCACTTTCGTGCTCTGATTTTGCATGGAATATGGTAATAGCCTGTAATAGTACTTTCCAAGGCTGCCTGTGATCGCTGAAGGTTACCAGTGAGAACAGCCCCTTATTTTTGAATCGTAACGATAGAGGAAGAAAGGTGATTAAATTCCTGATAAAGGATGTTTTATCAAGTAAGTGGCATTTACTCACCTTACTTGCAAATATATTGGGAATTGCGATTGTATGCTTCTCCCTTCAACACCACCTTCTAACCTGTAGAAATTCTGTAGCAAAAGCCGCTAACACGTGTGCTGCTATATCTTCTGAAACAAAAAATCTTTGAATATTATACAGGCGCATTGTGAGGGTAGGCTATCATATAACGGTGTAGAAATCCACCAAAAGGATTTCGTCTGCTGTCCTTATGAGTTTAGATTTATCCAGCAAAATTGATGCCGCATTAGGTCATGCACCTGTTTTAACCACGCTTCAGTTCCACTGCGTTCTCATGCCTTCAAGAAATGCGTGCTATCGTTCCATTTAAATCACTAAATTGAAGAGGAAGGAATGTTGTCAGTTAGCCGCACTTAAACTTCCAGGCCATTCTTGACTAAATGCACAGAATTTATCCAAAAAGAATGTAAATCCTAAGGTGCACTTATAGCTTCCAAATAACAAAATTGAAAATAAAGGTGTGGCAGTATTCTTGCCTGTTAATGTAACAGGGCCACTGGTTGAAGGCTGATGCATCCGTGTACCAAACGGAAAACTCCAAATGAAATGCTAGTGCAGGCTAAAGTACAAGTGTCCAAATATTTTGGAGCAGCCGCAGGCAATAATCAAGAGTAATTGCAATTGCTGGTCGTTTAAAGCATTAGGGGGTAGAGAAGGGCTTGTGCACCAGTGACTAGTTCCCTCATCTCCATGGTATGCGGAGGCTTCTTCACAAGCGTTAGAGTAAGACATCCTCGGTCGTGTTCGCTATTCAACACCACTGCTACGGCCATCCCCACGGCTGCGCACACGGCGGCCAACATCGCGGCTTGTGCTCAGACCACCATGCCTACTTCTGCCCACATTGTGAAGCCTTCACATCACTCCATGGTGCTTACTTCCACAAATACGAACATGGACAAATTCCACAGTCCGTTTCCTTGGCTCTTGCTGCTTTCTTGAAACTGAATTTTGTGCTAAGGCGTGCCCACCTGTATGCCAGTCGCCTTGTCCCTAATTGTTCCACGTGATGAACATGCTCATTGCACACTTAGTTTTACGCTCGCGCTTGCCTACCCCAAACAGCGCTCTCGAGATTCTCGACTCATTCAGGTAAATTTTATGACCCTGTTCTCAAGTAGTTTCATTTTAAATGCCTATATGCTAGTGCACATACAGCTGTCACTAATAGCAGTGAAATGTGCCTTCGAAACACTCGTTTAAATTGATGACAATGCCGCTAAAATCAGTGTGGATCTTCGCGTAATTTAATTACAATGTGGTGAATCTAGTCTAGGCTTGATATTGGCAGCAGTAAGAAGCGGAATGAAAAATTTGCTGCTAACAGCAGCTGTAATGGTAGTTCTCCTCATGGGAATGTTACTGACGCATTACTCTGGGCTGTCTAGTCGTATCCTATATTTCCGTGTTCTGCCTCTCACACGTTACTCTCTTCATGCAATCAAAGATGTTTGTTGCAACTTGAGATAATTGGCACCAAACAGTCTAACTGATGAGGTTGCGACACAATAAAATAACCGCCTGTTTTTACCACTCATTCAGGTAGGCACAGTTTGTGCAGAAAGGGTGCATGGATCGGTCAACTCGGTGATATCCACAGGTCTTCTATTAGCCATGTTGTGAGAATGTCATTTTATTACCCATAGGATACCACGTTTAGCAAAGCAGGACTAAATTACCATCGCTCCTGACGACGACTTCCAGCAGTGGCGGTGGTGGTAGTGAGTCGAGAATCGACCATCATATTTATGGGATGTGTAAAAGGTGAAAGAAGAAGACAAATCTATAAAAGCAGTCCTAGTTGTTAAAAGGAAAGAGATTAAGCATTTATTTATTTTTACAAAACGTCCTAGGATAAACTTAGATCACAAAGAGTTAAGTTAGGTTTCTCAGACATTGGCTTTGATTCTCCGCAGGTAATTTCGGTTTGTTAAGGTGCAAAATGTCCCTCACCAACACATAAGTATTTATTGCAGACAAACAGGATGCAATCATGAACATGAACATGAGCATCATTTAATGGACTGCGGAGTGATTGAATAGGCTAATGATCAGAAGTATGGATTGAGCAGCTTTAGACTACTCCATTCATTACCATTTAAGAAGAAGAAATGAAATGGATGCACTAGCTTCCATAAGATGGTTAAAGGACACTTGTGCTTACATCTCGCATCAGTTTGAATTGAATTCATAAAACTTAAGCCATGGCAGACATCACTCTACCTTGCCATCACGGCTCTCCCGATTTTAGACCCTCAATGTAATCCCCGGACTCGGCCTGAAGTAGAATCGATTGGAGAAGTTTGTCTGTCTTCCTAGCTTTGCTCCCCTCTGCCTCGTCATCATTATAAAATCTGAACCTAATTAAATCTACCAAATTACAGTGGCGGCTTAAAATCAAATCCACTCTCAGCGGCATTTGAATTTTATCGCTTCGTTATGAGGAAGACTCGGATTCATATGCGGTATTAAAGTAGCTGTGATTAATCACGTTTCCTACGTCCGTTACACTGCATTTAGTACCATGGTTTGGGACTTGTCTATCATAACACCACTCTAAGTGGACCTAAATGATTGTGACTGATGTAAGGGCTGCGATCGGCAACTCTTTCGTAACGACGGAAATCAGCTACCTTTAGCTATGCAAAATGTGAGAGTTTGTATTTTTTTCTGATCAGCGAAGTGTCCTAACAGATTTGGTAACGCGTTACGCTTTAAAGAGAGGACTATGCTACTTTGTACTCGCCCGTTCAGATTCTAATCATCAGAGGCTATCAGATTTACCTGTTTACGGCAACACCAAACAAGTTTATGCAGACAATCGCTTGTACACTCAAATGCATACTGCTTAATCGTTATTCGGAATCACCCCGATTTAGCGCACTGTCTGCCCAGGGGCAGTAAACAAAGCACAGCGGGTCTTGAACATTTCGTGCATTCTTGCCGTCACTTTGGACCTTTTCTTTTAGTAAGGATATTTCTTGCACGCTTATTGTGTTTTGAGGAATCGGGTGGAAAGAGCAATAGGAGGAGTGCAGCTAAGGTGTACAATGATGCCCTATCAAATCTTAAGTGGAATGCTTGTGGTGCTTACCATTAAATGTATATTGTACGTTGCTTCACCTTGTTCTATGTCTGGTGCATTATGTCATTTTACCATTGCTCGATCCAATGCAGTAATATTCATTTTACCCTACACAAAAAGGTGTTGCGAAGAGATTTCATTGCATAGAAGTGAACAAATAACCTGCAAAGAAGGCCGATGAAATTGAAGGAATTGAAATATAGACGAGTAACGTAAAATGAGGTAATACCTGTCAGTCCCGAGGTAGGGGTAGATCTTTTCAACAAAGCGCGTCTTCAGCGTTATGTTTTGCCACACTAAGCCATTCACTGAGCCAAAGAAGCACCTCTGCCAGCTTCTCCTACTACGGCTTTTATTAAATTTTATTCGGAATACTCAGAAAGTGTTTGTTATTGGACTAGAACCAAGACCACAGACCCGTGCACATTGGCATCTTTCCTTCCCAAAGGCATATTTTGTGCGGCACAGGGCATGTAAAGCACAGCGGCCAGTGAAATGCAAGATGTTGATTACAGTGTTTTCGATAAGGAAATATCAGTTTGGGTATGTAATACTTATAGTCAAGGATGAAATTTGACTGAAATGGGGTGCATTTTTTAACATCCACAGCATACGCAGTCACACATGCTAAACGTTCTGATTGATTTGCGTGGATGGTAAAGAGTTATTTAATGGTTATCTAAAGAACGGTTATTCTTAATCTTACGGCGATTTTTTACTCGTTATAAGTGGAGAGTGGTAAAGAAACAGTCCTGTTTATCCTATCTAGTCGTATGTGTGTGCAACTAGTCTATTCTTAATGCAATCAACTTGCATCGCTAAAGGAGAACTCAGTGTATGCTCAAAAGATGCTTGCTTTGTAAATTTAGTGCATGGAGTTACATTTCGCATTGAAGTGGCTCGCACAGCATGAGCTATCCTTCACGAAGTAGCAAGCTGTGAATGTGCGCAGGGCTTTGGCCAAAAACTTAAACAAACCTGAATAAGAGGCCATTAGGCCAGTGTTTTTATAGTACTGGACAGGAATTAGAGTCATAATTTACCCGCCTCTCTGCATTCAGTCGCGTATCATGGAGCGAAATACTGGATTTGATGAAATATCTAGTTACATTCAACGCAGTGACATTCCTGTATCGAACCAACAGTGCGAAAAAGGAAAGACTGGTGCAAACGGTTTTTGAGTTATATCCTACCAGCATACGGGAAGAAGGGGACAACATGATACGCTGGTAGCACATCCCACACTGAATTTTGTCAAGAGGGCTTACACTAAGTAAACGTGTCCTTACCATGGCAGCAGCTTAAGTTTGCATCCATCTATAGAATGTACGTATGTTTCATGCAAGAATTGTATCATCTCTAATTCGATGGATGCTTTGATCAAATTTTAGTAAAGTAACATTTTGGTACCAAGGGCTTCAAGATGGACATCATGGACTCATCATTTTACGCACAAAATTGAGAAATAGAGGCGAGCAATGCACATCACTGCAAGTATCTTCGCCTACTTATTTGTAACTAGCGGAGGTGGGACCCAAAAGATTATGGGCACAGTGGCACGACAACTCAACCTATGGCCGTTAGGAGTTATTAAACGTCGACATTGCCGACTGCGGCACAGGTAGCCAATTTTTCTCAACACTGTTGCATGTTTTGAGGGTGATGAGAACGGAGATGGTGGAGGAAACTGGGGCATTAGGTAGTTGGAGAGAAGCAACTAAATTCAGTAATTTAATAAGTGGTTGGAAATTCTTGTTTTTATTATAACCGTATTTTGTGTACAACTTTGAGATGCTAAATCCAGTGAAGACTGTGCTCTGCTTAATAAAAATAATCCATAATTTCTGCCAGAAAACAAGGGATAAAGTCAACTGTTGGGCTGGACATTGAATGTAATTGAGTTTATTGTTGCTCATTCGCCGCTATTAACGCTGATTATCTGCTTTTAGCCACGACTTATGATGCAGCACTTCCGTTTTTTAGAAGGTGGACAGCGGCTTTAGTGAATAGAAGGGCAAAGAATTGTTCACAAACGTAAGAATAATCGAGTGGACAACTCAAGAGCCCTTGTCAATTAAACCTACTATACGGACCCTGGAACTCCCCTGCTCGTCCGAATTGCCACCTCTCACGCACTTCGTGATGAGTGCACTTAGGGTCAATCAATATGATCAATGTCAAGTTGTCCATTAAAGGGGCTGAGATAAGAAGGGGGGCAACCCAAGCGCCCTGATCACTGAGGCCTACTACGAGGTCCCTGCAATTTATCCGCACTTCAGCATTGTCACCCCTCACGCACCCCGTGATGAGTGCATTTAAAGTCGGTCAGTATGAGGGCCGAGGGTAGAGTTGGGCTGTAGGTTGGGGGTTAAAAAGGTCGGAAAATTTTGTGGTCCTCCATGTGTGTGTACGTGCATGTAGTACAGTAGCTGGAAAAGGTGAGAGGAAATGAGAAAACAAGGACGAAATAGAGGAAGAGGAGCGAGCAAGTTCCACAAATTCTACAACACAAATGACAAATCCTAAATGCTAAGGGGCTGCTAGCAGCAGATGGAAGCGATCAACACTATGAACATGCCGTAAAGGCAGTTAAGAATAGTAAACTATCGAGAGGGAGGTATCGATTTACAAAGCTGTAGGCACAGGGTATAAAAAATAATAATGCTAGTAATAATTATGACAGTAACAACAAAAAACTGTAGTTCTGTTCATTACTTCTTCCTCAAGCATGGCTTTCGTGTTTCCTCTCTTGCCACTATGGAAAATAATCAAAAAGGTGAAAAGGGCGGCAAAATTTCCTCATGGCTGCCTGAACCTATGCTGCATGTGATATGACGCACATGCCTGCGAGAAGAGGAGAACTCGAAGAAAAAGAGTAAAAAGGCCTGCAGTGCAAGCGGCGGTGCAACCAGCTAGGATAATGGTAACTGCTCCTGGCAGGCAATGCCGTGTTTTCGCGGTGGGTGCGAAAAAGCGCACATTTGAGCAGCCAGCAGCCCTCAGCTTTGCAATGGGCAACTACCGCTGCTCCTACCCATTACTCACTTACCACCCCAATCACCAAAGCCTCACCTCCCTCTAAGCTGTCAGTAGATACCCTTCTACTGCTACTAATCACTCAGCATGCTCGCCCTCCTACCTTCCTTCCCTCCTTCTTTTCCTTTCGCTTTCTTTGTTTTTGCAAGAAGTAACTTAAAAGTGATGATCCCTGTTGTCTTCTTACTAATCTTTACAACTCCGGACGTACGCAGTTTTAAAAACGAAGAGCTATCCAATGAACGCCGATATCACATTATCTACACTCTCGCCTCTGACCTCGTCTGTGCGCCCCAAATTATGCTCTACAACTTTACTCACAATGTTGCTGCAGCTGTGCGCTTCGCATACTCACTGTTGTCAGAAAATAATATGGTTGTCTTCCTTGCTGCTTAAAGGCACTTTTGAGCACCTGGCGGCTCGATGTAGGAGGCTTCGAGTGGAGGCATAATATACAAAATTCGGAACATTTACATCAATCAATTTAATGTAGTTTACCACTCTTAGGAATCGGTTTTGCCCGCATGTGTGTCTTGATTTTGTCTGGCAGTAAAAAAATGAGATTGAATTAAACGAATTTATACAGCAAAAATTTCCTGGAAATGTTTTGTGATCAAAATGGCTTCTAATTGGCGAAATATTTACCATCTTCCACTACCCGTGGGGTCACACGATCCGGATCGATGCATTCCTTCAGCTTTCTTGTTGCAAATACCTCCTAGAATCAACGTTTGATCCCGTTAACATCAATTTTGTTGATGCTGCTATGTGATGTGTTGTTGTGCCTACTACTGGTGTAGGATCTTCACATGGAGGCAAAAATATGTAAGATGCACACAAAAAATTAAATTTTAGTAACAAATTGGGACTTTCTTAAGGCGATTACATAAACGATAAATTTCACAATCATTCCAAAAAGTGGTGGCTTGAGTACGGCGGATCAAATGTATAGGACAATTTACAAAAGAAGTGCTGAAAAGGGCATTATAATGCACTTTATGCCACATGTCACTTAACTGTCTTGAAAAAAACTGCTTTAGGCGAGAGAATAAGAGCAATGACATAAATGAGGGACCTACAGATAAGCAACCGTGTTAACGATAATCCTCCAGTGTCAAATGCGCCTTCCACCCACGTGAAGGTACATGGCCCAGAGGAATGTGAGCACCTCCGCCATGTGACTGGCCGGTTAAATTAGACCAATGAGCAAATCCCTCCTCACCTCATTGGCTCCTTGTAGTCAGCACTGCAGGCCCTGCAGGTGGTAAGGCGGGTTAAGAAAGAAAGCACAGTGTGGGGAGTCGGCAGCATGCGTGCGAAGTTGATTGTTGGACATTTGTGGTCACTTAAAATAACGCATGTGTTTAGTAAACACTATTCATGTTTATTACTGAACAATATTATTGTTATTGCCAAATACTAGCTATTTGCATATGGTCTTGATGGATGGATGGATGAAAGCAAGGACAAATACGTCTGGTGCGTTGAGGGAGGAGGAAAGAATGCTTTGGAAGTTAGAGGAGGAGGAGGAGGAGGAGGGGGAGGAGACAAGCATGGAAGGAAGGAAGGAGGGAAGGGGAGCACATAGCACGAGTATGTCTACTGACAACCTGTAAGTAGGTGGGAGAGGATATGTCGATTGGGTGGTGGGTGGGTGAGTGAGGGAGTGAGTGTGAGTGAGTGAGTGAGTGAGTGAGTGAGTGAGTGGGTGAGTGAGTGAGTGAGTGCAAACAGCGGTAGTGGTAGGTGCGCGGACAAGATGTGGGACAGAGAGAGAAAAAAAGTGGGGAGGAATTGTCGGCGGGAGAGTAGATCCTATTGGGAGAGAAGTGAGTAAAGAAAAGGAAAAAAAGTGGTAGAAAGAGAAGCAACGAGACAGAAATGAGGGGGCATTGTGGGGCAGATGAGGGAAAAGGCGTGGATGAGGTTGCATGAGGCAATAGAAGGAGTGGTGATGTGTGCGACGGTAGGGGCGGGGGGTGGGAGATCAAAGGGGGAGAAAAGTTAAGAAAATTTTCGCGAGTGGGGCAGCAGTCGAACTGGGGAGAGTTCGCCTCCCGCGCGAAGATGGTGCTGCTTGCCGCAGCCGCACTCCCTGGCCCTGGCGGCTGCCCCGCCTGAACATGGTGGAGCGCTTTGACGTGCGGTGCGGTGCGGTGCGGTGCGGTTCTGCCATCCAAATAAAGAAGGAGTCATCCATGTGGATGGCTGGCTGGCCCTTCTCACTTCACTTTACTCGCAGTATGGTTTTATTCCATTTACGGTTCTTGATGTGTGCTGTTGCCTAATCTGACTTTGGAATAAGGCGTGACTAGCTTCCTCCTCATCTAATGGCGGTGTCTGATGAAACGGGTGCGCGCGCCTGGGGCCGCTTCGCGACCCCAGACTACGCGGTTCTACAAAGAAAGCTGCAACGTGGCTGATAAAACGAAGGCTAAGTCTCCTGGTTCTGGTCTGAAACCGTGCTCGTGATCCCCTCCTCTTATGGTGTACTACTGCCCACTTTGATGGTTCAACCCCTTTACCCTCCTATGGAGGTGTACTGCTGCGTAATCCAATGTTGCTTGGCAAGTGACCCACTTCTGTAGTGAGGTCACGTGACCGAGACCGCGACCTCGGCTTGCCTAGTGCCCCTGATGGGGTCACGTGACATTCACCCTTACGCGGATCGATGGTTAGGGGTGCCCAGTGGCCCACGGTGGCCTTGGCGTCGACGTTGACCCTTGATGAGACCACGTGGCATTTACTTTCACGTGGATCAATATCCAGGTGTGCCCCGTGACGACGCAGCGGCGCAGCATCCAAGGCAAATTGGACTCCAACGCTGCCTTTCTGCAAAATATTCAAAATTTGGTCATATAACGCCTTCAAGCCTACTCTCGACGAGACAATCAATTCCAATAATGACTACTCGTAGAAAATCTACTGATGCAGCTAGTAACCATCTGCATCACATGCATGCGGCAACCCCAACGTTCTGCCTCGAACCAGCCAAAAACTCTTCATCATCAACTTCCAGACGGTAAATAACAAACACCGACAATTTCACTTCCATACAATCAAATCACAGTGCCACCTAATAAACCCGACCTATCTCCTCCCCTACCCCTCATAGATCTTGCATTTCACAATGCCATCCACATGCAGCCACCGAAGAATCCGGACAGTGGACGTGGCGGTCCATTTTTCCTTTGGGACAGACAGACACCAACGGCTATTTACCATGACACACCTCTCACACCCATTCGATACCGTAAAAGGTGAAGTCAACCAGTGACCTCCATCAACTGATGACATTAAAAATTCAGGGCCACACCGTCTAATATCAATGGACTTAACTACAAGTGCATTGATATTAGCATGCGTAAAATTTGAATTTAATTTAAACTGCCACCTTAGGACTGCACTTCCCACCAAACAGTCAGAAATCTGCTAGCGCATCTAGCTACCACCACTTACACCACGCACACCTGATAACACAATTATCCATGCCACCCTTTACGGACAGCTGCAAAACGACCAAACTAGTAAAATCTCCTGTCTACTCACCTTCAACAGCAAAGACCCTCACCTCGCCAGGACATCCTACGTTTCAAAGTCTGTTGATCGTCACCATATCTTTTGGAAGCCAAAACTAGGAGGTCAGCACTTGTTTCACTCCCTTTGCGGTTTCAAACAATCTACGATGAAGAAATGAAGACGTCACAATCAAAAACATTTGAATTATTTTAGTGACACACTCGAAGAGACCAATCATAGATTTTTCCCTTCTATATGATCTGCACTGAATGCTTTACATAGCAACATTGAAATGACACACGCAAATAAAAAGGCTGTGAGAAGGGGTCGGTAGCATATCTTAACCCCACTTTCTACGATTTTGGTCTGTTTTGGACCCCAGATATTTCTGTGACAGCAAGTTAAGGAGCTTGAAGTTATGAGGTGATAAGCACGTTTGCGATGGAAGTGATGCTAAAAAGAAGACTGTGGGCAAGAAAAACAAAGCAGGGGGAGACAATGATGAATTAGGGATTGGTAAGAACGATAACGCATCGAGGCAAGATTAGTAATTGCTGACGATGCAACCCGTAGATGAGCATGTGTGACGACAGATCGAATCAAATCTGATGCGGGTGAATTGATTGGTGACACGCGATGCGGGATGTCTTTCAGTACCATCTAGTTTGAGCTTTAGACACTGTCCCTTGTAGGTGGTAATGTAAGAGCAAGCACCACTTTTTCTTGTGCTTTTCCACCTTAAGTGGACATCTTGTATCGCAAAGAGTAAGAACGATCACCGACGTTTACGTGCTTTATAAAATGCAACTTTTTGTTGAGACTTCTTCTCCTTGGCTTTTTAGCCCACATCTCAGGAAGGACTCTTGTTGATTTCTGTGAAATTGGGGAATGTGCGTCTCTGCTGATTATTTCTAATCACATGTCTATGCTGATTGTTGCCTTGCTCTAGGTAGGATAATGGCGGTGATCGAAGGTCTCTATCGTAGGTGAGGCAGCATGACTTTCTGCTAAAAGCAATGAGATTGCAGTCATGTGAGAGGAGAAGACGAGTGGATTGCAAAAGGCTCAAAGAGGCTAAGCACAAACCCGCTTTCTGAGTACTCATAATGAGGGTATTGATTGCCTTAAAGTTTTGATCATGTAAGCGACCGGAAGTGATTGGTTCGGCCTGTTATTCGAAACAGTACAAGGAGGAATAGAATAGAAGAAAGTTAGCTGCAGCTTTTTAGGAACCGGATGTGCAAAAGTTTAATTTCTCGGTGGAAAAGATGGAAACTCTTTCCCACGATAGGTAGACTTAGCGACTAGTGCGCTTCAGTAAAAACAGTAAAACCCTAGTGCTGGTAATGCTGGGTTGCACAACTCTAATTCCCCAGTTATCAGCGGAGGCGAGGAGACGCCTCTCCTCTACCAATATACGAATCATTGACTAAAGTGAGCAACTCTGCCAACGAACAAGGAGGAAAGGCCTCATGGTTCTTTTAGGTTGACAATAGGATCAAATTTAGATGTACTAGAAAAATCGAGGAGCACGTTGCTGGACGAGCAGAGATTGATAATAATTGTCACATCATTGCAAGCCAGTACTAGTCGAGACTACCACTATTTGGCAGTATTATTGATAACGTCATTAAAGCTGTCCCATTGAACTTCACTGCGACCAGTAATTATATTGCACTTACACCAGCATACCTTACCGAGCCGTTCCTGCAAACCCAGTAGAGCCCAACAATAAAGAGGCAAAAAGACCTCAAGGAAGCTGGGCTGCTTATTACTTTCTCTGCTTCATTTCGTCAGCACTCTACCATGGCTGGTGACTATGATCTCTATTCCCATTTCTCTCTCTCCACTGCGATCGTATCATGATCCCTCCTTTTTACAGTTATAGACATAAGACTTCATTTAAGACTACAATGCCACAAAACTGGCTTTGAAAGAGTTCTTTATTATTTCTGCAGATGGGAACCCATCTACATTCTGTGGCATTACCATATGGTTTAGTGGAAATTCTCCTTAGATCAGGCCATTTTTTGGCTCATATTTGGGCAGCATCATATGCAGCTTTACCTTCATTAGCTGCTCAGCTGTGTAGGCGAGCGAGAGGATGTCAGGAAAGCAGCATTTGACGAAAGACAGTGGTGCCGTCACATCATTGATTGTGTCAAGGGAAGCCATTTAAGCGTTGACTAATGAAGGGTTGCAGTGCATGCAGGCTTCACTGTCTGTGTTACAGAGGTGTCCAATTAATGCAAGAGTAAGCTCAGGAATCTTTTGATCAATTGCCTCGTCCTATGGTAATACCTGCACAAAACGAGAAGAAGAGAGCACTGCCTGGTCAAATACTACCACATGCCACAAAAAATTTTAACTAGCTAGCCACAACATCCTCCAAAGAAGGAAATCTTCACACATAAAACGGCCTTCCAATCCAGGGAAGCAGATAACAAGAATTTAGTTCTTTCCTGCACTCATCAAAATAAGTGTACTAAAACTGACTTCTGAGAGATGCCCATTTCTTACAGCGCAGAGAGGCAAATTAAACCAGCGCGGCCCAGTTACTGTCATCATTTATAGATCTGAGAGGTCCATCATCCCCAAAGGCGCTGTAATCCGGCTTAACAATGCTTAGAAGGACCAAGCGCATATCCGATTGCAGCACTGCAGGCACAGATGGACAACCTGGTCTCAGCTATTCAAAATAATGTACAAGGGATTGTTCCCTCTTGTTCAACACAAAATGCAAACACGCGTGTGCACAATGACAAAACCGACATAAATCGGTTACTTAGTATTCAATGCCCTCCTTACAAAACCAGCGATTTTTTAAAAAAAAAACCCAACGTAAGAGCTCTAAATAAACATTTAAGGACTGCTCTAATCAATGCAGCGTCAAGCTTGGTCATGTGCGATGCTACAAGCAAGCGCCCTTACATCAGTGTGCAGTGTGGCTAGTGAGTGGGTAGCATCAAAAGCCATTGCCAAATAACAGCTAAGCGGAGCACAACGGCTAAAGCAAAGCAGTGTCAATGTGCAGGCAATGGAGTCAACCACCTGATTTAATCATGTCCATACCATAGACATTTGTAGGTTCATTTAGCACAAAACGCATCGGCAATAGAACTGATGTGCTGGCAGCAGTTCTGTGTCATGCGTTATGAATTAGTGCAGATTTGGTTCTGATTGAGCTCACCCCATCTACCTGGGAGTCCAATACAACCTCTACAATAGTTGCAGCGACTCATGAAAAACACAGTTTGGGCATTTGGAATGCAGTTTATGTTACAGAATCGAGGCAAGATTGAAGTAGAGGGAAATGTGTACACCGTCGACTAGCTCCTCCGCCACCATATTATATGGAGGCATGCTCACTAGCGTCGGTGTAGGTGCAACCTCAGTCGTCTACCACCATTGCTGCGACCATCCCCACGGCTGCGTATACTGTGGTGCCGCCACAGGCGACCATGCATGCGGCATGCCCCAGTGCGGCTTCTGCACCGGCCACCATGCACACTTCTCCTCACATGGTGGAGCCTTCACAACCTCAGCCCACGGTGCCCACTTCCATGGATACGGACTTGGCCAACTCCCAAACTTTATTTCTTTGGCTGTCTCCTCAATTGCCTTAATGATCGGTGCGCTGGAGTGTGTTTGCTTATATACTCTTCTCGTTGGTCCGATTTGCGTCGCGTGATGCTCGTGCGCAACGTACTTTTACTGCTATGCTCGTGCTTTCCGCTCCTCACTGCCACTCTCGTGATTCAGACACCAGGACAGATCCGGAGCCATTGATTACCTATGCTCTAGTGACTCGAGGAAACAGAATATGGTTGGCAGTGTATCAGTGCAAAGTGTTTTGTGGATTGTGCACCTTATTCAGATAAGAGTCTAGCCGAATTAGCTTTGCCAAACGAGCTGACCTACAACACTCGGTCAAATCGTAATGACTGCAAATCAGGTGCCAATCACTCCTCTTACCGACATCCTCCTAGGTTAATAGCCAAAGCAACACAGAGCAAACATTTTTTTAACTTTGCATACATTGATCACTTTTTTGTCAATTTTTATAACATACTTACCTCATATCTCCTAAAAACGCCTTCCGCTATGTTATGGGCTCCTGCGTGATGTAGATATTGCCAAACCAATCGGCTTTAACCCATCACTGAGACGCATAAACCTTTTAGCTGTGCGAAAATCTGTCGCTAATAACTACAGTAAATATCAGAAGCCACAGCGTAATCGCCCGATACAAAGAACCGGATCGAATTTTAAAATGCTGAAGATCGAATTTATGTTAACATGCAGATAAACGGATTTAAATTTAAACCATTTTTTGAGTTTAACTTCGAAGCACTTGTGCAGTCATCGGCTCTCTGATGACGAAATGGCTTTTGGGAACTCTGGTAAAGTGTTGCGTGCAACTAATTAACAAGCTGCCTTGGGCTGCCCAAATAAGTCCTTTACAGCCATGCAATTCTCAGCAGGCATATATTATCTAATTATTACTGTGAAATGGTTGCTGGTAAGAGGGCACTCAAGAAATAATAAAGCTTATTAGGCTAGATGGCATTGTGTCCCCATACTGCAGGTATCCACAACTCCAGGAAGCCACACCGTTTAAAGGGTTTTAAAGAGTTTTACTCAATAGCCATTCATTTTTAAGTTAATAGCTTATTCACTATCAGTCATTTTATGGAGGGAGTCGGATAAAGACTGTAGACTGTTTCTCGTAGCGCATTTAGCAGCAGTACGAATAATGATGCCACCGAATACTAGCCATTACAAGGCAAAATTACAGAGGCATCAAACGCATGTAAAAACCTGTAGATTAGATGACCAGTGGCATTGATGGCGCAGAAATCGTTGATGAGTGCGATGAATAAGACCGCACAGGCATGGGCGATGATATGTAGTTGGGTCAAAATTGGAACGCATATGCCTGTAAGTTGTGCAAACAATCCTGGTCTTCTTGTATGCTCGTGTAGCACCAATTATAAGGAATATCATCGTGCTTGCTTTGGTGCGTGCGAACCGTGGATGTGATGGTGTGATGAGCACCGGAGATGTCAGTAACTATGACTGCACCCATTAGCAATTTCATAAAACAGGCACATCTGCCCACATTTTCTTATCCATAAAAGCGGTCTCACTTTGCGTGCCGTAGGCTCGAGTAACATACCGTTTTAGATTGGTGCTTTGATTTTGTGATTTAGGGCGTAAAACTTTGTTGCGTGTGTAAATGTTGGATGACTAGTCATACACATGTGCAGGGAATTCTATCACCTGGCCAAATTTCTACATTTTATGTCATTTCAAACCAAGTCATGCTTGCCCATGCATTTGTAACCTTTCTTGCATTCCTAAAGCTAACAACATTATAACCTCGTTCGCCCCTACTAGGGATAGCCTAGAAATTGTTGCCGATGCGTACGCAGTTAAATAACTTCCCGAAGTCGCATTATTGTCCAATTTAAGAGACAATCAATTATCAAAATACAGATGACCTTTAAGCGAAAACCACCAGCTTATGCTTATATACTTTTAAACGAACTTTTTACTCTCACGCGAAGCAGTGTTGTCCTTTTGCACTAAACTACTTTGTATTGCCCTCATCAGTGTTTGAGTCCACTACAAAGCACGTAACTTGAGATGATTTTAAAGTGAGTGAAAAATCATGGTTTAAATGGGACTATTCATTATGTCTTTTTGGGTAAGTGCAAAGAGTTTTTACACATTGCTTAGGTGCTTAACTTCGTGGTCACGGCCTCACCGTAATTGTTACCTCATCATATCTCTCTGCAAGGTTAACATAAACGACGTAAGTGTCCAGCTATTCTTTGTCGTGCATTAAGAGGCAAATTCAGGAACCTTTTAAAGTAGTAAAAGGAACTACTTGCATAGTGAGGTGTTTGGTATCACAGAAGCGGGTGGTTCACTGCCCAATTGGGGAACTTCATCGGTAGAAGATAGTCGCACTGATGGAAAATAAACATGAAAGGCATTTGGATACTACTCCAGCAGTAGCTTCTTTATGCGTTTAATTAGAACTCATTGCTTCAAACCAGTTGGTAAGATAACTATACAACGTGTAAAAACCACTTTTAATAATGCTTTAGCAAACTTACCAGTGAGGCATCTGGACGGTAATGAGGTTAGAAATAAGGGCTTGAAAATAGCTTCGAAAAGGCTTGACGTAATGAAATATGAAACAGAAATAGGGCCAATTGTCAAAATAAAGAGGACTAAAATGCAGAGGAAAAGGGGTGTGATTCAAAAATGAAAGAGCAAAATAAATGATGGTTTATAATATTTATTTTCAATTGTAGAAATACACATTAGCAGTTTTGATAAGCCATTTCAATGACAAAAAACTTCCAATTAATGCAATAAATGTATTATAAAATGCAATAGGTATTTATTAAGGTGTACGTCAAAGAAAGACAGAGATGAGAAAAATGCATAAATTGACTCTTTGGCCTATCTCTTCATTTCACTGCTCAAAGCATTTAATGAGTGGGGCAGAAATCGATGAATATGAAAACAAACTGTCACGGAGGCAGAGAAAGGGATGAAACATATTCTAAATCCAACTAATAACTCTTTTTAGCCTCACGCCTATTACTTTATTGCTTAGGTGGTAAACAGTATTGTTCTTGAATGCTAGCCATGCGCTTAATTCAAGATAGGAGCGCATGAAACCTGTCAAATGACATCCGCACATCACGCTGAATTGACCAACCGCCGCATTTGTTTCTGAGTTAGGAATAATTGTGGGGTACTTAGGCGACGATGACTTCCTTAAAACACTACAAGAGCATAAGGATTTCCCATTTATCCACATATTGTGGCATCAGAAATTTAGATTTTGTCGATGGAAGAGAGCCCAATTATACAGCTGCGTTCCTTATTATTCGTTGCGACATGGATTTGATCAAATAAGGTCTCCGTATCCTATTCTATAATGTTGTTGCTTTTGCCGAACTTCGCATCGAAGAGCCGCAATTAAGGTCTGAGTCTCGAGTAGTGAGCTGTGTAACGTGGCTGCGCCACTTTTTACCGTTTCAATCCAGGATCATTCAGAATTAGGACCTGGCAGCTTGTTTTCTTCTGTAACTACTAAGGGTCTTTCTTGATTTATGCAGTGACAATGTAGGTCTCGTTGATATGTTAGCAGGCAACGCAGAGTGGGCAAAAATCTTAACATTGGTCATACAATAGCAACATAAATGCTGCTTAAGCTCAGTTATTGCGTTTCAGATGCCAAATGATTTTCCTTCTATCCTCGAATTTCGATTTCATCAGCCACAACGGCAAATTATTTTGCTGCATTTGATTTTGTCTTCTGCGATCTTTAGCCTGCCAGCGACAATTGTCACATGTCAGCATTCGCTATTGCTTCACATTCCCAAGTCCTTCGTTTAGCACCTTCTACATCTGTACATCTCATTGCTCTCACCGTGCGAGCATCACTCATTCCGAAGTAATGCTTGCCAATCGAAAGGTACTTGACCGCTGGTCATACGCTTAAACGTGCTGAGGAATTCACGAGCTTCGGCGTTATAGCGTTAGAGCTAGTAGAACATCATTTAAAAACATTACCTCATTTCACTAAATGCCATTCCTGTTCGATTCTACAGCAAATAAAATGGAATGCTTTTCAGTGCCTAGGCCTTAGACGCGATGACAGGCAGAGCTATTGTGACAGGTAAAGGCGTTCTAATTCCTAATTTGTAAAGCTGTTTGCCTGAGTTTCCCAGATGGTGGTAAGAATACCAAATAGGATGCATGTCACGCTCTTTAAGTGATACTGTCCACCTTAACGTTCTGGCATGAGTTTAAATTGGAAGGCAAAATAAGCCATCCTCTCATCATTCCCTTTCTTTCTGCATTTGCATGATTGAGATGACAGACTTTTAAGACACGTATGACGGGAAGAAATGCGACAATCAGTTGAGTCAATTGGTTTATACTCTACAGTATTGCAGGCTCTGGCATCAGAGCTATGTTGTGATTTAAAGGGAGCACACAAATGAGGCTAACGAAATGAAATTAGACTGGTAATAGGAACACTGACGCAAGTAGCAACGTTGTCCTTCAACATCAAGTATGGTTTGATCCAGTTTATGATTTAGGGCCGAAAAGCTTTCATCCATGCGTGACTTTGACTGGGTGTAGAATTCGCCTGAAGCGCCTGCCTTCTGACCGAAGCCATTTAGGGAGACCTATAAAATGGAGTGAGAATTCTCGCACCTTTATATTTTAACATCTGCTAAAGCAACAAGTGTTTAGACGGCGTATGGGTCGAAAAAAGAAAGAAGCATGCACCGACAATAAATTCAATGCTACAAAGCATCGCAGCATATGATGCGCCAGGAGTTGACAAATCACAAATACATAAATGCGTTGGCAAATCCGAACGCTACAGTCGTTTGAGATGACCTCTTTTAAGCCCACTTAAAAAGTGCGATCGGATCGGCTGATGAAGTCACCCTTCTGGATGGAGAAAAGGCGAAATTTGAAGTATTCGCAACTGATTAGAATGGAAGTGCAAAGGGTCCAAGTTGTGAAAAGTCCCAGCAGCTCTGCTAATTTTAGCATTGACATTCAAAATTGTCCTGCTTGCTGCCTCATGTCTGTTACAAAGCATTAGCATGCCCAACGCTGCGGCAAAGTGTAACTTGTGCTACAGTTGTCGATTTGAGAATGGCTAAGATTCACAGACGTCAAGCAATACATGGGCAAATGTGTGTGGTTGAGGCGCGACAACTTGAGTTGAATCAAAAAATGGTGAAACACTACCATACAATGCATCAACTCTCATTAATGAACAGGGAGGCTGATGGATGACTGACCGCACACTT
Source organism: Taenia multiceps (assembly GCA_001923025.3). Classification (NCBI taxonomy): domain Eukaryota; kingdom Metazoa; phylum Platyhelminthes; class Cestoda; order Cyclophyllidea; family Taeniidae; genus Taenia; species Taenia multiceps. Next base: position 33,521,457 of record CM010312.1, read on the forward strand.
AACAAATCCTTTAATCCATCGGTACATCTGTGCACCCTTTTATCTCTAAAGCTGTTAAATCAACAACTATTTAATGTTTTGCGAAAGCGATCGCCATCCTTGCTAAAATAAAATTTAAAAATCGTGTTCTTCGAGTGGTGGTATTTGGTTGCAGGAAAACTAATGCATCCACTTTATTTTGGCTATGATAATGCAAATCAAGCCATGCAAGCTGTAGAAGGGGAACAGAATTTGATGTCATCATTGCTATAAAATGAGAGACGAAATACAGTGAGATCAAGTGCACGGCTCGTAGTGTAGCGAGATTAGTTTGTGCACAGATGTTTTCCTTGCAGTTCACTACTTTTCTTTTGGCAAAACATTGCTCTATGGCAAAGTATTGACTTAACTATATGGGGGATACTGAAAGCCTCTTCTGTCGATATTGGTAGCTAGTGAAAATTAGAATCCAAGTGAATTTATTTTGTGGCACTGCTGGGGCCGCATTAGATCCTTAGGCGGTGAGAGTTAATCACAACCAAACTTAAAAATAGGCTCAGTTATGGCATCTCGGCAGCATCATTGACTTTGTGTGGCAGTTTTATCTCTTCAGCTCTCGATTAATGGAGAACCGCAGCCCATGGCTATGCAACCGTTAAATTTACATTGTGCGACCGCCTCATCAGAGCGTAAAACGACGGTTTTACATCTCATTTGCAACTGATCGCTTCAATAAAGGAAAACAGACCATGACCTAGCCTTCGCTGCGCTTCTCTTGGCACGCGAGTAGCTACGATAGATGCTTTGGGGGCATGCCATTTAAATCTACAATATAGCTGTGCTATCCACTCTTTCATCATACATCCGTTTATCAGCTCTTTAATCTGTTTGGACGAATGGAATGAACTCAGTGAAAAGGGTAATTTTAATGATAATTGGCATTTGGTAGAATGCGAACAACCGCTCCGTAAATTGCCTGAATCGCGAACGCACCCAAGCGAAGAGCTATTAGACATAAGTTGGATCCAACAGCGTGCACAATTTCCTTAACAGTCACGCCATTACCAATTAGTAAATGCAACCTTCTTTATATGACCACCAATACCTAGGCACTCACCTATAAGGAGGCACGTCTGCCATCCCACAACCTGTTAAGGTCTTAAGGCCAGGATTGACACCACCCAACCATTATCAAAAGTCCATGAGACCCTGATCAATTTTTCCGCCTATCAAACTGAACGTCACCCGGACTTTACTTGCCTTTACAACACGCGACATTTGACTGCCGTGATGGGTGCTGCGCCAGAGAATGCGAAAAAAACTGCAGTTTTTCTTTGCCGCTAAGGAAAACTTACATATTTTGATGACACAAAGCAGAGCAGAAGAAACACGTGTGTTCTTGAAACCTAAATGTAGGAAAGGAGAGATTCTATGTCAACTTCAGTCTAGCAAAAAGCATCGATAAAATGAAGGGTTGTTATCCCCATGCAGTTCACATTCCGTCAAGACACCTAAATTCGTGCAAGCGTAGTTTTCCTGCATGCTAAGAGCATGCACAGTCAAACAGGAAAAACTAATTATTAATTTTTCTTCATTAATATTAACATGAATTTTGAGGGCTAATTACAAGCCGTTGATATACGGCTTTAGAGATTCCTGCCTATTCATCCATACGTTAAGACACGGTGGATTTATAAGTTCAACTCAGTTGCTTGCTGAATGGCTCCCCTTTCAAAGCTAGGCCCTTCCTCTACTCTGTGTGACATCAGTTAATTGCTGACTTATCTTCTTCCTTCCCCTATCACAATGCTTGTCAAATCACTTCAGCATTACTTGGGACAGACAAACGTCTCTTAAATAGATTCATTGTTTTGTTAATTAATCAGTAAGTTATTTTAACTACAAGCATCATGGCCATCATGTCGAAAATTGTAACACACATGAAGCAATTCACAAATTGCGCAGTTGACTACTCTCCGCTAAGACAGTGCCTGTTTGATGCATCCATCAGCTCAGGAATATCGTTCTTGAAACAGCAACCACAAACTGCCACACTCACTTAACAAGCTAACAAAGTGGCGCCTACCCCATCAACTGATCACCAGAGGAGGCCAATTACATGATTATTCAAGCAAAATTGCAGCAGTTTTCTCCATAATGTGCAAAAAGTGGTGGAGGTGCTAGTAACGCAATGTTGACTGTCACATCCAGTTTGATCAGACGGGATGGTGGTGACTGAGATCCCTACAAAGCTTGCGTGTATTTAGCCAACGCCAACAAGTTGCGTCACTGTGCCGATATGGACTCCTGGAATTGGGAGTCAAAAGAGAGTGTTTTTTAACACTTGGTTATAATTGCAAAGTATCTGAACAATCCGAGCACAAAGAAAATCAAGGAGAATTAGGGGTTTCTGCTGTTACCTAGATTGAGGCCGGCGACCCACAGTTGACCCCAGCTACAAGTTCACATCAAGTCCAGTGCAAGAAAAGTACCACCATAGCATAAACCTTGATTATGGTGTATGGACGCAATATCTTTCCTTATTCAAAGGAACTGAAGTTGATGGACTTGGACAATGAGCAACCAATGGGTAACCAAGCAGAAAGAATTAAAGGAAGTAAATTCGACTCCTCCTGAGCCAGTTCGCACTGCATATGCCATCTGATAGGACATTCATGAAATGCAAACGTGGTAGACGTTTAGCATCAACTAACATGGAACACTCATTACCGGACAGTATGGGGGCCAAATCAGCTTCCATGACCTACAGCTTTTAATTAGAGAAAAGGGGCTGGTGTGGTAAGTCCTGCCAGAACTTTCATCCCATTCCGGAGGTAGCAATGCATGCGCAGATACTGGGAGTGCTTTTCGGTTGTGTTCAATATTACAGTCAAACGTACTAAAGTTTCTAAACAATGGGATTGCTGTGCCGGATTTTGTGATTATTGGCATGTTACTAGAAGATGGCGCACGCTTCCTGTATGACAGAATATTTGAGGACACTCTGGGCTTTTGTCGGAAACTCAGATTGCACTAGCCATGGTCCATAATGGTGACGAATGTTTGCAGCACCCACATCCATTTTCCTTCTCATTAAAGAACAAGTTTGGACTAATTGCTATTCCCATTTCACATTCCACAACAGATCGACAGTCTCACATTCCTAATAACTTTCAAAAATCCACCGATGTTTACGTCTCAGATTTAAACTGGTTAGGAACGGTAATGTTGAAAACATAAGAGATGTCCTACATCATAGAGGCAAGAATAGGTTAGAGAGTGATGAAGAATGTATTAGTCTCTCGCCTCGGGTATGTCAATGGTGCTATCAGGATGATTTCTTAGGTGCTTTGGGAGGCACCCTCGTCTCCAGGTCATCCTCACGCAAGCACAGACAGCAGAGAACCAATCTATCCTAGGCCGTACATTCAGCAGTGCAAGCCTGAAATCAGAGTGCGCCTTCACTGAGTCGTAGTGGTCAATGATGCAGCGCACATAGAGCGCAGCGATCTACAACCTAATTGTGCGGTCAACAGGCAGTTTGTGACACCCTTAATGCCTAATGCGTGCTCGAATGGAGTAGTTCTAGACATCACCGGTGCAGCACCGCAGTCGACCTGTCCGACATTTGTGGCAATGTGACTTCTCCCACTTGAGTGCCTCTATCCACGCGGCCTCTTTATTGGCGTTGTGAATATGCACAATGTTTTTCTTATGCTCACCAACAATCTCGTCATCGTGCCAGCGCCAGCTCCCCTGCAGTATCGAATTCCAGAACATTTGGACAAGAGACAGACCCGGTTTGTTTCTCCTCACTCTTCCACCTCCACTTTCGATCGCTGGAGATCACTCGTGCTGTTGAGAGTGGAAATGGCCATTCTGGACTAAGATGTTAATTTTCCCTCAACGACTACATGAAATATCTTCTTTCAATTGCCCAAAAATGTGTGCCGTCAAAGCAGGTATTATACCACAGCTATACCATTTTCAGTGTGTTTAAGTTATCATCTCCTACACCGCTTATCGCACTGGCGAATGAAATGGTCGAATCTGTCATTAGTAAGAATAACTGCCAGAGCAAGCAATTTTAAGGAATTTAATAAAGGAAAGATTAGTAGAACACCCAACCACTATTTATGGACCACCTATGAGAGAGACGGAACACAGAGCTGCACAGCAATCGACTTCAACGTTCAATAAACAGCATTTGCAGATCAGCACAAAACGCTGGGTTAAAGATTAGTCAGCCACCTTAGAGGGACTTTAGCAGGATTGGGAGGGACGATACTCTCCTAAGGAGGTGGTCAACAGTTTGGTTGGCAAGAATTGCGTGAGTTACAAGGTGGTTGAACGGTGGTATCGAATCGACTAACATTTGCGCAAATATTTCAGCAATCCGACCTGCACTAGTAGCTAATAAACTTAACCAATGCTCGTAAAGCATCGGCCCGGGAAAATGAAAGTGCATCAACTAACCGTAATCCAGATAGTATGATTTGCAAGGACGGCAATAAGGGCAACAAAATAAACCTTTTTGCATAGGTTAATAGGAACCAACTTGGTGATGTGAGCAATTAACCAAATATCGCATCCACAAAAATAACAACAAGGAAATGCGTGCGTGAAGTATAGTGTTTCGAGAATTCCTCGAAGTCGAAAAATGCTCAATTCGCATCCTATGCATTCAATGAACAGAAGAGGCCTGGGCTACTGCCATGGTTCAGTGGCCATTCTGGCCGGCGAAGGTGATGCAACCATCCTTGACGGGACCGAAAGCCGTGCGGCAGTGGTTTCTGATTCCTACTCCTGTAATTGATTTCAAGGATAGAGTGGCAGGTTGGAGGAAACTGTCATTAGCCTTTTCTAGTTGTTGTTGTATTTTGCGCTAAATTTACACTTAACTGAATAGTGTAAAGTTGTGCTGCTTCTAAACGGCCATTGGACTCCTGAAATTGTACCCAGCTAAATTAAGTGTGGCTTACTAAGACACATTCAACGACAACTAAAGATGCACCGCCAAGATAAAGCATGCATTACCGACGTAATTCTGGCTTTGGAGGAAATCAGCATGCCCGATTGGCCATGTCGGTGCATTTAAGTACAGTGACCACTCCCTTTGCTACACACGCATCCAAGCCGTTGCGGATTGATTTTTAGTGAGAGATATTCCACTTCACCCTTACTGCTCGATTATTTTTGCACCACCCAAGTTTTCCAAATTTATCACTTAGATTTTCAACACCACTTGCAAATCCTAAATTGTTTCACGATGCACATTAATGGCCAATTCGGAATCAAGTATCTGAATGACATTATAAGTAAGCACCTTGTTTAAAGCTTCGTTAATTGCATTAAAAGATTTGTCTGTTTTTTTAACAACTTATTTGATTTCATAATAATTTATACGTATATCAATAAAATTTAGGAATTTGTTTTTGTTCGATGCTTTAACTAAACGCCTTAGGTAGGATTGTTATAATCTCCTAAAATCAGGCCTATTTGTCGTCGGGCTCGCGTTTGTCGTACTATCTCTGACGATGCCCATTAAGCTGGTGACCTCTGACGCAGTTGCCTTTTACGTAGATGTGGTGGTTGCCGGACAATCCGTAATGATTAGAGATGTCCTAGATGGTACACATTGTGGTCTGCAACAATTGTCATTTGTGTTCAGAGATGCATGTCTCCTGTTCCTTCCTTCCTTTTACCATTTTGCTTTTAAACCCACTGCATGATTCATCCAAATTGTACAGTTCATGGGGCAAAGGCATGGCTTGAATGAGCTATTTGTCACTGTCACCACTGAAATCGCTCATAGCTGTTTCCTCGCGTCACTTCTTAAGAATTGATCACAAATGACAATAAGCAAACAGTTTGCCTGTTTTTATTGCTCCTTTGTTGTTTCTGATGGCAGATGTTGGGCCCAAGCCTGCAGAGGATGATGAAGCTGAAGCTGAGTTCCCGACCACGAACAATGATCGTACCCGTTAATGCTAAATGTGACCTACTTTGTAGTAATATATAGCTAAGTCATTTAACTTCTTTAAAGAAGGGCATTCACTTTGGCACTTTAACACTTTAACTTTTGTATAAATAAGGAATTTGCTTCCATACAAATCAGCAGATCTGAGTCCTTGGGCTTAAAAACTGGACTTACGTTTGATGTACTCTCTGCCCCTTGAATGGCGAAATCGACGTTGAATGAATCCATATACTTGACCAATCGTGAGAACGGAAACGACGTGTTCAGATCGACTTTATCTGTCATGCACAACCGTAAAGTAAATTAATCTTCCATTTCTAATGCAATGAATGGATACAAATGACGACGCACAGTGGTGCTATAGCAGTTTAAGCTGTTCTCCATTTATCTTGCTTAGCGTATTTCTTTTTTAACATATTATGCGATGATTAAACAGAATTACCTCGAGCTGGCTTTGGAAATTTGCAATGTGGCACGAAGAATGTTGTTGAAGCCATTCCTTTTGTATGGCCTATATCGCCCAATAGAAGAGTGTCTTGTGCCTTCACATCGGCCACGGTGATGGAAACATCATATGAAACGCAAATACCTCGCATTAATTTTGTGCTTTCTTCTTACCAAAGTACACACCAGCCACTCTACTAGCGCTTGTCGCAAATGAAAAGAGCAGAATTGAGTTTGAACCTAGTAATTATGCGTTCTGCTATTAAATCCTGGTTTTTTTTGAATAAAAGTGCCAATCGAGTGTAATGTTTAAAAGGTACTTATGTATAGCAATGCATGATGACCAAGAAACCAACTTGCTTCCAGTCGCCCTGCACGGACTACCCCAAATCCGATTCTCACTGTCGACACACTTGCCAGCTTCAATTGATATCTCACTCACTTCTGAACCATGCACAACACTCGCTTCCTAAAAAAATTCAACACAGGGAAAAATACGTACGTAGTTACTCTTCACCAATCTTTTTTCAGTTAGTGTAACTTGCTTTGCATTCCCTATGGTAAGCTAGCTGTTAGTCAAATACTTCAGTTCAAAGATGTCCTTTGAACTTTATGTATGCTTATTTTACCACATTAACGAACTCACAGCCTCCCCATGAAATTGATATTTCATGGTGTCAGACGGTCCCGACGCCTTTGCTACGACTCGCGATCCCCATAACGTTGGAGTGTTCGTGCCTTTATAACACAAAGTTTGCCTTCATTAATGCACAATAATATTTAATGGTGATTAATTTTTGGTTGCAAAGGACAACTTTGTCGGTGGTTTCTTATTGAGCAATCGATGAGGTTGGGTCTTGAATACCCTTCCACAAGTGCTATTAGGAGAACATTAAATCTTTAAAATTTAAGACATGGCAACTAATGTTTCATGTGCTTTCAGTTTTAATACAAAGGTGCATTTCCTAAACGCTACATATTACATGCGCAACTTCGTCGTATCCGGTGACGTGTGCGAATTACCGCTGTAAGGTAAGGAAATGAATGCATATCTGAGCAATAGGCCACAAGAATTAAAACTAAAATAACAATTCTCATCATCTCAGCCGTTCATGACTTGTGAAGCAGTAGGTGTGCATTTAGCATTATTTCTTCTTCGCTCTCGTTCTCTTTCCCACGTCTTACCCACTCTTTGATTTTCTTCGTCTCCTTGTCAGTCTGCAGTATTCTAAGGCTGTCGCAACTAGTGAGCTGATCAGTTCGATTTGTTGGAAGAGAACCATGAGTATACACACCAAATGCACCGCCAGGTAAAGCTAAACACCCTTCTACGTAAGCTGAGCGCCTTTTGATTCTTTTGCACTGCAGCTTGTTTGATAAATGAATTCCTGAACAGATGTGCGAAGCAGAGCAAACCAATGCTTTTGCTCTGTTTCTTTCCAAAAAAATCCGGATCGCCACAATTTCGCCCCCATTAAAATACAATCTTTAGGGGTAAGTTGCCTATTTCTTATACCCATCCAACCAAGAGATTGTCTTTAACCACTTGAGACTGTGACCTACTTATGCCTCATGAATCGGCAATTCAACTTGCAGACGTGTGCGTGTACTCTTACGCAAACGACAAAGTCAGACAGTACACGCGTTGTTGTCAATGAGGAAGATTTTGTCAAGTTTGACGATAAAGTGCTCAAACATTACTCCACCTATAGCAACATGGTCTACCAATTTTCTGAACAGTGTTACAGAGTCTTTACCCTCAACCCATACGCCTATATCTCTGCTTCCTTTTCGTCCTCTTTGCCTCACTAGTTCCGGAGCGAATTCCGCTGACCTCTAAAAGGTGGCAAAAAAGAGTCAAAGCAGTCCTGTCATTTGTGCAGTTATGCATAAGAAAGTGCAAAGGTTGTGCAAATTAGTCGACATCTGGTGCCTGGTTGTTAATTGTGAATAGTTGTTTTCAGCTGCGAAAGGTTCTGCCAAGGCACGCTGAGCGATGCCATGCTTGGAGCACTTGCTGCCGCTCCAAAGGCTTGTAGAAGTTGGTGCTCACTTGAAGGAGACCTTGTATGCCACTGTGTCATGCCAAGTGGCTGTGTGTCCTCCGACTTAACAGATTTTATTTACCAGCAGGGTTCTCACTCACTGATCTATTACCTTTTACTCCACGTGAGACAGAAATGTTGGAGGGCCCTTTCCGTCGACTCTCATCTGCCGCGCATCAACACCTGTACTCACATCGTCATTCATCACCGGTCCAGCGCTTCTAGCCGCACGCAGTGTTGGCGAAAGATTGCTGCTTTAATGCAAGTAAAAGAACGAGCTTGAGGCAGACAGACACAAACAAATGGTAAATATGCATTATGCCTTCTAAGATGCTCTTAACCCACTACCACGAAAGTGATATTAAGACATCGTCATCTTCATCTTCACATAGCCTGACAGTCTGATTCATTCTGAGCGATGTTGACTGATGCGCACACCACATCGCCAGCATCTCTGAAACAGCACACCAAAGCTTGCCCATGGGGCAGATCTGGATCCGTGATCAGTGCATGTGCTACCCAAGCAGACTCGTTTGCTTCGTGCATTGGTCTTGGCTCTGCTGTGGATATGCACATATGCATAGTGCCTCCACATCGAGGTTACTAAGCAAAGAAAATAAAATTGAGCACCTCAGATTGAACTAAATTCTAAAAGTGCAAAAAGAAGAATGTGTTGCCCTCTGAGTACTTACAAGGCACCGTCTTGAGCACCTGCTGTTTCAGCTGCTAAGGCTGACACTTTCGAATGTAAAGAATCAGCAGTTGTCACTCCATGGCCAAGTAGTGGGTAGCTCGTTGGCTGATGCTCGTCACTTGCTTTGCCCTTAATTGTTAAGCTCGGAGACAGGTTACAAGGCGATTGCAACGATCTAGGGCCAATCGGATGCACACTCCAAACTGGCTGATCAGGCTGATGTTATCGCCACTTTTAATGTCCACATGAAAGCACTTGGCCTTTAATCAAGCCACCCTCTCCATCAATGACCTAATCGTGCCAATCGACGTGACAAACCGTGACGCCATAAACAGCACCGCCCTGGCTGCCCGTTTTTATGAGACAGAGCATTTTATGTGCCTTTAGTCCAAAAGCTTTTAAGAGAATGCAAATTGAAGTAATGAAAGCGCCACCAGGTTCGCCTAATCTCTTTCCATCAACTATAAATCTTCAAGTCCTTCTCTATTCTTGGGCTTCGTTTGGTATCTTCCAACAGCCTTCCCTAAGGACAGCCCACGCTGACACATTTCACTGTGCAAATTTATGTCGAGACCGACTCGAGTGGAGCCAATTAAGAGCTGATGAAAGGTAGGGTAAAGAGCGAATGGTGATCACTAAGCTGGACATCCTCAACTCATTACTCAGGTCTTACAGGCGCCAAAATATTATCAGCGAGGCACAGATACAGTGGCGCTTCTACAGCGCTACATTCGTGCCACCACACGTCAATATGGAACTGGCACACCTGCTCACGCCACCACTCACACAAAGACCTGTTCACACTGGATCCTGTGCCTAACGTTGTTCTCTCGAGTGAACAGTCGCCAGCGAATGAGAAGAAGCGTGAAGGTGTGACAAATCCTGTTTGGATGAAAGCCTTCCAATGAGCATGCGCCATGTGATTGGCGTAGCTCACAGCTCACTCACAACCGTCATGGTAAAGCAGGTGTAGACGTGAAAGAAACTGTGATTTGGGGGTTTGTGGTAATGGAATGCATTCTCCCATTACAATTGCCACATTTCGTCTTCAAAGGCCTCTCAAAATCGGGTGGTACCACCCAAGAGTCGATGAAGGGTAGGGGTGCGCACCAGACGAGTTTCGTGTCGATCTGGTGAACAAAGCCGAACTCGTGGAGTCCGCGCTTTGGCAGTCACCACATCCAACAGCAAATGCGTTTGGGTCATTTTGATGTGGAGACACTTGGCTTGCTGCTATATCCATGGCACAGCCAAGACCGATGCACTAAGTGGACGACAGTGCCTGAGTAGCAAATGCACTAATCATGGACCAAGATCCGCCTCGTAGACCAGCCTCAATGTGTCAAGTATGAGGCGCCGGCGAAGTAGAGCGCTGCTGAATGCGCAGTAGGGAAAGAAGGGTTGCCTGAGAAGGCAAGAGTATTGAGTGCTATTTCCACATGCTTCTGGCATTGCCGTCTGCAGCTGGTGAGGCTAGAAGGAGAGCGACTGTTACCTGCATTGGGCTGCCATTCCAAATGTCGTAGGTGATGCCCACGTAATCGTTTGAGGTATACATGGTCCATGAGTAGAATGCGGCACCACCGACTGCTTAGAATTGGACATGTGTTTGTCTAACCAGATGCCCATTGCTCCACACAGGGCAGTGTGCAGAAGGAGTCACAGTGAGTTCTTAAGTGGTTGAACTGGTTCCATCTACAGTCAGCAAGCTTCACTGAACCCTTCAAGTCAATTGTCGCGCTTGCCAAGGCAAAAAGCCAGAGTCGATTACTGCTGACTGACTGACTTACCGACCGAACGAATACATTCGTGCCTTCATTTTCTATCAAATATATCCTACCCGTGTAGAAGTGCTTGCAATTTTGGAGCTGCCAAACGTATCTCAGCATCAGAATGGGAAATTGAGAGAATTAGTTCTTCACTTATTCTTTAGAACAGAAATTGCCAAATGCACGCAACACCAACTACTGACAACTAATCAGCGACTTTGCTGCAAACGATCATCTTTCGCCGCCTAAGCCGTTGCCACAGCCTGCCATAATACCGGCGGTGAAATGGTGATGCAGCTCCAAACGTGGATTTCATGGGCCAGCTTAGAAGAATTAGGAAGTGATTGCAAGTATGGATGGGTGAGAGTCACTTTAATTAAAACTGATTGTGTATGGTATTCCCGTGGCTTAGTCTGAAAGTGCTAACATACCAGATCAAGTGATTAACGTCCTACTTCCATGCACAGAGTAACAAGAAGTAAAATACTGTAGGTAGGGCCAGAATTAAACTCAACGCAATCAAATGTCTAATTATTCAGGTCGATGGCGTATCTTGCTACCTAACCCATCGGGAGGAAAGGTCTGGTTTGCAGGGGGAGGAGAAAGCGAGAAAGAACGGGAGCGATAGTGGACATCGACATGAGCAATAGTGCAAACGAGCTTAATGAAGTAGAGTTGGCATCCCTCAGCAGTCTTGAGGTACTCTCACAGAGTACCGTTGTCCTTAACTCGGTGGCAATGGGAAATCCATCGCCAGAGGCACCAAAACAGAAGCTGAGGAAACGCACAATGCTTCGATGTGAGGGAGGTCGAAGCACAGTTTCTCGAATCGGGCTCATGTGAGAGTAGCACCAGGGTCGATGGCCCGATTTTAACGATGCTGTGCTGTGGCAGTGGCCTTCATTGGAATAGGAATCAGAACGAGTTGTAAAATGCACGCTAATTGCATGGGTGATCGGGGCTACCAGTAATTTGTTCGCAACTACGATTCGCTTCTGGAGTTAAATACACCTCGCTGCTGATGAAGTTGTCGCACTGCAGAATTCAGCTTAGCATTTCACTTGTAGTGCCATCACCATCTTTGTCAACTTTACTGCCGTCAGCGCTGCAATACGACTCAAGTGCTTATATACAACCATTCGCAAAGTGGTCACTGTGAATGCTAAAGAAAGGTTGGCAGTGCGAGGGCGAGGGTTTCCCTACTTGAAATGTTTTGGACTAAGTTATAGCTGGAGTGAACTAGGCACGCCACTTAAAGACGAGTCATAAAAGAATATCTTTTGACATGCTGTAAGGGTAACAAATGTAAATGGGTTTTAGCGCCGCAATTCTAAACGACTAGTTGAACTTTTTGTTGACAACATATTGCGGGACGGGTAAATATGCACGTTTGCCTTCCTTAGTTATTTTACGGGACCTAAGAGGCTCCCCTTTAAAAAACTGGGGGGCATTTGTAGTACCCACACTTTTCAACTTGCATTGCTTCTAGCCAGCACCCAACATCTTTGCTTCACTGGACTCTAAGGCGTAAAAATGGCGCCAATGAAACGGATACTCAGAGCCACTCATTTGCAAATCAGCACACGTGTAGGCATTAGTAGGTTCAAGTTGGCAGTCGAGCGTCGTGCAAACACTACTAATGCGGGTGGTTTTCATTTAACCAAGGGACAACCAATGTAAAAGACAGTTTCAAAGGCCAAGACAGATTTGTAGCAATTCAAAGCAGTTGCCTGCGCAGAAAAGTTCGCAGTCTCACCCGCTTCGTTTTCAAACCTGCACTGCTTGCATTTGCTCACACAGCCTCCTCGTAGCCGGTTTGAAGTCCACTGATTATTTTTGATGGTATCTCTCTGAATATTAGTTGTTTGAGTAGCCACTACGCTGTTCGATAGCCGTAAAGACAATCGGCTAAAATCCATTGAAAGCCATGCTTGACCAAAATCGTTTGCGTAAATCGCGCCGCCCATATGACTGTGTGGCCACACAAATTACACCCTAGGCGCCTGGCATCAGCGTTAAATCTGTACATGGCATCCATTCATTTAGCTGGAGAACGGATGCAAACACTAGCAGAGAATCCCTTTGATTTGGCCAATGATGTCTATGCTACCTTGCGGCACCTTTCCTTGCGCTATGGATCGGTCTGTCATATTTTGGTCTTCCATGGCATTACTGGTGCTATCAGATCAAGCGGATTTCACCCAAAAGCCATGCGTTAACATGCGGCTGGCGTTAGCCGCTAAATACAAGCAGCTCATGTCGCTTTATTTCGGCAGGGTCTTTTTCTTTGCTTTCAAGGAAGAATCGCGTTGCCTCTAGGTCGGCTGAGGGTTTCAGAGACCTAATCACTTAATTGCCTTTAAATGGCGAGGTATTCCTTTACGTAATTTGTAGGCTGTAAGGGAAAAAGTATTTTCAGACTTAGAATCTCCGCAAGTCCCATCAACCACCTAAGGGTATAACAAATAGACCTAAAATGTATGTAGTCGCATGGCAATTTATAGTATTAGAAGGAGGTAATTATATTTAGTGCTATTTTGAGCTAAAGGCGCCTTTATTTGTACTGACGTGGGCGAAGTAAAATTCCAAAGTAGAGGGAAGTCTTACGATTGAGAGTTGACAAGTTAGACGTGACAGGTCCGTATCATTTGTTTTAGTATGCAGGTAAAGTGTGTAAACAGTTCTCTCATCAACACTTTTTGTAGCAGGAATCGTTTCTAATGCCTCTTGCAGCTAGGTTATGCTTTATTTGCTTGTTTTCGTTCTTAATATGGTGTGTTTAAGTAAGTTGAAATACCTTCAAGCGCAATTAATTTAGACTAATTTTTTTATGATTCACTCTTCATTCAGGGATTATTGCAACCACATGTGGCCTGATTTCTACTGGCAGTTGTTGAGTAACGCAGACAAATAGCATGCATTTATTACCATCTGCTCTGTAGTGGAAAATTCAGGGGTGTTTCACTATTTAAGGATCTGCATCTTCTCTCTGAATTTGCGGCCCTTATGCAACTACAGTTTAATTTTCAAAATTGTGCTCAACGGTTAATTTGGGATCATTTGTATCCAGACAACCGTGCAGATAAAGATGCTGAAGCTAAGGGATCACAATGGCTGAACAAATATGCCATGGAACACAAAAAGTGGATGCTAGCCTGCTGAAATCTCCCTTGAAGGGTGAAGCAGACCAAATTTAAGCGATTTGATAATTTGCTTGCCGCTTTAATCAGGCTTTTGCTGCATCTATTTTAGCTAATCAACACTTAAACTGGTATCAATAGTGGATTATATTGATCAGATAGAGAAAAGGTGTCAGAAGAACACAAGGGATGACAGAGTACGCGAAACAATATGACCTTCTAATTTATCTGTCGATAAATTCATACTCGCTCACTCCTTTACATATGCATGCACACACATCAAAAACTCATAAGAAGCACATTCTTGTGAGGGTGAAGTGAGTGATTAGTGCATTTTGTGAAGCTTGGCCCTTGTGTTGTTAGTATAAATGCACATTGCAGCACAAAAGCCATTTCCCATAACATGTCTGTAGTCCGCAAGTTATTAGCCGGTAACCGCTAGACATCATCTTACTAATGTATGGAAAAGCGAGGACCTAAAAATAGGCAGATCTAGACTCAGTTTAAACTTAGCACAACAAAGTAGATGCAGTGTCGCGGCTGCGCATTTTCGATGGGTGCTAATTACGTCTAACTCTCCAATTATCAGAACCCGTGCTTGACCATTAATAGAAGTTGCTTCATGTACGTTAGCCTCCGCTCACTTAAGCACATGGATGACGGTGTTATTTTATAATGACAATGAGAAGTATTTAATAACTGCTTAATGACTAATTCAGGTGGTTGCTACTCAGAATTAAACAACGTGAATAAGTTCTGAAATGAAAGCACTTATTCCAGTCCTCGCCAAGGGCTGCATAATTATGCTCCTATTTAGATTTTTCATAGATTTGTTTGCTTTTCAATCCTTGATGTCTCCAAGGGTTTCATAATCGGCTCCTCTAATCATTTGCCTTTCTCTGATAAGAGCACACGTATGTCTGCTTTTTTTTTAACGACCACCTTAGGACCATGAGAATTAAACTCTCTTATGCTCGTCGCAGGTAAGTAGCATTCATGTCTCCATGGCTTGACTATTCCGGTTACAACTACCATCGCACCATGCAGCATAATTCCAATCGCTTCATACGACTCCTTCAGATTGACACGCGTGAATCCTAAAGCACCTAAAATACCATTCTAGAGGCAGAAATAATTG
Organism: Taenia multiceps; assembly: GCA_001923025.3. NCBI lineage: Eukaryota > Metazoa > Platyhelminthes > Cestoda > Cyclophyllidea > Taeniidae > Taenia > Taenia multiceps. Next base: position 33,536,646 of record CM010312.1, read on the forward strand.
CGACAAAGAGAGAGGATCCCACCTTTCTCTTAATTTTAAGCTTGGAACTTTAAAATACTTTGTCTCAATAAGCACGTTATTTACAAATCTTTGCTTTTCTTCATCGTGCTAAAAAAACCTAAAATAGCCTTTGATTCGTTGTCGCCTTGCACCGGCAAGGACATTAGATCTATTCAGAGCTGCTGGGCAGCAACCATAACCATGGCACCATTCGCTGACCTCAGAGGTCTAGCGTGTTGTGAAACGATGCTAACCGACCCATACACCAGATGAAGTTGTAACACTAGCTGAGATGGAACCGCTTTCTAAAAATTGATGTAAACTTCTTGATACTGACATTCAACTAAACCAAAAAGGTGTGTTACAACAAGCGATTCGCATGAAACGAGCAGGTGAAACCAATATTGTAATGCATTCTCATGCAGTGTTTGCAAACGCACTAGCAGGAAGGCGTAAGCCACGAAAGTGCTTTAGTTATATTCGCCACAAGTCAGCATTAAGTGTTTTGTAGCTAAATGAAGGCTGGCTTGACATGAATAATTACACTACAGCAGCAGATGTGACCCTGTGCTGCCCATTCGACTGTTACTCTGCACTCTCCAATGTTAGGATTTTTACAGGCGAGGTCCACTTTCAGAGGGCAAGTAATACACACCTCTTAGCTGAGGCTCCAAGTGCGCTTGCAGTTAAAGCTATTCCTTTTCGCTCTTATATATACTGTATGGAGACTGGCCACATCAAGATTCTTCTTGAAATTATTGACATAGATTCTTGACTTTAGAGCCATCAGATATTTTTAAACCTGGTCACTAAGGGCGCAACAAACGTAGCCTTCTTCACTGCTATCGCTTAGCTACAATAAAGTGACATGTCAAATTGCAATAAATTTAGGCAACTATACCTAGTTCGACAGCTTTATGTGCTCAGACACATTCATACTAAAGGCGGCACAAATAAGAAATCTACTGAAGGTGCATGGCAAATACCTGGCCTGACTAGTCCAAAAAATAAGTGAATATCCGGTCAGTAGTCGATAATTGACCCTTACTCATGTAATTCAGCTGTAAAGTCTACTCAGTAAATTCATATTGGTAGAGGAACGCGCTCGGTTTTATGTGCATTTGTGCGACTACACTTCATTACATGTGGCATGAAGCAGTGATAAATAAGCAATTTTATTGCTGCTGCCAACATAGCGTTTTAGTTTAGTGGATAGTTATTCTTGATTCTTTAGGGATATACTGCGCACTCTTCGCAGATGTGCTTAAAAATCGGATTCGGTAAGGGATTAGCAAAGTGTTCAGCCTTCACCAAAGTAGGTATACCAAGTGAATAGCAAGTGCCTGGAGAGTTATACGTCAGCGCTTCTAAACTATCTTTGCAATGTTCTATTATTACGATTATTAATCAGCTCCCTAGGTGGAGTGCAAGACAAACTTGCCTTTTAATTGGTTAATGAACTCCAGTAACAACAAATAAAATTCAACAATCTTAGCGAAAATGAGATAAAGGTGAAAGTAGAGCTTCTCAGGTTAAAAGGACTGCAATCGCACTAATAAAGCTGGTATTTTTCACACTCTGACCACAGCTGTGGTGTACATTCATGAATCTGATTGGACAAAATTAGGTGCGACACAATTCGTAGGCTAGCATGGGCATTTTTGGGTAATGCAACACAGTGCTCGTTCAAGCGACAAAAGTACACGCTTAAGTGACTAGACGGAGTACTTCCTTTACTCTTGACCTCGACTTTGTCCGACCAATTTAGAGGTCGTTGTCGAGAGTGGCTTTGCTGCTCTTAAGTAGAAAATAATCAAATGACCCATAAGCCCCATTTTAAAAGCGTTTATATCAGGAGCAGAAGAGATAAGATGAGAGAAATTCGCTTATACTTCACTATGCTTGCCATCTTAGACATCACCTGTCTTGAATTTACCTTGAAACACCACAATATGAGGCAAATTAAGACATGAATGCTTTAAACCTTCAAAGGTACCGCAATTGAGCGAGCAGTCGGGAAACTCCTTTGTATCGCAAGAATAAAGTCTCACCCTTGTGAGACCGAGTTTCAGTTATCACAAGAGCATAGCATTTGCGTGAAGCAGTCTGTAGACCTAGAAAGCATCTTGAGCAATGGAGCACGGTATTTACTTCCGTGATTAAATAGCCTTCTTTGCACCCTAATGATGAATTTATTACAGCAGGTAACGTGTTGAACTCGCAGCTGGCTACCAGGAGGTAAGTCTTGAAAGGCAAGTCTCATCTCCTTAAAAACCGGAGTGTGGAGGCATAAATTTAGAGGAACAGTGCTTTTGTGGGTCAGCGAATTCGCTACCCAACAACTCACTGCAACTGTTAAATTGGTACGTGCTATAAGTATTCACAACCAGCTAAGGATTAAAAACCTCCACTGGCTGTATTGCGTTCATCCTTGGTGCAGCATGATGTGGGGCGTAACTACTGAGCTCAATGCAGATTGAGGACCAAAATAGCCTCCAACAGGCTAAAATTTTGGATGACTTGATGTTACAGCTCCAAAGCTTCTGCCTCATTCCCAAGCTTTGTAGATTTTTAAACAATGTCCTTTTTGCTGACAAAAACTTGATGGGGCACGCTAAAATCAAGTTTTGAGAAATGCGCGGCAAATCGAAATTTTTTCTCTGGCAAACTTCTTATTCATTACGAAAGGAACTAATTTCATAGAATAGGCCAGTGCTTGCAGAAACAGGACGAAAAAGCTTGTGAAGTGCGACAAACTTAAACAAGAGTCTGCATTGCCGAGAATTTCGATCAGGCAAGTGACCAATACTCCTCTGCGTTGTAGTTGCATATAAACCTGAAGACAGATCCAGGGAGTCGCGTTGCAGACTCACTCAATTCATCGCAAGCGCAGTGGCAGTATCCGACGCAAATCGCCTTTCTTTTTACCAAAATGGATTCCTGTGTCTGCAGATTGTGTACGAAGTCATTCAGAGGCCTCGTATTATACATTGCGCACTTGGAACTCGCGCATCACGGTAGGAAATTTTCCGTTTTACGATGTACCCCATCTGCACACGCAGCATTGTGCATATAGTCTATGCATAAGTAAACGTGTCTTTGTGTGCACAAATGTGTGTTTTTGAGCATGAATTATGCTTCAATTCTTGGGTTGATGTAAAATCTCGAATGGAATAAATCTTGTTGTGATGCAAACAAAAAACTCGCTCAATAAGCTGTCAAATAGGACGAATCGCGGCACTGCTTTAGCATCACAATTCACGTGTATTTGATATTTTTAGGACATTTGATTCGACGTTGTCCCGTGTGCCAAATGTCTTATCAAACTCTTTGGATGCTCCTACGACATCAAAGAGGTGAGAGAAGTTACGAAATTTTCCATTATTCTTCCCTTATGCCATAATATGTCAAAAGTTTGCATGCACATTTGAGCCTCATTTGTAGTTTTTAATCACAATGTGTGCGGTCTGTGCTTTGCCCGATTCTCCAACTTCGATTTGCTCTTCCGTCATCATATTAAAAAGCATAGTTGTGAGTTTGCGCCAGCTAACACCCGTCTCATTAAAGTGCGTGCTCTGCTCTTTAATCATAGCTCTGCAATCTCTTGCAAACAATTATTGCCTCAATGCTTTAGTTGACACCACAGCAGTCGCGAGAATGGAGGCTTTAAGAGTGCACCTTTCCTGCCCAGTATGCCACGCAGAATATGCAACTCTGGAGGCGTTGCGAGAACACATGGATTTGCACGACTTCGGTAGTTCTCATTTCATCTATCCGTCACATTTCATAACGATTATTTGTTGCAAAGGCCTGATCTCTTCTGCCTTGCAGACGTTTGGTATGAATTGCTTGAATGAATGCAATCAAACCCTACTACATTGGCTAATTTTGCGAGTTTTCGGTGAGCCTTATTTTGCCTTATTTTGTTTTGAACTGGTGCTGATTGTTCAATAAGGCAAGTGCAAATATTGTGTGCGAATCATAAGCATGCTGCAGAAAGGAAGTCATGGTGACACGAACATGGTCAGTTGTGGCGGTGCGAGTTTATCTGAGCGTTGTCTGGCTGCCATAACGAGAGACGGCAGCGCGATTACATTACGTGGACAAATGTTGAGTGTGAAGTCAGAGGCTATCGGCTTTTGCTTGCATCGTACGTCTGAGCACAAGTCTATTAATTACAAATTCATTCCTTTGCGTTTTAGTGCAATTCTACGACCTATGTCAACTTAACTTCACGGCACGAACTCGACCATATGCTTAACAACTAGAGCAAAAGCGAATTTGATCTTAACTGCTGCCTTTTATCCTCGCCCTTATTACACATAAGGATGGGTTTCAACTAGAATATCAGAAAATTATAACGATTGTAGAAAGTACTTAATGTGGGGGGTAAGGTAAAGCTGCGAAAAATGGCAGACTTTCTAGTGAACTATGGTATTCTGAAGGCATTATCAAGTTTGAGGTGTAAATGAGGTTAAATAATGCCACATGGCACAAGCCAATCACACTATTCAATGGGACTTGACGTTTAATATGTATGGGAACCTACTGCGAACATCAGAACAGTCAGTTTTTCATAATGTATACACTAGTCACCTTCCGCAATTACTACATGAGCGAAGAATGGACGCTGCAGTTTTTCATGAGATTTAGGCATTTACTGGTTTTTAGAGGCGGTTACCACAGCATTGCATGGTGGGCAATAGTCAGAATGCCGAAGTGAAGGTGACGCTAGAGGTGCATTTTGAGCATCAAGAAGTGTTAGTTGGAAAACAAAGTACAAACTGTAAAAAGAGATAAGCATGGTCAGCCAAGATAATAGGATGCAAGGTGTCACGAAACAGGCAAGGCTAGCTTGCTTTTCTGAGGCATTGAGCGCTTAACCAGCCGAAATTGAGGTTGAGGTATATAGCGCAAACATGTTGCCACCAAGCGTTTTTGAGGAAAGCTATATTTACTAACTTTAAAGCTCCAGATATGGCAGCTTTTGAATTTCCTATAGCGGTAATTTGCAAGAGAAGCGGTTACCGCCTGATAACTTGCGGACTACAGACATGTTATGGGAAATGGCTTTTGTGCTGCAATGTGCATTTATACTAACAACACAAGGGCCAAGCTTCACAAAATGCACTAATCACTCACTTCACCCTCACAAGAATGTGCTTCTTATGAGTTTTTGATGTGTGTGCATGCATATGTAAAGGAGTGAGCGAGTATGAATTTATCGACAGATAAATTAGAAGGTCATATTGTTTCGCGTACTCTGTCATCCCTTGTGTTCTTCTGACACCTTTTCTCTATCTGATCAATATAATCCACTATTGATACCAGTTTAAGTGTTGATTAGCTAAAATAGATGCAGCAAAAGCCTGATTAAAGCGGCAAGCAAATTATCAAATCGCTTAAATTTGGTCTGCTTCACCCTTCAAGGGAGATTTCAGCAGGCTAGCATCCACTTTTTGTGTTCCATGGCATATTTGTTCAGCCATTGTGATCCCTTAGCTTCAGCATTTTTATCTGCACGGTTGTCTGGATACAAATGATCCCAAATTAACCGTTGAGCACAATTTTGAAAATTAAACTGTAGTTGTATAAGGGCCGCGAATTCAGAGAGAAGATGCAGATCCTTAAATAGTGAAACACCCCTGAATTTTCCACTACAGAGCAGATGGTAATAAATGCATGCTATTTGTCTGCGTTACTCAACAACTGCCAGTAGAAATCAGGCCACATGTGGTTGCAATAATCCCTGAATGAAGAGTGAATCATAAAAAAATTAGTCTAAATTAATTGCGCTTGAAGGTATTTCAACTTACTTAAACACACCATATTAAGAACGAAAACAAGCAAATAAAGCATAACCTAGCTGCAAGAGGCATTAGAAACGATTCCTGCTACAAAAAGTGTTGATGAGAGAACTGTTTACACACTTTACCTGCATACTAAAACAAATGATACGGACCTGTCACGTCTAACTTGTCAACTCTCAATCGTAAGACTTCCCTCTACTTTGGAATTTTACTTCGCCCACGTCAGTACAAATAAAGGCGCCTTTAGCTCAAAATAGCACTAAATATAATTACCTCCTTCTAATACTATAAATTGCCATGCGACTACATACATTTTAGGTCTATTTGTTATACCCTTAGGTGGTTGATGGGACTTGCGGAGATTCTAAGTCTGAAAATACTTTTTCCCTTACAGCCTACAAATTACGTAAAGGAATACCTCGCCATTTAAAGGCAATTAAGTGATTAGGTCTCTGAAACCCTCAGCCGACCTAGAGGCAAGAGTGTGGATAGTGAGATGACATTTTGCGCTTGATAGCTCTTCTCTCCTCAAAATGTAGACGTCAAAGGTCGTAAGGAGCAGCAAAAAGAGAAGCAGATTCATGTATTTTTAAACATGTTTCCCTAAAAACTAAAGGAATTTGTGAAGTATAATGCGTTTAATTAGATATTTAGTGTCAATGCCCCTCTGATGTGCGAAGTTGATTGGGTTGGTCGCTGAAAGAATCTAGGTCTTGCACGACATTGTCATGCCAACATCATTGAACAACTTAGATAATAAAACCAGTTCTGGTAGCCCGTTATGCAACTTGTTCCGACAGGCCGGGTTGATTCCATTTCGATGCAAGAAATTTTACCGCAAATTAAACCTACTCATGAGATTACCATGCAGCGCCTTTAGGACCTGGAAAAGGTTTTTGCCTCAATAAATAATAATAACAAACTGCACACCCTTGATTTTGCTACAACGTGATCCCAAATAATTTCTGATTTTAGATTTGATGAGGTCCGTGCCTAATTTAATGGTTAACCAACACTATCCTTCTATGTAAGACAAATCGAGAACAATTGAATAAATACTGTAAGTACTCGATCAGCAGGTTTATCGTAATCTCGATTGTCATTTCTTTGTCTCTGTTAGCTTACCTTCACGATGTCTAGTATAGGCCCTTTGGAAGCGTGGGATTTCCGCACCATTGAGAAGCGATCCGAGCCCCTTTCTTGTGTGTAAATATTCTTGAGGACGTAACTACAGCCGAAAATAGAGACCTTAGACATGTCGGGGATCGTGATTCGCACTTAGGCCACACTCACCAATAGTAATAGCGATTTCTCCATCCGAATTTCCATTCCCTTGCCCTATATGGCGTGTAGCTTGTTTGCGCCCCGATTTCTTGTGACTTGATAAGAAAGCGTCTGTCTTATAAGTGAACGACGGCATTCTTGTGTTTGAAACAAGGCTAAGCGAAACTAATTCCAGCACTGTCTTCTTGGTGATTTATTGGCTTCATTCTTCAGCATTAGTCAGTCATGCGGATCTCACAGCAGATTTCCTCACACTGCACCCTGAGCTCTATTCCATACACAGGAGCCAATAGAACCGGGAATATCTATTCAAGAAGCAGGCAGTATGTGTGCACTCATATTGCCTTTTCGCGCACTTTGTCATTCGCGGACCGTAACGCACCTCAAAAGCTGTGAAAAAGTGGGGAATGTGCATTTTCAATTTGCACAGCTTTGGATGCCATAGATGCTGCATAACAATTGGAGCAGCACGTAGGAGAGAAAAAAGTAGCAGCAGCTTTGACCTCGTTGGCGCATTGAGCAGCGGTTGCAATAGCAGTCATGAACTGCAAAGTCAAGGTAGCCGACGGAGCACACACATTCCCTTTCCACCACCGGAGTGATCAAAGGGATTTGGTGTAACATGATGACGGGACTACCAAATGCAAAGTAGTGTCGGCAGATGCTGCAAAATCCAATTCGAGGTAAAATAAGTGCATTTAACTTCATGCATGGTTTATATAAGTCCCTTATTAAGCACGGTGAAATCAATATATTTGTTTCCGGCATTAAAGTTCGCTTTTCACCGTAGCTTACTGCCACCCAAATCTGAGACATTTGAATGCTTTATATAGAAGCAGTGGAACACATGAAGATGACCAAGGTTGTACTAATGAGTAGAATGCGGCACAAATTGTTGTTGTCAAGGGGATATTTAGTCTCTAGAGAAAATAAAGGTCTTGCAGCCTTAGTGGGTTACTTCGAACCATCATTATCTTGTTGCTAACCGGCCAATCAATCGCTTTGGTCTTTGCATGGCGATCAAATTTGGGTGGCAATCGAGAGGAACGCGATGAGGCTATTTTAGAAGGACAGCAGTGGCAAATGATAAAGACTTGATTTAATTATTCTATAGAGTGTCTGATCAATGATAATCAAATCTTTCTCAAATTTAAGATTTGTAATAATTGGGGTGATTTCGCTCAGCTAAAGCATGAAGGTCGTCTCTGATATAAGCAGATTACATCGCTGAAGGCTCATAGCTTTTGAGCAATCCATACACTTGCTTTGGCTCAAAACACTTATTTTGGGGGCACCACAACCCACTCGTAAATTACTCGCAACATTTATTTCTCTTGTCTTCATTAATTAATTGGATTCATTAAGCGCATCTCAATGAAATCAGATTTGAAGACACTTGCCTTGAACTTTTAAAGGTAGAATAGATGTTTAAAGTTACTAGATGGAAAATGTAACAAGGTGTACTGCCACGCGAATCCTAATCCTTCCCTATGACATTTATCAGGTCAACTCTGCGCCACCATGAGTTGCATCTCATCTTCTAATGGTTTTTATGAAACCCTCGCAATCTGTTGTGATCATTGGGCTGACCCTTTAAAATGGCATCACTTACTGGAAGGCAATAGGCGGTCTCGGGTTTGCTTGGTGCCTGGCTTGAACTGGCGATTGTCTAGCTCATTCCATAAAGGCTGCCCTGCATTTTGCCTTCTTGACACAATATGTAGGATGTGCTCACAGAGGAGCACATGGATATAAACAAAAATGGATAATTTGCAATATACTGCGCCTTTACAAGAAAATGTCAGCTTTGCCTGCTTCAAAGATTTACCAAATCTGAGATCACTATTCGGACACAACTACACATGTCATAAGGCGCAGTCATGAGATTCGCTGGGCTGACTCAGCCCTAACCCCCTGACCTCAGAATGGAACAGCCTTAGTAGCCGAACATGACGCAATGGCACCCTGTCAGGTCAAAGCCGAGTTGTTTGACAGGAATCAATTCCAACCAAACATACCGACGATTGAGCTGGGTCTCTCACTAAAGTCATACAGCTGTCATCGTGTAATGTTGATGGTTTCTAGCCAGTGGTCATCACATCTGGCTTCAGGATCAGTTTCGTTGTAACTGATGAAACAATACATTTAGGCGTATTTGGCGGGCAAGTGGTGAGGTTTTGGTAAGGATGTAAGATGAAGTACATCAAGAAGGATCATTCCTTGTTTTACTGCTAACTGTCATGCTGATCCCCTTTTCATGTAGGTTGACACACACCGCTTTAAGCGTTATGCTGCATCATTAACGCCGATTGGATGAGATTACTGTGCGAACGCTTGAATTGGCTTTTATAAACAAGGACGGCTATTATACAGATGTTCTTCACCAATTTTAAGTGACCAATTCAGAGTATCATATGGTTCTTAAGGCAATTTATTTTATTCCGGCTAGCTCGAACCAAAAGCAATGCTTTCCTTGTTCAGCGTTACCTTTCGCTCCTAAAACATTCAGAAGCTTTAGGAAGTGGTGCTAACGCAAAAGATTGAAAGGAACATGGATTTGGTGGCAGAGGCCACTGGACTCAAGAAAGAAATCTGCCTCATCTTCGCAGAGTTACTTAAAGCCAAAGTTCATGTACATGTGTCACTTTTTCTTTTGAGACATGTACAGTATAATAGTTGAAAGCTGAACAATCAGCCCTCTGGATCCGCTCCTTACGGCAAAATGAACGCATCTTACGTGATCAAAGTTTGTTTTCGAAAACTAGCACAACGTTGCCTCGCGAAACATTGCACTCGCTTTGACTGCCACAGCTGCAATGACAGCCGCGGTAGTTGCAGACAGTAAGAACAACAAAATCGAAAGTCAAGACTGCGTCAGTCCTAGGAATCCGATGAGATTGGACGAGGGTGGTAAAGTTACGGGCCGTCGCTGTGACTGACTGGCTAACTGACTGACTTAAACAAAGATGAACCAGATTTTGTTACCCTGATTGTTACGTTGCCAACAATCATCACGAGTGTTGTCAACGGAACTGTCCTAATGCCAGATAATTGATATTTTTGTGGGAACTGGGGACTAGCAACTCCCTGAATGGAGGATGGGTCACGTGGTAATAGTTTTAGCCCGAGCTTAACACATCTATCTGCACTTCAAGCATTAGGCATTGCGGAAGAAGACGGAGGAGATAGAGAAGGCGTAGCTTATATTCTTCCAATTTGCAAAAACACAGCTCATTATGCATACAATTGATTTAAAGAAGGTTTAAAATTGCGTTTAACAATTGAGACCTAGCGTTGGGGAAAAAACTATTAAGTAGGCCTGTGTCTCTTGGTTTCTTCCTGCAAGCCAGGCTGCCACAATCGTTCCTAGTGATATTGGAGGCGGTGGCATCTGCAGCAGCATGGACCACAGCAGTGACGATGGATGTACCTTGTAGTTTCCATTTGCGCAGGGGAAGATAAATCCATTGCCGATGTTGGAGATTTGATGACCGCATATGGAAGAGCTTTGACAGTAGCGCCTTTGACATCGTAATCGTCGTTTAGAGCAACATCGTTCTCCTCATCAACTGATTTGGCTGGTGTTGTAGTGGCAAAATGGGGAGTCACTTCTATACCGATGCGAAATGAGCGTCCTCTTTCACCGTTAGTCCCAGAAGGGCCAATTTTAAAAGTGTATTTTGATCCACGTTTTCACTATGGTCTACCATTTCAATCCAAGGATAAATTTGCAGACTAAAAAGGCGACAAAAGAGCTGTCGAGCTATATTCAGGACAGAGGGATGATCTTCAGCTTGCTAAATTAGAGGAGCATTCAGTGTATCTATAAAGTATTGAGATGATCTGTGCTACCAATCAATCCAAACCTCAAAGGCGAGTGGTCAATGAAAGATGGATGAGAATGACTGATTAAATCATACTGTCCTGAACAATTTTTACATAACAGCAACTCAGTTAAACACAAGTGGTGCTCTAGTCACGCAAATGTCCTCACACTTACAAACTACCTCTATCTTTGTCCCATCTCTTTAATTTCTTATCTTTTGGACCATGCCACTAGTTGGTGCAGAAAACATCCACTTTTGACACAGTCCAACGCACCTCCTACTGATTTTCGCGTCTAAATCCGCCTGTCCTGCTTTGGAATAATTAAAATTGAATAGTCCATTACACCAACTGAGCAAGCTGGACATAGAGCCTGAAATAAAGGATTTGTTGTTGGGCTGCTTAAGGTGATTTTTGCTCCTTTTGAGCTATGGCGTTAGTAGGATCACATCATAAGGGAGGAAATTATTGGATATAAGACAAAAGTTCTCGTGCTTTGCCATGCATGCATAGCTTCATATACCTGGACTTTAACTCCTTAATCTGGCAAAACATAACATGGCGCGGGCTATGTGTTGCTTGCATCCATCGACTTTAAAAGTGCCCAGGGAATTGCTTTATGTCCCTTGTGGTATTACGCATGACCTCCGTATTAATAGACATCAGTAAAAATAAGTTGGGGGGAATTTTATTTTGACAAGGGATAACTTCATGCTGTTGTGTCTCTACGAGAAGTGCTCATGCTCTATTTGTTAGATGCTCGAAGTAGTTCGCCACGTTTATGCCACAGCACTGATGTTGCAAATGCAAATCGCGAACCTGTTAGTGGGCGTGAGTGCGCAGACGAAGAAGAATGGGAGTGATCTGGTGTTTCGTAAAAGCCTTATTGTGATATCGTGGAACGTCACTCTTGCACCATGCCGTGACCTGAGCACGTCATTATATCCCTGCACGGTACATTCCTTGAAGGATAATGAAGCTAGATTGAGCCAATTTGGGTGACCCAGATAAAGGATGTTCAAGTAGGGTGGTCATGCATTAAAAGATTTTGGATGCTGATCAGGTTTCATCCAACTATACAGTTTGGATTCAATCAGAGATTGGAATATCTTGGGGACGCTTTAAATTCCACAAAAATTAATTGAAGTGACTTTCTTACATTCAGTTTTGAACACAGTCAAAGACGTTTTTCTTAAAACTGGCAGCATGCTGCTTGGTTGTCATGTCAGATCAAATAATCTTGCAGCTGTTATAGCTTATCTGCTGCATCCCATGACCTTAAAATACACAAATTCCCCCACGTAACCAAACATGACTTCTTACTGATCGCTTAGCACCAGCATCAGACTTGGCGTCGGCAGGTCGGAACGAAGGCATCGTGTCATTGTGTGCGTTAATACCATCGCTAGCAACAGTACTGCCCCAAATCTTCCTATTCTTGCAATTTTACTGCTATCCCCTTACGATTAATGAAGTCGAATCGACAATAATTACGACCCTGAGAACGTAATTACCAAAAACGAGGGTCGTTTTTACCAATGAATTAGACTTTAAGTCACTTAAAGACGCGATGCGCATAATAAAGCCCTTTTAACACCCATTCATACCGAACAAACCATGCGAAAATTTTCTAAATTAGGCATATGCAGCATCTAGGCAAATCAGCTTTGTCAAATTTGACACCAATGTGGGTACACACCTCGCTAATTCTCAACCGATTACGCATAAACTTGCCGGAGCATTGAAGCGCACCCTAAGCATATCCAAATTTAACCCACAATCCAGATGTTTCCGACAGAGCGCTGGGACGTGTTTGTACCTAACAATCCAAATTCACTAAATTTTTACGCTACACATTTTTACTCGTGTTGCCTTAACATGTCTTAGATTTATTCGAATTTGAGCAGTCCACTCATCGGATGGCCTGTTTGAAGGCATGAACTTCTTTGCCATTGTCCAACTCTTTCTCTTTAAAGTCCCGTTTTACTTGTAATAGTACTGTTGTCTTTTTGATCTATATCCATTAAGATCTCCCCACAGATTTCGATGCCGAACTTAGCCTTAAAAGAAGTATTGGCAGTGCGCGTATTAAAGTGAATGTTCCCACATTTCGAATGGGTGCAGAATGAGGAGAGGAAGGCTAGCCAATCCGGTTGGCGGTAAGCTCTTAAACCAATTCATAAATTTAAATTTTATTTGCCTCGTTTTCTCCTCACTTTTGTATAATGCACCAAATTCTGAATGTTAAGCTTCGAGAACAAGTGCGCGAATTGGCAATGGAGATGATTTTTCACGGATTAAAGCGCTGATGGACATAGCTTATTCGTGCGGTCGTGTGGCAGCTGTGGCATGCTTTACCTTAGCAGGTGTAAAAATACGGTTATATTGTTGGGTCACAGTTCGTTGGCGCAGATGTCAAGTGAACTTTAGAGCTCGGTCTTAATTTGGCGCTCCGGTCACACTAATGAGGGTATCGTGAATTCTTCGAAGTGTGAAATGCTGCTAATTAGCCTTGAGAATATGTAGCTTGTAGGCGATTAGGTGAATGGGTTGGTGAGTATGAGGCGGAAGGACTGCGCTTAGAGAAAGAAGCAGAGCTGATTCTAGCCACTTTTCCTGCAAGGAAAGATGGAAGACTGCATACAACTTACGTAAATCTGTAATGCCTTCTACTCCGCAAAATGACCCGAAATGGTTAGGTGAGATAGAGCGTGTGGTAGGAGAGCATCGTGTTGAATGTCTTTCGAATAGCATCTGTTATTGTGCCTGCGGTCCTTTTTGTCTTACCTTTATCCAATATTGCCTTAGTCCACTTGCCTCTCAAGTGCCTCGTCAGCAGAGCAGTGATCCCTCCCTCCACTTCTTGACACACATCCTTAAGCATAATCAATCCACTTGACGCTTGTTGTGATGCAGGTTAATTACAGGCAACACATTGCCACTTGAGGCGGCTTAAGATGATAGTTGGAGGGGAGGGTAAGGTTGCTGCTATGTACAGGAAAACTCTTCGTTCCAATTGACACCTCGATGGAAATGTAGGCCCTTGTCTTCTGCGTCGTCCAAACGCCCCTTCTAATTGCATATGCGACAGAACTGGAAAAGGCCTGTAGTTGCTCTGGGAGCTTTTCGCCTGTCGTGACCTATTCGCGCCTATCATATAACATCGCTTCCTTTGTTGGCAGCTGGTCGCACTGATCCAGACACGGTGCGAGTCAACAAAATGACCAGACTCTACACCTCCGCTTTTGTTGCAACTTCCATACGGCTGCTTTATTTAGGTGCTGTTCGCTCTGTCCTACAAGGGCACACCTTCCTAGTACAACTCGCTTGTGTGAAGGATCAAGCAATGTTTCTAGCCAACTCGTGGCAGTTTTTGAAAACGTGATAAGGATAACTATTCCAGAAGAGGTTCAGAATTACCTTACTTACAATTGCGGTGGATGAATGTAGCCTCGTATTCACGTTCGTGGTCTGATTCATGGCAGGCCAATTCATGACTGGCCGGACGCCGACGGTGCCTACACTTCCACGGAATTTCTTCAAACCCAAAATACGTATCCTAAAAGCGTGCCTGTTAGAAAGACTCACTTTATCATCCCTATGAATTCGAAATCATCGTCGTCACGCTACGTGCTTTTCACTTTTGCACACATGGCACTTGTAGACTAAGGTCTTTGGGATATTTGTGAGAAGTACAGAGTGGCGGCTGGCAGTAGTGCCGAGTGAGTTGACTTCCTTAATCCCAAGCTCGTCAATTCAAGACGGGAATCACCACCACTGGCGAATAAGTGCATCCCACAATAAAGCAGGAATAAATGAAAACGGTTTGTCACACCCTACTTAAGATTCCAAAATTCGGCCCACTCGCCGCGATTTTTGCTCACTCCTCCTGTGCGCATGTGTGAGTGCTTTCGTTCTTGCACCCGTTATGGTCGAAAATTGCTCCGAAGATTCAGTGCAGAGGAAAAGACACATAGAATTAAGCATGGGTAGTTTAAGTCGACAACAATTTTGCTCGTTATACGTTTTCTAGGTCAAGCATTTTAGATAGTGCGATCACACAGTCTCTGGTTGTTGGTTGGGTTCTTACTACTTAGTAGTGAAAACCAAACAGTAGTTATGTTCAACATGTCACAGTCAGTTGCGTGATGCTTAGAATGTCTGTGAGAGCACAACAAAGAAAACTTTGACAGAAAAACACGCCTCAATGGACCAAGTCACCTGGTTATGTGATATATGGACAACCACATTAGGCAGATGTTGCAGTCCTAAGATGTGGTTTCATATTTTGCCACTTGCTGATCTGGTTAGGAGGGAAAAGAACGACGACCATGTGACTCACTGTGTCGACAGGCGGTGCATGAGTTCTACCACGAAATTTTATGCTCTGCCGAATAATTGCTGCAGCTTACACACACGAATTAGCAATGCGCTGTCGACCATCCTTTCAATCTATGCATAGGTAAAACTAAAAGTTGGCAGAAGCGCAACTCTGCCCTTTTCCTGATTTTTGCCTAATTATAGCCTTAATTGTGTCCGATTGTGTTAAAATGGAAATGCGAACGAACCCTCTATCAAGCATCTTAGTAACTGGAGTTTTTGTTAGCCCCTCCATTGGCTTCCGCCTCATTATGCATACAAAAAAATGACAGCTGCATTACGGGATGAATTCAAATTAGAAATGTTTCACCCTCACGTGTCACACTATAGCGGTGTAAAAAAACACAAATTGACGCCATTCAAAGAGGATTAACTTCACAGCCAGTAAGTACATCGCAATGCAACATAATTTGCAGTGACCACAGGAACTCTCATGTCACTTATATAAAAGCGCGTTCTCGTCTTTTGAGGACAATCGGTGGCATGAAGGTGGTGCTAAGTGCGCTCGCCCAGAACTCAGGGCGTGGACACGCCTACAGCATCACTCGCCGTGGTTCACTTAATCAGAAACCAGCGGTGACCCTACTGCAACTCTGGTGAACTCTGCTGACATTCAACCAAGTGCTGAGCTTTAGTCACACTACAGTATTTAACAAGCTTACTTCCGAGCGCTCGGCAGTCTCCGTTGCGTCGTTGGGTATAGTCAATTGCTCACACAAGATCCTTTGGTCAAGGCGATAAATTGAAGTCGCAGAGCGATTTCCGTTGGTGCGCTAGTGTCGGCGATTTAGCTTGCAAAACGACCATGCTGCACACTGTGCTCCTTGAGTGAACTCTGTAGGGTGAAGGTGCAGTCACGTTTTTTTGCACTTCGCTGCAAAGCCCTCGAATTTTTACTAGGGCTTTAGTGTTTGCACTGCGATTTACGGGACCTCATCTTGAATGTCGACTCTCTCGGCAAAGAGGATGCTCGATTTTACAGCATCGATATTATTTCTGGTCTGGAACATCTATCTGTCATCAGCATCGTCCATGCGTTTTGGATTATGCTTGCTGTCGATTCTGATCAATTATGCAGTTTGAATCGTAAGGCAGGGGCATCCGACGAAGACAGACTTCATTTTAATGCTCGAATTAATCACACCTAGCCACCTTCCTTCTCATATGGAGCAGCAGCGATGATATGGGTCTTGATGCGCTTTGGGCCTTGTGAGGCAGATTTGAAAAATTAGCGTACAGGTGCGGCCGCGTTTGGCGTGCGGCCTGTCATGAGCCGACGCATATGCGGCCAATGGTAAGCGGCGATGCGACCTCACATGATGCAGACCATGAGAATGCCCAGGACTCAACCACCAGCTTACTTCGAGAATTCCACCTGATGCTTCATCTCGGCTGCTATGTGGAAGGGTGCTCCAATGAAGTTGATCATCTTACGACGTCTCGACTGTCGAGGCATGTCATGTGGGTGGTCGAAAATCACAATGAAAATGCGGCCCAAATTAGCAATAGGGCACTGGTAAGCTTGACATCTAAGCTGACGATGCGCAAGGCATGAGGATGTAATAGATCGAGGATCATTTTGCAGCTGTAAAACCCCGCATGTTTTTGTTCAGAAGGGCAACATTTAAGATGACATTGCGCAAGTTGAATCCCCTTACCCTACGCAGCACAAAGGTTGGAGCTCCCCGTATTGAAAAGTCTCCCAAAAATGTGGCTAGAAAAGGTATTTGCTCTCCGTCCCTAGAGAGTCGTACTAGGATATGGTACTCTCGAGGACCGCACCTAACAGAAGAGCTGTATTCAAGTGGAACCGCGTTAAAGCACGAATTATTGTTGTCGTGAACACGTCACATTTTCGCGTGCAGACCATCTGCATCATCATCACCATCATCATCATCTGCATCACTGCATCAATATTGATGGTTCTGCTTAATTAAAGATGAGTTACTTATTTACATGCATGGCCGACTTGATCGCCATTCTAAAGCAGGCACTTAATATAGGTCAAATATTAATTCCATATGATGTTAATTTGCCTTCATGGTTTGCTTTTTGGGAAGATGAGGAGGCAGGGGTTTTGCGATTTACCTCGAAGGCGTACGTTGCATATCTTCTCTTAGTCGCATTCAGGCTATGGATGTTAATTGTCAAGTAATCACAACTTGTCAGGAGTGTTAATATTTTCTTATATCTAAGCAATGTTGAATAAGCTGTGTTCCACGTGCAAGGGAATGCACAGAGTGTGGGATGATATGCATATGTGACGCTAGGCATTAATCAATTTACTTGGCAATCGCAAGCATACTGAGAGAATGGCAACGTGGGCAGAGCTTACTCGCCTGCTTATCAAATGACCTCAGAGGGTGGCACAACCACTGAAGTTACTTTGGCGTGAGCTCGTCAAATGCGATCCCGCTTTCTTTTAAATCGCCGCATTTGATATGTGCGGGTGAAATTGTGCTAACACTGGTGATGTTGATGGCCAATTGTGGGTTGTTTGTCATCTCTCATGGCTGTTTGGCGGCTGTTCTAAAACGCACACTGGTTAAAAGTCGAATAAACAGTGTGCATGGCCCTGGCCTTGAGGACCATAAAGAAGTGCCTAAATAGCAAGCGATTAGTGGCGCATTTTATTGTGTTGGGGCTATTTCGCAATATTGTTGATTTTATCAGCAGACGTCTTGACTTCGCTCTTATTTGCTGCCCTGTTTGGGAGAAGAGGAACCAGAAATTCCTGGATTTTGCCGCAAGGGTATGTTGCATCCACTCACTTGGTCGCATTTAAGCCATAGGCGTAAACTGTCAACTGGTCTAAAAAATTCATGGGTGTTGCCACCTCCTTATGCTAAAAATACGGTATGGATGATCTGTCATACCACTATTGGTGTTTTGCGCGTAAGAAAATTCATAACGTGCAGAGTTGACGAAGGCATCGGTCGTGTCATGAGTACCACATCAAGCGAGTGTCTGACAGAGCATACAGCTCTTCGTAGAGTTGATGTACCACTAACTGAAATAGTCACGTTGCTCATTTCCTTTCCCCTCTACAGCAAACCAGCATGAGCTGCATCATGTTATTTTATGTGACAAGTTGTGATGAAACGACTGAGGCAGTCGATTTCGCTAATGTCAAAATGATATTGTTAGGCCACATCATGTGTCAGATTAGACTAAACGAACATCAAGTAATCAGGCGACAGTGCCTCTATGAACTGTACTTTTTTCCTACTTGATCTTCCCTGCTCCGGTCTCTCAAACCTTTTGTGCGGCACCCTACTGTCTGCGGCGTATTGCTTGTTGGAGAACCTAGGACGTGTCATATTGCTAGTAGGTGGCAAAAGCCAAACTATTAGCAAGACCTGATGAAAGCCAGGGGTCGTTCAGCCCTCCAAGATTTCGCCTCAGATCTTGCCCTAGTAAGTGTATGTTTGCCGGTATTCACTACAAGTGAGCTAAATCGGAGCCTAACATTTGGGAGAAGAGCGATCTGGCGATCAATTAAAAGTCGATTCCCTAGCTCTGGCTTGAGAAGCGACTCCTGAATTGTGGTGAGATGCTCTACAGTTGAGGAGACGTTTAAGCAGGTCAAACGACTACTCAGGCACGTAGCTATCAACTGTAAGATAAAATTGGTATTAAGTTGGCAGATTCGATATTTTAGTGGTGGTACTAGTGATTTATGCCATAATCATCAACCCCGCTTCATCATGTCCTCGATGGATGCTCTTTTGCGTCCTACGGGATAATTTCTATGCTCTGACAAGGAGAAACATTTTATTCGCAAAGAAGAAAATGCTCCATTAAGCGACGCAGATAATAGAAAAATGTAGGCGCACACTGTTGGGCAGAAAAGATAGATGGTAGTCCAATTCTTGGCAAGGTTCTTGAATCAGCGTCAAAGAAGCCATTGGTGCATGCTTGATTTTATTGTTGCGATGTTATTAGTGGTGATGCATGGATTTATGCCATCTCAGGCCGCTTTTGCAACGCAGGATTACATAGGGAATGTAGTATGATTGGGTAGGGAGATTTCATAACATAAAAGGCCGCCTTCTTTAGCGCATCTGACACGAAAATTGGGCGAGAAATCAAGATGAGCATGGTTTGCTTCTATCCTGGTATCCACATGCACAGTCAGTCGTCAGAGTAAAGCACGCAATTACAACAAGTGTCTACTTTTACCCGGCGCACCTTAATTTGTTGTGTAGGTAAGTAGGGATTTTAGACTTAAGACTTGTGGTTAAGTCTAAATGATGAATGATAAGAAGAACAAAAAACAAGCAACAACTTGCCAATAATGAATTGCGTTGTTTTTTTTTTAGAAAAACCTTCGATACACGCGCAAATCCGCCTTCTCGTCTTTCACAAAGTTGACTAAAATTTATGCACGCTGAATACACAATTTGGTAGAAGGTAATCAAGTGGTAAAGAAGTGGACGTTATGGGCCGTTTTTAAAGCGCAATGAGAGCAATCTTCAAGCATCTCCACAAACATTGGTATTGCAAGCCAAAGCACTTGACGAAAATTAAGAGAAGCTTAATGCTCGAAAATGCTCTCTTGCCTCAGAGACAACTTAACTCACCACAGTGCTCTCGACCAAGAGCACTGAGCTTCTCCGTTGGTATCAAATACAGCCTAATTTAAATGCATGCAGTTTACATAGCAAGCTACTCAGTTTCATGGGTATGTTTGCATCGTCGACAAACATTGCAAAAATTACTGTACTGTGCTGGCTAGATGTAATCAACATGTGGATAATCAGGCCCTATCCTACGGCCTGAAAAACGAAATTAGACTCGCCAGCAATCCACTGTTCGTACCTCGAACGGCGAAAACAACTTTCAACGATTACAAGATTTCTACAAATCGTGAGAGAGGAAACGGCATCCTAAGATTAGCTTACTCGTCATGTGCAACGATGTGACAGGTCGCCCTTACAGAACTTATGATGCATGTACTATGAATAGTATGGATATGCATGCTACAAACGAAATGAATGCGTGCACAAGGCATCCATTAATAATGCTAAACATTATATGTGCTGTTTCATTGCAGAATTACAATAACAAATATGGCTTAAGCATGACAATGCATTATGTTAGCGCTGTGTCCAAGTTGCCCTTCTAATTATAATTACTTTTCCAAACATGTATAGTCAATGCGATGGCATGATTGAGGCGAATCACCGCGAACGGGCCGCTTAACTTCGCACTGTGGCACAAAGAATGTTGGTAAATGGAATTCTGAACTGCAGTCTGCCAGCAGCGAATCCTCTTGCATATTCACACCATTCATGGTGATTGTACCAGTGCCCAGGACGTAGAAATCTTGCACCACCAATTCAAGCAAAGCTTTTAACAGCATTTAACACGATCATTTGGTGTTCTAGACTACTTAGATGGAGGAATATGGGACATTAGTCCTCACCATGGCCCTTGCTTTATAGATGCATCATTGAAACGGTACGCACGCATTGACTTTCTTACAAAATAATGCCTATTTAGTGTAATCAGCAGTACGAAATTTAATATTAGCACTTGTTATTTGCACGGATTTTTCACTGACGCAAGGTCCAAGTTTTATTTATGCCATTTTTTATAAAGCGGGAGTTACCGGTGATTAAAAACGGGTTTAGAACACATGTGAAGTAAAATGGTTTCAGATTAACTTTGACGAGGGAGACAAAAATGCAACTGGGCGCTTTAATCCCTGCAATGTTTTGTTGTAAGAACCGTTGGGATCCGTTCTAATATCTCACGATAAAAGAAACAAGGAAAACAGCGTAAAGTGATTTAGTACTCACACGTGTTTCCATATGTCCGCAGTCTGAGGGATCCACGTCGGACAGCATGGTGCCAAGGACAACCTTACAGGCGTTAACGCATAGAATGCACCTTATGTCATCCGACTCTATTTTAGGTACTGTTGGCCACTTACACCTCTATTCCACACGTTTCTATGCATGTTTGTTCTATGGAGAAAACTGTGGATTTCCAATAATACAAGAATATGGACAATTTTAAATTCCAGGACATTGCTTAAAATTTCGTGTGACACTTGTATCTGATTTCTTTTGCTCATCACTTTCTCACTTTGGCCAAAAGAGCAACTTTGCAGTGAAATGCATTGTCGTCCATCTATGGAATATCCTAGAAAACCAAATAATATTTTAATGCCAAAACTTGACACACGCGTCTGTCTTTAGCCTTATCAAGTCGCACGAGCATATTTTCTGTCGAAGTGCGCAGCATTGAGCAGACTCACATTGTGAGCAAAGCAGGGATTGTTCTGCGATTTCGTTTCATCGTCTTAAGTATGGGATTTCAGATGCGAAAATGGTCGTCTTGAATAGTAGAGTAAGGACTGCCAAGCGATTACAAGTAAACTGGTTAGAACTCTAAAGGTACTTAAGCTCATTATGGGATTGAATGCTTGCAGAGTGCCTCGGAGCTGCAATCGAGCCAACACGGGCTGCTTATGTGGTGATCAGCGCGATCGATGCCATAGTTTTTCCACTCTCTAGGTTTGGGGCGAGCACAAGTAAGATGAATTCTGCGACAAATTGCTAGCTAGTTGTTTTCAGTTAGGATACGGACGGTGAAGCATGAACAATGCTGTATCGCGTAGCACGTACATCTTCTGGCGGATGCTAGTAGGGTATCCATTTGTCTGCAGCTTAATCTTTCTAGCTGTCAGCCATCCATGTATTAAGTGGCAGCAATGTTCTCCAGTCACACAATGGAGTTAACAAAATGGAGGTAAGGGGTGCAAATATGGGAGAAGGAGAGACGTGGTGTGATACCGTTAATAACCGCGTCAGCGCAGCAAAGTAGTGCTCATGTGGGCTGTACAAACGCTTGCACAGGACCTGCGGTGGAACGCCTCATGGATTGTGAAGTGGCAATCAGAGCGAGGAGCGGGCATAGTGGCAGCCAATTTGGTGTGATGTGCTGGGTGATACGTGAAAGGAAAACCCGAACGCGCGCCATGCGGTTAATGGTAGATAGATTGTTCATGCTTAGGCGATCTCATCAAACGCAGTGGTGCACAAGAACTTCCAATTAGGCTAGGACACATGCCTACTTTGTAGATGTTTCAAACAGTAGAAACCTTGATTTTGTATCACCTTTACTGCTGCTTCAATCTAATAATCCAACGATGCCTGCAGCCCACATACACGATCACTTGTTTACGGTGTTACCACTTGCGAATAGGTGACACTTTTCGCAAATTTCTACTTTGGGCAGGAACTAAATTTGCAAGACGGCAGAGGTGATATTTTGATAAATAAAAAGGAAGGAAGGTGAGTCAAGAAATGCTCCAAATAGAGAATGACATAAATGTCACATCGGATGTGGCAGTGCATGTAAAGTTAGGCGGGTGGAGTACGTTCCACTGATTAAGTCACATAACCTGCAAGCTTTGTACTTCGCTTTTAGGAGAATTGTTGGTGGAGTTAAGCTCCCGGTCTCAACGCTGGCTCATGTCAAAGTGACCTCTGAGGTCCTCCAAGTCTACAAACTTCTTAGCTTTTCTCACACTATCGTGCTGAGATGGCAAGAGAAGAGTCAGAATGGAGATGCCTGAATTGTGTGCATCCAGGTTTTCAGAAATTTGCATTAGATGAGCCTCAAGCAGCTGTTCTAGAGGCACAATTATCATACTCTTCAAAATGACAATCTTTCCCCGCTTCCGCACACACACAAGCAGATAAAGTAATTTAGTTTGCATTCCTTTGTTTTTTGTGTATTTTGCATCCACCACTAATTTCTGCGACGCTCCCGCATATAATTGTCCGTGATTCCCATTTCCATACCCGGTTTGCGTATATTTTACTTCCGTTTAATCATATGTAAAATGTATCAACTCATTTTCCTTCCTACCTCTAAGCGTAAGTTCTTTCCTTCATTTCTGATGCGTCCTTTCTGTAACCACTAATTTCGCACTTGTGAATTCCTACCCATCAGTCCTAACCTTCGTTCATCCCACTCCCTTCCATTTTATGTTCTGTTATCCAATAAAAGACGCGCAAATAAAGAATAAGGCATTGACTAAGATGCCTTCGCATAAAGCTGTTTCAAAGATTGTTACCTTGGGAATGGGATGGAATACCAAACATATTGACTGATGGCGATGTCACCAGGCCACAAGACTCAGGTTGAGGTTAGACTAACAGACAGGAGAGTTCATTCTCACCCCGACCATTCATTAATTTTTTATTCTATGGGCTAAATGAAAGCTTTTGGGCACATGCGCGGAGTTTTTGGATTATATTATTTTCATCGTTCCTTCTTCAGGTATGTATGTGTGCGTCCTTTGCCTTGACAAAGTGCAGGCTCCTTCGATGACCAGGTTTCCCAATCCCGAATGCACAAGAATAGTCTGAAGGCAGTCAAAACCTATGTTGGGAAGACCTAATGCCTTTGGTATGGAGTCAGTGATTTTTGAGAAATTCGTATGCATTTATAAAAGCATGACAGAGTGATAGCAGCGTTTTGTGCTGGCAGTGACTTTCTTCCCATCTTCTAGGCCAACTGACCTGCCACCTCGATCCTGCGTCCATTACCAACACTGCAGCAGAAGCAGAATTTTTGCGCGACTTCCAGTGGTTAGGCCCTTTCCACTTTTCATCGACTGAGTAGAAGAGATTCGGTAAGTTGGTGCACCCAACTTGATTCCCATGCGGTTGGCCACATGCACATGCTAGTGAGATTTTTCCTTGCGCCTTCAGAACGGAAGCGCATTGAGAAGAAATGTCTTACCTCAGTTTAACATAAATTGCCGTTTCTGTGATGAGTGATGGACTGCCTGCACGCGGTATTGACACACAGCTGCGACAATGTTAATAATGGATGGAGGCGGTCAGGCCAAATAGACGAAGTTGCTGTCAGCACAAGAAATGCCACAATTTAGTCCTCCGCTCTCCGCATTTATACGGGATTTTCGAGAAATCTCTCAATTGAATAGGCATATCAGGCACCAATAAAATCAGTTTTGATTGTTTTCAGGCATGGCAAACTCCCAAACTTTATTTCTTTGGCTGTCTCCTCAATTGCCTTAATGATCGGTGCGCTGGAGTGTGTTTGCTTATATACTCTTCTCGTTGGTCCGATTTGCGTCGCGTGATGCTCGTGCGCAACGTACTTTTACTGCTATGCTCGTGCTTTCCGCTCCTCACTGCCACTCTCGTGATTCAGACACCAGGATAGATCTGGAGCTATTGATTACTTATGCTCTAGTGACTCGAGGAAACAGAATATGGTTGACAGTGTATCAGTGGTAAAGTGTTTTATGGCTTGTGCGCCTTATTCAGATAAGAATCCAGCCGAATTAGCTTTGCCAAACGAGCTGACCTACAACACTCGGTCAAATCGTAATGACTGCAAATCAGGTGCCAATCACTCCTCTTACCGACATCCTCCTACGTTGATAGCCAGAGCAACACAGGACAAACATTTATTCAATTTTGCAAACGCTGATCATTTATTTGTCAATTTTTATAACAATTTACCTCATATCTCATAAAAGCCCTGTCCACTATGCTATGGGCTCCAGTGTGATGTAGATATTGCCAAACTAATCGGCTTTGACACATCACTGAGACGCATAAACGTTTTAGCTGTGCAAAAATCTATCGCTAATAACCACAGCAAATTTCTGAAGCCACAGCATAATCGCCCGATACAAAGAACCGGATCGAGTTTTAAAATGCTGAAGATCGAATGTAGGTTAACATGCAGATAAACAAATTTAAATTTAAACCATTTTTTGAGTTTAACTTCGAAGCACTTGTCCAGCCGTGGCTCTCTGATCACGAAATGGCTTTTAGGAACTCTGGTAAAGTGTTGTGTGCAACTAATTACCAAGCTGGCTTGGGCTGCCCGAATAAGTCCCTTACAGCCATGCAATTTTCAGCAAGCATATATATTCTCACTATTTCCGTGAAATGCTTACTGGTGAGAGGGCATTCAAGAAATAATAAGGCTTATTAGGCTAGCTGGCATTGTGTCCTCATACTGCAGGTATTTACAACTCCAGGAAGCCACACCGTTTAAAGGCTTTTAGAGAGTTTTGCTCAATAGACATTCATTTATAAGTTAATAGCTTATTCATTATCAGTCATTTTATAGAGCGAATCAAATAAAGACTGTAGACTGTTTCGCATAGCACATTTAGCAGCAGTACGAATAAGGATGCCATCTAATACCAGTCATTACAAGGCACAATTACAGAGGCATCAAACTCATGTAAAAACCTGTAGATTAGATGACCAGTGGCATTTATGGCGCAGAAATTGGTGATGAGTGCGACGAATAAGACCGCACAGGCATGGGCGATGATATGTAGTTGGGTCAAAATTGGAACGCATATGCCTGTAAGTTGTGCAAACAATCTGGTCTTCTTGTATGCTCGTGTAGCACCAATTATAAAATATCATCGTGCTTGCTTGGTGCGTGCGAACCGTGGATGTGATGGTGTGATGAGCACCAGAGATGTCAGTAATATGACTACACCCATTAGCAATTTACTAAAACAGGTACATGTGCCCGCATTTTCTTATCCATAAAAGCGGTCTCACTTTGCGTGCCGTAGGCTCGAGTAACATACCGTTTTAGATTGGTGCTTTGATTTTGTGATTTAGGGTGTAAAACTTTGTTGTGTGTGTAAATGTTGGATGACTAGTCATACGCGTGTGCAGGGAATTCTATCACCTGGCCAAATTTCCACATTTTATGTCACTTCAAACCAAGACATGCCTGCCCATGCATTTGTAACTTTTCATGCATTCCTAAAGCTAAAAACACCATGGCCTCGTTCGCCCCTACTAGGGATAGCTTAGAAATTGGGGCCGATGCATGCGCAGTTAAATAACTTCCCCAAGTCGCATTATCGTCCATTTTAAGAGACAATCAATTGTCAAAATACAAATGACCTTTAAGCGAAAACCACCAGCTTATGCTTATAATCTTTTTAATGAACCTCTTACTCTCCCGCGAAGTAGTGCTGTCCTTTTGCACCAAACTACTTTGTATTGCCCTCATCAGTGTTTGAGTCCACTACAAAGCACGTAACTTGAGATGACTTTAAAGTGAGTGAAAAATCATAGCTTAAATACAATACAATACAATACAATACATGCAATACAATACAATACAATACAATACAATACAATACAATACAATACAATACACTCAGCTTAGGTGCTTAACTTCGTGGTCACGGTCTCACCGCAATTGTTACTTCATCATATCTCTCTGCAAGGTTAACATAAACGACGCAAGTGTCCAGCTATTCCTTACCGTGCATTAAGAGGCAAATTCAGGAACCTTTTAAAGCAGTAAAAGGAACTATTTGCATAGTGAGGTGTTTGGTATCACAGAAGCGGGTGGTTCACTGCCTAGTGGGGGACTTCATCGATAGAAGATAGTCGCACTGATGGAAAATAAACATGAAAGGCATTTGGATACTGCTCCAGCAGTAGCTTCTTTATGCGTTCAATAAGGTCGCATTGCTTCAAACCATTTGTTAAGATAACTATACAACGTGTAAAAACCACTTTTTAATAACGCTTTAGCAAACTTACTAGTGAGGCATCTGGACGGTAATGAGGCTAGAATTAGGGGCTTGAAAATAGCTTCGAAAAGGCTTGACGTAATAAAATATGAGACAGAAATAGGGACAATTGTCAAAATATGGAGGGCTAAAATGCAGAGAATAGGGGGTTGGTTTAGGAGTGAAAGAGCAAAATAAATGTGGATTTTAATATTTAAGTTTAACTGTAGAAAAACACATTAGCATTTTGATAAACCATTTCAATGACAAAAAACTTCCAATTAATGCAATAAATGTGTTATAAAATGCAATGGGCATTTATTAAGGTGTACGACAAAGGAAGACAAAGATGAGAAAAAAAATAATTGCAAATGTTGCAAGGATTGAGCCTAGCATCTAAACTGAGCAAAATCGTCAGGGATTCTAGGAAAATCGTTAGCTATCAACTTAGGAGGATGTCGGTAAGAGGAGTGATTGGCACCTGATTTGCAGTCATTACGATTTGACCGAGTGTTGTAGGTCAGCTCGTTTGGCAAAGCTAATTCGGCTGGATTCTTATCTGAATAAGGCGCACAAGCCATAAAACACTTTACCACTGATACACTGTCAACCATATTCTGTTTCCTCGAGTCACTAGAGCATAAGTAATCAATAGCTCCAGATCTATCCTGGTGTCTGAATCACGAGAGTGGCAGTGAGGAGCGGAAAGCACGAGCATAGCAGTAAAAGTACGTTGCGCACGAGCATCACGCGACGCAAATCGGACCAACGAGAAGAGTATATAAGCAAACACACTCCAGCGCACCGATCATTAAGGCAATTGAGGAGACAGCCAAAGAAATAAAGTTTGGGAGTTGGCCAAGTCCGTATCCATGGAAGTGGGCACCGTGGGCTGAGGTTGTGAAGGGTCCACCATGTGAGGAGAAGTGTGCATGGTGGCCGGTGCAGAAGCCGCACTGGGGCATGCCGCATGCATGGTCGCCTGTGGCGGCACCACAATATACGCAGCCGTGGGGATGGTTGCAGCAATGGTGGTAGACGACTGAGGTTGCACTTACACCGACGCTAGTGAGCATGCCTCCATATAACATGGCGGCGGAAGAGCTAGTCATCGGTGTACACATTTCCCTCTACTTCGATTTTGCCTCGATTCTGTAGCATAAAATGCATTCCAAATGCCCAAACTGTGTTTTTCATGAGTCGCTGCAACTATTGCAGAGGTTGTATTGGACTCCCAGGTAGATGGGGTGAGCTCAATCAGAACCAAATCTGCACTAATGCATAACGCATGACACAGAACTGCTGCCAGCACATCAGTTCTATTGCAGATGCGTTTTGTGCTAAATGAACCTACAAATGTCTATGGTATGGACATGATTAAATCAGGTGGTCGACTCCATTGCCTGCACATTGACACTGCTTTGCTTTAGCCGTTATGCTCCGCTTAGCTGTTATTTGGCAATGGCTTTGATGCTACCCACTCACTAGCCACACTGCACACTGATGTAAGGGCGCTTGCTTGTAGCATCGCACATAACCAAGCTTGACGCTGCACTGATAGGAGCAATCCTTAACTGTTCATTTAGAGCACTTACGTTGGGTAATATATAAAAAATCGCTGGTTCTGTAATGAAGGCATGGAATAGTAAGTAACCGTTTTATGTCGATTTTTTCATTGTGCACACGAGTGTTTGCATTTTGTGCTGAACAAGAGGAACAAACTATTCCTTTTCAGATCTTGATATTTGTTGCAAATACTAATTGCATTTGCGACTGAAAGGAAGCAGCAAAAGAAAAAATTTATCCCTTTTACATTATTTTTGAATAGCTGAGACCAGGTTGTCCAGCTGTGCCTGCAGTGCTGCATTCGGATATGCGCTCGGTCCTTCTAAGCATTGTTAAGCTGGATTACAACGCCTTTGGGGATGATGGGCCTCACAGTTCTATAAATGATGACAGTAACTGGGCCGCGCTGGTTGAATTTGCCTCCCTGCGCTGTAAGAAATGGGCATCTCTCGGAGGTCAGTTTTAATACACTTGTTTTGTTGAGTGCAGGAAAGAACTAAATTCTTGTTATCTGCTTCACTGGATTGGAGGGCCGTTTTATATGTGAAGATTTCCTTTTTGGAGGATGTTGTGGCCAGCTTTTCAAAATTTTTTGTGGCATGAAGTAGTATTTGACCAGGCAATGCTATCCTCCTTTCCTTTTGCGCAGGTATTATCATAGGACGAGGCAATTGATCAAAATATTCCTCAGCTTACTCTTGCATCAATTGGACACCTCTGTGACACAGACAATGAAGCCTGCATGAACTACAACCCTTCATTAGTCAACACTTAAGTGGCTTCCCTTGACACAATCAATGATGTGATGGCACCACTAACTTTTGCCAAATGCTGCTTTCCTGAAATCGTCTTGCTCGCCTACACAGCTGCGCAGCTAAT
This sequence comes from Taenia multiceps, assembly GCA_001923025.3. Lineage (NCBI taxonomy): Eukaryota > Metazoa > Platyhelminthes > Cestoda > Cyclophyllidea > Taeniidae > Taenia > Taenia multiceps. Next base: position 33,565,944 of record CM010312.1, read on the forward strand.
GAAGGTGAAGCTGCATATGATGCTGCCCAAATATGAGCCAAAAGAATGGCTTGATCTGAGGAGAATTTCCACTAAACCATATGGTAATGCCGCAGAATGTAGATTGGTTTCCAACTGCAGAAATTATAAAGAACTCTTTCAAAGCCAGTTTTGTGGTATTGTAGTCTTAAATGAAGTTTTAAGTCTAAAATTGTAAAAAGGAGGGATCATGATAAGATCGCAGTGGAGTGAGGGAAATGGGAATAGAGATCATAGTCACCAACCGCGGCCAAACTTAAAGGCGGAATTTAGCTTACGTTAGACAATCACAATTGTAGGGACCCTCAAAACTCTAAAATGCACCTCAAAAATGCATGCGAATGTTGTGACGCCTAGGCAGTTACGATGATGGCCGTACTTCAGTGAAATGTGTGATTAGAACACTGACACTTCAAACCTGTTAACATATATTGCAATGAGCTTAGCTCTCCACGCTCCGGGGCTCAAGCTGAAGGATCTCGATGCTTTACCTCTGCCGCATTTACTTGCACCTACTTAGGCAGCTGTGAGCTAGCTGTTACAGCGCGAATGCTTGATATATGATCGTACGAGCTGGAGCCATGCAATCCTGCAATGTGAGTTGATATGGAAATAAAGCTACTGAAACATGAGATGGCACTGATTTGGCTTGCACACTAGTGGTTGTGTTTGTGTTGAAGTGCAGTGCTTAGCAAGGATGGCAAATCTTAGGCTAGGTTGAAGTGAACTTAAGCTGCTGGCCAAATCAATTTTGATCGAGACCGATGGAGATTTAAATAGGCCAGAGTGACTCTCTGACCCCACTTAAGGGCATAAATCTGTACTTGGATGTGTGCATCATAGCGAATTTTTTTTGCTCGGTGTGAGCAGTGCAGTTCAGGTAGAAATTTTCCGCATGAGAGGTCTACAAGGCAGCGTGCATCAAGTTTGCGGCAACGCTAGTTGGAGACGTCGATTCCCCGAGACAAACTCACAATTGCGACCCGCCTTGGCATGTCCAAATGATGCCTGGATGACTGCAGTGCAGTCGTTCCTAATGCAACAAATAAATGCAGGTTAGAAAAGTTTGTGCGTAGTTCATCGGAGTCAGATGGCCTGATTGCGATGTTGAGTAAGAGAGGACTTGTGCGACTTCTTTGATGCTTTCGTATTTAGCGTTGAATCCCCGTTCTATTCCCATACCCTATAGCATGACTACATAAATTGGTAAATGTTTTCAAAACAGTTCCGGTAGCGTCATTTAGGAGCTTACCTTACCAGTATTGGTTTTTCGGCCGCAGGAAATAGGGGCGGTGCGTTAATGCTTACAGTTAGGTCATCGCGTTCGCCTGTAACCTTTATCATCTTGCCATACCAGCAACGGTACAAAGGCTGACAAATGAATGCAGTAAGACAGGGGTGCAAGCATATATGGGCAAGAGATGTAAACAGTTGAATAATGAGTGGAACTCACCAAAGTGATATGGATGAAGATCAGAAGGAAGGAGAAGTGGATTGAGAAGGTGGAAGTTTCATGGCGAGAAAACAAAACAAAAGATAGAGGAAGAGCTAGTTCTGGTCTCACCAAAGGGCAGTAGAAAAGGTGAGCACATGACAGTGCATCAGCGAGTCCGTTAAAATGATAGCTAAGCAGGGTGGATGGGGCACTGTCACGTATTACATAAAACTCATTGTATCAACAAACCGAAGGAACAGTGAGGGGAGGATGAGCCGCCTACAGTAGCGGTGCTGGATTCGAATCTGAGAGGGGACTAGGACACATGAGGATTGTATCTCATTCTTCGATCCCAAAGTGCCAATAGTCCCTACGTGTTTCGATGGACGCTGCTACCTAGGCAACAAAGTTAGGAGCATCATTGCCATCTAAGTCTTTTTCGTGAATTTTGAAATACAAGTAAAGCATAACTAGAATAGCGGAATGCAAAATGATGAGTGAGATTTGCATGCTAGAGTAGAAACATGAATGTGGTCTGGCCTGTACATGGCCTATAAGCCTAGCTTAGTTCAGTCTAGCCTACTACAGCACATCCACTGTGGGCAAGCGACTGGAAACATAGAGTACGATTTTGTGCGTCTGCTACTCTGTATCTGCAATATGATTTATGAATGTGCGCAAAGATAGTCAGATTGTAGGTTTTATTAAGAGATGAGTGACTCACTTCTAAACATAAACATGGAACTTGCAAACGTAAGTTGTCGATGGGTGCTTCTGGTTCCTTGCCTTCGAAAATGCCTGCTTCTAGCTAAAGGGAAGAGTGAGGATGGCTCGGTCTATCCGCCGCAGGCAAGGAAGATATCTATTGAGCTACTTGGGCCAAAGAAACAAGACAATGTTGAAGAAGGAAAGAAAATAGGAAGGGCAGAAAACGATAGGGAAAACGAGTGCAAGAAAACAAGACGATTTTCGATTCTAACTTCTGCGCAGAGTATGTGATTTGATTTGTGTCATGTCGCGATGAATCCTACTTTCGTCCTTTCACTAATTCTTCCATTCAACCATCTATGCATGGTTTTGTCATCCACATTTGAATAACCGCTTTAAAACAAAGAAGATTGTTTAATCTAATAAAATATTAATTTGTAGCAAGAAGGCTTACTTTTGGCACGCAGGCCTAATTAAGATCATTGCCATTTGATCTAGTGTTTGGCTGGTACGTAAAAAATGAAGAAAAAAAGTAAAGTGCACGTTGTTTAAAACACCATTGCCCCTCGAAGTGACAAAAGGTTGCAAATAGAGACTGCATGTACTGCACTTTGACTCGTTGTGGTTGTAGGCCTAGTTTTATCGTCTTAAGTGCCACGTCTCACGAAGATCTTTATTTGTTTTAGCTGTAAAATCTTTCACAATTTTATAGGCCAGATCGAATGTGAAAAATGGGAGTAAACACAGTAAATTATGTTCAACCCTGTGTGCTGCGATGCTTGGGAAATGAGAATCACATAGGTATTGCTGCATAGAAGGCATATCGAAAGTAAAATTCGTGTTACGAAGACAAGCTACAAAATCAGCGTTTCCGAAGCAAACTGGCATAAGCAATCATCAAGACCACTACAAATATTTGTGGTCCTTTCAATTATGTCTATTGCATTAATTTAGAAATTTAAACCCGAGCTGAGAAGAAATGACAGTTCTTTTAACTAAACAATGCTTACAATCTGCAAGCTATTACCCGCACTCACTTAGCAGCTCTACAGCCAGTTTGACGAATGCGCTGAAGGTTTTTCTGATTTGGTATAGATGTTTTGCAGTATTGTTAAAGGCTTAGTGCGCTGGGTTCGGGTAGTTTAAATCTCGCCAATATTCGGACGATTGAGAACGAGCGCATGGTTAAAAGTTGAATTTGGGAGAGGACCGCACTGCATTTATGCACAGTTCAAATGCTTGACTTGCTAATCTAACAAGAATCAATTTTTAGTTCCCATTTGGCATTTGGAGCAATGTCCAAGGGACCGTGTGTGTGACCAGTACGTAATGCAGGGGAATGAACAGAACAGTTGATCTTATAGTCGCACTTATTGGACTGGTCATCGCATCGCCTATGCAGTGAGTGTTATTAGGGCCAGTTTGTACCCCGTTGGTGTTGAGGCAAATCATTAACAGCTATTAAGCATTTGATGCCAGTAGGTTACTTCCTTTTAGCATAATTTCCATCGAGACTAAATAAACTAGGCTTAGTGCTTTGGTGGGGTTCGATGCTAATCTGTGCTCGACGACCGGTAAGTTGGTAAGGTTAGTCGCTGCTTATAAAGTGTTTCCTTGATCTCTTACTAACCTTAATACTTAAATGGAAAATACCATGCTAACCCAGTCATCAGACTTCAAATAAAACATCACCTGAAAGATTTAAATAGCTCGAGAGGCCTGTTTGAAATAGGTAAGCACAGATATAGAGCTAAAAGTGCAATGAGCATAGGCATCAAGTAAAATAATTAGGGACAAGGCGATTGGTACACAGGCGAACACACCTCAGCACACAAGTCAGTTTCAAAGAAAGCAGAGGCAACCAAGAAACAAAGCGCGGAAGCTGGCCACTTTCGTACTCATGAAAGCAGGCACCATGGTGTTGTTGGGTTGTGAAGGCTTCACAACGTGGGCAGAACTGAGCAGGTTGATGTGTGCAAAAGCCGCAGTGGTATCACTGTATGCGCAGCCGTGGAGGTGATAGCAGCAATGGTGTTGAATAGCAAACACGACCGAGGTTGTTCTTACACCGACGCTTATGAAGAAGCCTCCGCATGCCATAAGGTGAAGGGACTAGTCACCGGTGCACAAGCCCTTCTCTACTTCCCCGTTGCTTTGAACGTGTAACGGTTGACATCATTCTTGATTATTGCTTGCGGCTGCTCGAAAATGGCTTGCCGCCTGTGCATTAGCCTGCACCAGCCTCACCCTTGGAGTTTTCCTTCTGGGCACATAGACTGCATCAGCGAATTGGGAGTCCTCTGGTAGCTTTTAACTTATGGCTCCGTTACATCAGCGGGCAAAATACTGTCACATCCCATGTTTCCCTTTTTGTTATTTGAAGATCGTAGGCATTCCTTAGATTTATATCAATTTTAGGATAAATGCCATGCATTTGGCCAAGGGTAGCCTTAAAGTTTAAGTGTGGTTAGCTGAAGGCCTCCCTTCCTTGTCAATCTAGTGATTTGCATAGAACAATGCCATGCACTCCTGGAAATCGTCGTGTATAGTTAAATGTTGGTCCATCCTTACAATGCGCCTATGTACTGTTTAATTGACTTTTGCATCTGATGACATAGCAACACGTGTGTTAGCGTTTTTCATCACAGGGTTTCAATGGTTGGAGGGCGTTGTAGTAGGAAACAGTACACAATCAAAATTATTGGTAGAATTGCGAGCAAGGTGAATAAATGCCACTTGCTTGATAAGATATCCCTACTTGTTGCAATTAGCAGTGAGCGATTCGCCCCTTAGAAAGAGGTAAACGGATTGTGCATGCGGCTTACGGGAAACAGTCACTAAGTTACTTTCTACATTGCGTTTCGTTACCTGTCCCAGTAATTAAGAATTATTTGCGAGCGGACGCGTGTTAAAATTAGATGTGTGGCAGGGTGTCGCATAAAGGTTTTGCGATGTGAAGGATTAATCAATCGCAAAGACGTGCCTTAGTCTACATTAGCATTGCAAATTTCAAAACACATTTACCAGCACAGCGAGTAGAGCTTGCTTCTCAATGGAACCAAAGACCAAACAGCACATCGACTTAGTACTCACGCAGGCAGTAGCGTGTTCTCAACCCTCATGGTCTATTTAGATCAATAGTTGGACTCTTCATTCCCTCTTAGTTTTTGCAGTGAGCTTGCTATTTCAGCCATATAGTTGGCAAAGAACTTGGGTGAACTATCACGGTTTAGGAGATTAAACAAGAACACCTGCTTTAAATAGATCTCTGTAGCCACTATCTCGCTCATCAGAGCGCACGCGTCATGTTCATGTTTTCCCTCTCACCACCTTCTCGTAGGTAGTCGCACTATATTATACGAGTTGCAGTGCTGCCGCCCGCCTAGTGTACGCAAAATTTCGGATTAATTACATTTACTGAAGAACCCAAATGCTGTTGCTTAAAGCCCACGCAATTTAACGGACAACATAAAACTTCTTCATTATTCGATTAATTGAGTATCAACGACTGAGTGAGAAAATACAGTGCATCTTGGTTACCTCATGTCAGTAAGTGATTTCGGTCTTCTCCGAAGTGACACTATAAAAATCAAAACGCCTTCTATTTAACTGTGATAGTGCGTCCTTAACATAGTACATTATTGATGCAAATGCACCATCAAAATGTATTTATATGTGCTTAACAAAGAGTTGCGCAAGCACAAGCTGTGCAAGCGTATCATTAGGATAGGCCGTGCCGCTCTGAAAATCAGTTAATTCTCTGCTTTTGCTAGCTAAAGATTAAGATAATTTTATTCTATCATTACTTATAATGGGTTAGCTCCTCATATGTGATGTACAGAAGCGATTTACTTATCAAAATGAGAAGAATGGTGCAGCGATGCATTAATATTTGATCAATGCACTGGAAGTGTTGCGCACATTTAAGCATGCAAGGTTTTAAAAACAGAGAGGGATGTTGGCGTCTGCTAAAATTATTGAGTTAAGAGAAGAATTATGAGAGCTACGTGCCTATCTGGCAAGCACGCACATGCACGTGGAGAAGAGGACAAATCCTGATTTTATATGTGTTTGTAGGACGAGTCAGCGATCTAATTAGCTTTTACACTATTGTCACGTGTGCACACACACAACCGGAAACCATTCATTAGGCCTAAATACAAAATGTTGATGATATCACTTTTCTCTTGCGAGCCTTACCTCTACTATATTTTGTGAAGTCTCATTGAATTTTGTTAGATTTGAAATATAACATTAGGTTGGCGAGCGTGGGCAAAATAGAGAACATTTGCTTGAGGTGACAAAGAAAACAATGACAAAAGTCCATTGAGTCTCGAAAACCACCAATTTCGCAGCTGCTTTTAATCAATGGGTAACATTTTGAGTTGAAAATTTCTAGCCATATAATTGTGAGGTAAAAAGTTCTAGCCTTACAAATTTGCAAGAATGTATACATACTACCGCAGAATCATTAAGTAAAAATCGTATTGCTGTAGGAATTGCTTGAGGTAAACAAAATTTTGTCGTAGGCAATTCACAGTGTTCAGGGGATGACAGCGTCTGCCTCATGTCATAGCACATTAGCGACTTGTTATTATAGTTGGCACGATGACTTCAGAAATGACTTAAATTACTAAACAAGGCATCATATTAGCCTAGTAGCACTTAATCAAAATAACTGCGATGTTTGCTTCTCTGATTATGCCGGCTTGACTAGCATCTCCATCGCATTGCTAGTTTCTGTTAGCCTATTCTTCTAACACCACTCCCATTTGCTTCTCTTTGGGCGCATTAAGTAATTTTTGTGGGATGCATGGAAACTTCATAACATGCCTACGAAGAAGCTCATCGATTGCATATGAATTGGCCAGTGTGACGTGAAATCCACTATCCATCGCCATGATTTTGGAGATTTTTCAGTAGTTGTTAGTGGGCGGGTCATTGCCTTTTGCGAATGCGTAGACAACTTCTAGTGACATTGCTGATGAACACAAATTATGACGAGGAAACGCGTATGCGAATGATGTGGCTCCTAGCATTTAAATGTCCTCTGCGGTGTAACCAGCAAGTCTCAGTTATCCGCATAAAATTGGTGCATTTAGATTTAATTGTCTACAGCTCGAGTAGTACCCTATCAAGAATAAAATGAATCCAAAAAATAAAGGACCGTTCTCACTGATAATTCTCAGTAGTTGCAAGCAGCATTTCAAAGGACTTACTATAGGCAAGTCGCTACTATCCATGCAAAAATCTGGCCACAAATGTGGGCAAAATAATGCCAAAAGTGTCCCAAATGCTTAAATATAATTTTAGCCCACCCACTTTACACACGAGAATACATGACTAGCCCACGCTAATAAGACTTTCATTTTGAGACTGTCACTCCATTACATCTTCATTTGCTTAAGCTTATAGTGGAGTGGTCTCATATTTAAGTGGCAATATGTAAATGAAGATATTAAGGAATGGCTGCTAAATGGGTTCATACCTCACCGTCTCAGTGGCTATTTTACCACAAACAACGCTGGGTCTCTGAGTGCTTAACCACTAAAGAGCTGGCTCGCAAACCCAAAGGCATTGATGTCTGAGAGAGGAAGATGTCTAGACATCGATGATGCTCAATGCTCGGCAATTCAGGTGCCTTTGCCTTGTTCTAGGCAGGGTTGCAAAGATTTGAAGAAGCGCATGCTACATTCAGAACTCTTCTATTGATATAACTTCGGTGAGACCGAAAGGCACGAAAGCAAATGAATTCTGGTACCACACCCCAGTGAAAATAAATGTGGTACCACTGCTCTCTATGCCACGCGACACGCTACATGCAGCACGTACCACTGATCGATTACACACATGCGACGGGAGAGAACTCAATCACATCGATGCTAGACATGCCATCGCTTGCGATCCTAAGAGCCATTATTCTTCCCATAACCTAGTTCGTCTTATTAACTCCTTCTCCGTTACGAATCGGCCTTTGACCCTTTACCACCCATCCCTTCTTCCTTTGAAGGAGGCCAATGGACTAAAGCAAAGCTTAAATGCGCATATGTAAAAATTGAAAGTAAATCACGACTTCCCTCCCTTTAATTCTTTATTAAATTATTTGCTCTTCATTCTCTTTATTCCTTTTTGCGTACCAGCCAAACACTAAATCAAATGGCAACGATCTTAATTAGGCCAGCGTGCCAAAAGCAAGCCTTCTTGCTACAAATTAATATTTTATTAGATTAAACAATCTTCTTTGTTTTAAAGCGGTTATTCAAATGTGGATGACAAAACCATGCATAGATGGTTGAATGGAAGAATTAGTGAAAGGACGAAAGTAGGATTCATCGCGACATGACACAAATCAAATCACATACTCTGCGCAGAAGTTAGAATCGAAAATCGTCTTGTTTTCTTGCACTCGTTTTCCCTATCGTTTTCTGCCCTTCCTATTTTCTTTCCTTCTTCAACATTGTCTTGTTTCTTTGGCCCAAGTAGCTCAATAGATATCTTCCTTGCCTGCGGCGGATAGACCGAGCCATCCTCACTCTTCCCTTTAGCTAGAAGCAGGCATTTTCGAAGGCAAGGAACCAGAAGCACCCATCGACAACTTACGTTTGCAAGTTCCATGTTTATGTTTAGAAGTGAGTCACTCATCTCTTAATAAAACCTACAATCTGACTATCTTTGCGCACATTCATAAATCATATTGCAGATACAGAGTAGCAGACGCACAAAATCGTACTCTATGTTTCCAGTCGCTTGCCCACAGTGGATGTGCTGTAGTAGGCTAGACTGAACTAAGCTAGGCTTATAGGCCATGTACAGGCCAGACCACATTCATGTTTCTACTCTAGCATGCAAATCTCACTCATCATTTTGCATTCCGCTATTCTAGTTATGCTTTACTTGTATTTCAAAATTCACGAAAAAGACTTAGATGGCAATGATGCTCCTAACTTTGTTGCCTAGGTAGCAGCGTCCATCGAAACACGTAGGGACTATTGGCACTTTGGGATCGAAGAATGAGATACAATCCTCATGTGTCCTAGTCCCCTCTCAGATTCGAATCCAGCACCGCTACTGTAGGCGGCTCATCCTCCCCTCACTGTTCCTTCGGTTTGTTGATACAATGAGTTTTATGTAATACGTGACAGTGCCCCATCCACCCTGCTTAGCTATCATTTTAACGGACTCGCTGATGCACTGTCATGTGCTCACCTTTTCTACTGCCCTTTGGTGAGACCAGAACTAGCTCTTCCTCTATCTTTTGTTTTGTTTTCTCGCCATGAAACTTCCACCTTCTCAATCCACTTCTCCTTCCTTCTGATCTTCATCCATATCACTTTGGTGAGTTCCACTCATTATTCAACTGTTTACATCTCTTGCCCATATATGCTTGCACCCCTGTCTTACTGCATTCATTTGTCAGCCTTTGTACCGTTGCTAATGCTGGAAGTTGATCAGACTGCACTGAACTTTACTGATGACCGTATCTTACCCCTTCCTGTCCCGTTCTATGCCAGCATCCATGTTTTATGTTTCCATTTACTACCTCAGCATATTTTAGATCCCACCCATCAGGTCTTCCATCCTCTTGTACTCGCCGAAATAAAAGTAAGCACGTCAATACATTATAAGTTCGCAATTTGTATTCTAGCTGGGCTTCTACTTACCACGTTGCCAATGTCTACCTTTTGTCCTTTCAGTCGATCTCTACCGCAGTCTCACAGCAACGAGCATCTACGTAGAGGCAGACAATCATAAGGCTGCTAAAAGGGGAATTGTCCTTTTCTACTTGTCGACTTTACCAGCAGGTTCGGTAGTTATCTCAAAGTCGAGTAGATTTTTGCCTCTCCATGGAATGGTTTACTTATTTAGGCAAGAAATGCATGGATTTAGAACAGGTGATGCAAGATCGACTATTAAAGAATGATGGAAGAGCGCAATGAGGGGTAAGAATTCGGTCAAACAATACAGCTTTGGCTCGCTGATTTTTGATTCTGAAAATAAACATCAGATGCTTCTGCCTTTGCATCAGAAGTCGTTTAGCTTATGCGCCTTGCAGGGTTTTTTATTATTGAGCGCAAAGATGCCGTCGCCCCCGGCGGCTGCCAACGCCATGATAGCAACTTTGCTAATCTATCTCTCAAATTGTCACCAATTCGTAGGCAGATTAGTTATCCTCCCTAAAACAATGACTTGTAACACCAACAGTGGCTTTTAAAGGCAGAAGTAGTGCAAACGTTTTGAAGCATTCTAACATTCGTTTCGAACTCTGTGCATAAGCGCGTTTCCAACTTCGTGATGCTTAAGCATGGATAGCTGACCAGTCCAGAAATTCGAGAGCTCAAATTCATGCCTTTAGATAAGTCGTGATAGTAACCTTTATCGCAAAAGTTGCATCGTATATGCATTATGCATTGATAAGCCCATGAAGAACCCATTTAGAACATTTAAACACACATAAGGGAGGGCATTAGTGAGTCGCTTTTTCACTTATCTTGCTTTTGTTGGCAGTTTTTAGCTTTGGCACAATAGAATTGCTTGGAATTGTCTCTTTCAGCGTCGATAAGGAATGATGCACTTGCCCTAGTAATGGGGATATAATGCCCCTTTTAGTGATTGAGCATCACTTTTACGTCTGCTAATCAGCTAGTTGATCGATCAGCCTATCAACCAGTCAGAGAGTCAGCGAGCCTTTATGCGATGAGCACCTTGTCGCTTGATCGAGGACAACTAACATTCCTTAATGGTGTTTTTCATCACTCCATTTGTTTGCCTTGCAGGTGCCTTTCGAATGCTTGTTGTCCTTAGTGATGGTAGTTTCTAAGCCAAACGCACTGTATTTTCTCTGCCCCCGTAAATTCTTTCCTAACTTTCTTTTAAATGTAAAGCTAATCCGCCTATGGCAATAACTAAGCATCAGCTAGTGCCTGACTCAGCTGCCTAAAAGAATTTTTATTTGAATGTTTTGACACTAGAGCTATGCATCGAAATATCAAAATAGCATGGCCGTATTCCGTCAACCGCATTACTTAATTTCCGCACTAATCTGTGCATAGGGCTTGTTAAAATATAGTATTATGAAAATTTCCCCGGTTAGTTAACATGGCCCATTCTTTCGTACTTTCTGATCGCATCAGTCAATATCATATGACATCCAATGTCTGTATGAGCTCAATCATTTCTCGGTGATATTTTTGATCCACTTTTACCGGTGCATAACCATGTCACTTTGGAATGTACCATTTGCACCAAATCTTAGTATTTAGACCATAATTCTTCCTCATTTAGCATTCAATATCAATAGAGTTGTGAGTAGATTGGCTTTCTTAAAACGCGCATGGTTTGACGTGTTAAATGAATAGGCAATCAGTTCATCCCTTCCTCATCACTAACGATGCCTGAAGAGTTGTAGATCAGGTGTCAAAGTCAACGTTCACTTTAGGATGTTGCTATGCTCTTCCTTGATATTACCGAGGCTAATGCAATACAAGCGCACTGACCACCATAAATTTTGCTCTAAATGCCCAAACTGGGCTTTACCACCTATGTTCGTCACGCAGTGCTGCACTATGCACCACCGTGCATAGTTTTTCCCTTAAACTTTTTATTTTCGTTGATTTAAAGCATTCACCTATCTAAATAGTCAGTTACATGTACCTAAGCTGTGGTTTTGTGCCCAAGCCTTGAACAACTTACGTTTTTGAGAGCTTTAGCCCTGATCAACGATTTTTAAATGGTTGATTCTCTGTTTGCTTAATTTCCCGGATCGATCATTACAGTCACCACCTTCGCATTATTGCTTACCTTGCTATGGTGTAAATGATATCTGTTCATTTCCATAACCTCCGCCCACTACGCGTTAAGAAGGCATTGTAAAATTCAAACTGTAGAAATAGTTACATGCGTACAAATTTACAAAGGAAAGGAAATACAAGAGCAAATAAGAATGTGCAAAGTGGGTACAAGTGAGGATAGGTATTAGTGTGATGGTGCAATAATTGGCTTAGATAAGCAATTATAAAAATAATAACACAGAAGAATTTAGACTTACGCTCTTTGACAAAAGTTGTGCTCCCGTCCGCCTTCCCCACCAGTCTCGACTCAAAAGCTACGCCTGCATACAATTTACACTTGCCCTTAAATGATGACAAGATTACCGTACAATGTATTGTACTGAAGGAAAGGAAATCACATCATTGAACGCAACTCAAAGGACTGTAAGAAACGAATATTTCTTCTGATACTGTGTCCACTTTTCCCGTAGGGTCGTGGCTAGCTAGCTGATGATACCAACTTGATGGCAGGTTTTTTGTAGGTAACGGGATCAAATTTGTAGTAATGGCTTTGCATCTAAGTGTCGCTGGTGTTTTAAATGGCTTATGAAGGCCCTCAATTAAAATCAACAGAGAATGTTTTGATTTTATCCTTTCACAAGTATTAGTAGGCTGAAGAAAGATTGTCATTCAGCCACTTAAACAGTGCTCAATTTGATACATTGGGAAGTTTAAAGTGGTTGATTAATGTGAGAAATCGCAATTGTTTTCCACACACAAAACGTCGATGCAAGAGTGAAATTGCCAGTACTACTAACTAAGAACTGTGTTAGACGCATCATCAATGCCAAGTCAGTTGACAGGGATTCTCAAGTTTATTAATCCTGCTTAGTTAGCGCCAAAGATCTACTGGAACAGATTATTTATTTGTTGTCCCCTCTAAAATCGCTGAACTCTCCATCCCTCTCTAACGCATTTAACATCCTCTACGTTCCGTTGTTTCTTAAAGTCACGTTATCCATAAAAATAACCAACGCATACGAATTGCATACACACATAAATACGTTTCTATTTTTTGCGCTAACATTGCGCCTTTTTTGACTTTTGACCTAGCATTATCTGATACTTGGGTTCGCTAAAAGACATAAAGACCTGGAAGGCACAAACTGAGCTCTGCACAATCACTGACGACTCAACGCAGGCAAATGCACCAGTTATACTTGTTCAACTTTGTTTGATTTCGTTTGAAGGCAATAGATCAATGTCGATTTCAAACTGGCTTTTGTGCCAATAAATTCAAAGATCACCTGATTTACAATATAATGCGTAAATCACGATTCCTAGGTTTCTTTGAAAACGGCTAAAATCTAGTTTTACAAGTGAGCTAGGCATTGCTATTATACATCTCAAGGTTCCAACGGATATAGTCAGTCAAGCTGACTTACCTCATGTTCAACATGCACAGCAATGCTGCACGTAGATCTTCGACAGATTTGAATGCATGATTCCACTGTCAATGCGAGTACTAATGGCTGTATTTTGCTATTGTATGCTGTATTTCTAAGGACTGTGAACTCAGCAAAAGCATAACCAATTGATGCGGTCACCAAAATCAGCACTTCTGTCCTCATTTTTGAGTCAGAATTAGTTTTGTGCACAGGTTACAGGCGCATCGGTTTGATTGGCTGAACGACAGTCTAAGTGACTGGCCAGTGCATTTTCTTAATTCCTTTTTGTAGCCTTCGTGTTGAAGAAAGCAGTCGAATTAAACTGTCCTAAATAATGTAATAAGAGCTCAAGATGTGCAAAATAGTTAGTGTTGCGATTCATAACGAAATTAGTTTTGTTGATCATATGCTGGGAGGAGTGGCTTTAACAGTCTTGAAGCACTAGAAGTATAGATACAGAACCATACATGCATAGTAGCAAGCACGCTTTGGCTTGACGAGCACCAAAACCACAGGCAAGCTTTTTTGGTCCATAAAGCAAATACTACTACTTGTCCACAAACTAGACACATCTACAGCCATGCGGTTGATCTACTTACTAATTAGATCAGTATCAAAATTCCTTCGCGAAATTGCACTGAGTGCAATTATTTCTCAAATAGAGCATCGTCTCACTAAATTTTTAAGAGGAGTAAAGTTAGGTTGCAGCAGGATAAGTAATACCGTCACCCAGCAGCTTACAATATTCAACCCTCTACACCCATAAAATTTTGTACAATCCTCATACTATCATCAACAACAAATACTTTTCTTTGCAAAATTTGCTTCGTGGGCAACTTCAAGTGTCATTGCTACGGGATAGCAAGGAAGATACAATATCCACATGCTAAACCCACAAAATATACCAGGGCATTGCATTATGTAGCCCTATTTTCCCAGCCACAACCACTTCCATTTATGAACCAAACGCAAAGTGAGAATTTAGTGTTTTGCTTTTAGGTGAAACAAGTAATGGACTTTGAACTAATTTGAGCACGCAAATACTGATGTGGGGTTCCTATATGGAGCCATCCATTCTTCTATTTTCATTTACAGACACAGCTTAGGCTGCCGCGATTTAACATCTTTGGTATAAACTGAAGTAACTTTAATTAGCATGGTGGGAAAGTTTATGGAACGCAGCGCAGCGATTTTAGACATCAAGAGCTTATTTATTCTACACGTGCTCAAGCGGGCGATCCAGGTGTGTGAAAGCAGGTGGCCGATTGGAAGCGTGAATACATGTTGATAGGATCAGACTTGTTCCCCGGCCCTTATGCTTCAGCTGGAGTCTTCTATTTTGCTTCACATACTCGTTTCGGTGCTCAAAATCAAGACCTCTTTTTCAATTTACTGCACACTGTACAAAACTGCATGCAGCGAGGCAGACCTAAGCTGTAAGATGGGGATTGTTTGCAGAGACGGATCTAATAGCCAGAGAGCAGTAACTGTTCAATAACGCCATTGAGATCAGCTGCACGTATTCTAGATAGTGGTGAAAATGAAATGAATGTTTACATTCAATAAAGTAAAGCCACACTTTATTGAGCCGCTAAATAAGGCTTTTTAGGCAAATTTTTGGTGTGTATGAAACGAATTTTAGCACTGAGGACACATGCTCTCTGTGGTATAGTCACCGTCGCATTGATTTTAACGAGAGTCACCACCGTCTTTCTCATTACTTTAGAAACCCAAAAATTCTTGCCTATCAGTTTGTTGCAATGCTAGGCAGTAGAACTAAGTAGAAGCGATAAACCATGCGTTTTAATTCACCAGTTTGAATACGAACCCAATTTTCAAACGCATTGTCCCTAATGAATCAAACTATTGCCATGGACATAGAAAGGCATTTTACTCCTAATTTTAGCCTATAATTTGACAAACGTTTGGACGAACGGATTATAGAAGTGGATTTTTGACAGCAGTAAGTCACTTTTAAAGATGTGAATGCAACAAGCTTCAAAAGGCTATCCTCGATTAGAACCTGCTTTATTTGGTTGTGTACAGGTCCGTAACCATACCACTTCCAAATAAGAAACTCGATGTAATGGTTAACCTGCTGTTGCATAGTGCAAAACGCGGAAAGATGCCAAGTTGTCGCTTGCATTGAAGGGCATGCAGGGCCAATTAGAACTCGTTTCCGGTATTATGTGCAACTATTCCTGTGAGACATGCTGGGAAATGAATGCCAGCAGAACATCTTGGTATTCTTCCCAAAATGTTACTTCATTAATGTTCGGAAGTTTTGCTTTAGCTCCAAGGTAAGAATACGAGCGAAAGAGGCTATTGTGGAGAAAACAGGGAAAAAAGTGATTCTTGCAACATGTGCAACTAACGGTTTGGGTGGAACACTTTAGCCTTTTTACAACGCTAACAATAGGCTCTACCTCCACCTTGATTAATCTTACGGTTGTGACCAATTCTTTGTTCTGTTAATCATTGAGCCCTTGTCCACCTTCCAAAACAACGAAAATGTACCACAACTCGTAGTTAACAATAGAAAATCAGCTTTAACACAAGCAAAATAGAAACAATGGGCTCAATCATATTCAAAATAGTGCCTAGCAGCTAATTCCTAACCCTTACTATGTAGCAGAAGTCGTAGCATGTTTTTAATAACCAAGGTACTGCACTCACTGTCCTTAACACCTCAAAAGTTAAAACAAAGTACGGTTATAATAGAAATAAGAGCTTTTAGCCACTCATTAAATGAACCTAAGTACTTGTCTTTATATATCCAATAACGATCAGAGTAGATTTAACCTCTCCATGTGCCTCAGCTTCCGCCACCGACTCCGCTCTCAACTCTGTTGGGAAAACACAACAATAATAAAAAGAACGGGCCACCTTCAACGCAGTCAGCAAAGTAGACACCTAATCACTCTTAACGACCACAGCTTAAATCATTATGCCAACATGCTTGTAATATTTTAGCGACACACTTACTTAGTACTAATATGTAGGAGCAGGTACTTGCAGTGATGTGCGTTGCTCGCCTCCATCTCTCCCTCCTATGTGTAAAATTATGAGCCCATGATGTCTACCTTAAAGCCGGTGGTGCCATACAACCAAATCATTAGCTAGAGAATTTGTGACTGTCTACTCCACCCTCTTATGATCCTTGTAGAAAGCAATAACAAACGCATAAAAGAGAAAATATCCTACTTTATGGAGTCTAGAAATTAAAAGTTTACAGATTAAAAGCATTTGTGGGTTCGTTTGCACCCGGGGAATGGCAGCAGCATTGGGCACGAGAATAATTCATCTTGAGCGGCAAATAAATCAATACTTGGTAAATTACTTTGTAAAATCGTCTAAACTAACTGGTCACTGGTGCCTTCTTATTACCACTTTATTTTACAGGCGATCTCTTTGACATGCTGCTGCCAATGTTGGGCGTCTACCAGGAATACGTCCGCAACCATCACTATTCGCTTCAAGTCCTGGCCGAGTATAAAATGAAGGAGGAGTTCACTCGAATGCTAAAACGATGCGAGGAGAAATCGCAATGTGAAGGGAGGTCGATTGAATCCTTCCTCACCACTCCTATGTATCAGGTGAGCTTGAGTTGCCTGCTTAAATAGACTTTCAGTAATTTATTAGATCTAGGCAACACTGCCTAAATTCTTTTTCTTTAGCCAAATCCATTTAAATTTTTGTAAATAAGATCTTTACTTAAGCTAAATGCAGGGTACTAAAACAGATTCTAAAACTTTGCTTAATAAATTGCTCATCTTTTCTCTCGATTGCCATCTCCGACGGCTCTTTATGTCAAACTTCTGCGCAAACTGTTGCAAATTAATTACATGTCTGCTCCTATTACTTAACTTCAATATACAAACGCATTTTACAACTCGGGGCATGGAGGATGCTCTTAAACGATTCGGCCTCATGCACCAAGTCGTTGCACCGATCGGCATCAATCAAAACAGGTGCACAATAAATAAATGAAACATTTATCATCAGATCATGGACTCATTTAATGTCACTTCCTTAACACCAGCATTTTGTGCCTCATAGTTGCTCAACTATCCCAAATGAGTCATTTTATCCGCTTTACAATTAAGAAAGTTGTCATTTGTTCGCCTGAAACACTTTTTGCCATTTTCACTGATTTTGGTTTCTAAAATGAACTGCAAAACTGTGCAAACCGCGCAAAAATGCCATGCACTAGAATAAGTCCTCAGAGACCCAGCCATTCCCCAGGAAGAAGCAGGTCTTAGAAATCGGCCAAAGAGATAAAGTTGGTGCAGTTTATGGTCCAGATTTTCTCTATTAACCCTACAGATATGGCATTCTAGGTCTTCCTTAACTTTACGGCGGCTTGTAGTAGTAGGAAGGAACATTTATACTTATTAAGGAGTTACAGTTGTGAAAGAAAGGTCACGACATCAGATAAAGGTAAAAAAATAAAGGAAATCACGATCCTGCTTCGTTTAGTAAATGCACTACCTAAAATCAAGTGTCTGTGACAGACTCGAAGTTTTTTATAAGTGCCTAGGGTTTTGCATCCAGAGGATTCCACTGTGAAGCCAAGTCTGGTTTCCGTAATCCCTGATTGCTGCTACTCATCTTTAGGTGTTGGGTAAATAACACTTTTTTTGCCTGTCTTAATTACTTAAAAAAGTCCCAAAAATTTTGCTTTTTGCTTCTTCAGAAGAGAGTGAGGTATTTTGGACACGGTGCGTCAGATTGAGGGAATGCTTTATCGATAAGCTAAGGCAGTGGTCGTCACTTACTGGTAAAGTCTACTGCATAATTGCCTGTAGTAGTCGATTAGGGGGGCGGTATTAGCATTTAACCATTCACGAGTTGTCGTGGATAGAGCTGTGCCCGCATCATAGGCACAAACGAATCTCCATCGGCATACATCAAAGGAAGGAAGTCCTGTCAGCAGAGGGGTGATTAAGGGATTCCTTCGTGCGTAAAAATTTAATCTACAATGCTTGGCAGTGTTCAATCTTCTGCAACTCCTTTGAATGTAGCAAAAGAATCAATAAATGCATTTTAATTGTTTTAGAGCAAGACCTCCCACCTAATGCATTTAGTAGTACGTATTCCTCGATCTTATCCAATTACAGATCCCCCGCTAACTCGTCACGCTGCACGAAATTCTTGCTTACACACCCCACGAACATGTCGATAGAACGAATTTAGAGCATGCAAAGAGAAAATTGGAGACGCTGTCTCAAGTAGGTTCCCTTCTTTTAGCTCGATTGCAACAACAACCTCATTTTACTTACTTTTCTTTGAAAGGTGATTCATGATGAGGTAAGTGAGACAGAGAACATTCGCAAAAACCTCGCGATCAAACGCATGCTTTCTGATGGGTGTGACATCCTTCTCGATGAAAATCAGGTGTTTGAGAGACAGGGTGAGTCTACTTTTGCTGCATGAGTGTTATAGGTGATATTGCATTATCATGAACTGTCTTTAGAAGTATAAATGCTTTTCCTTGGTTGCTTTTAAGCCTTTAGCGTTCTAACCACTTCATTTTCTACCTCTGTTTGTTTTCTCGTTTTAGTTTTAGTAGTCTTAGAGCAAAAGGGTTGTATCTGGAGTGATTTGAACATGCATAAACGGTGTCGGGTGCTTCAGGAGAGCTTGATCCCTAATGTAGACAATGGGTAGCAACAAAGCGTGGAATCCGCCATGCTCATGGTGAAATATGTCGTACACATTTAACCTTAGCTTTTAAGTCGTGTTGGAAAGACTTGGGATTAGCGGAACTTAGAATACACCTTAAAATATGAGCAAAACAACTCCACAATTTAATCTAAAGTTAATCCTCCGTGCGTAAACATACGCCTTCTAATGCATAAAAGCAATAACACTGGCAGGTTATGGTTTGCTTTGCCTATTCATGTGCGTTGTATCTTGCTGGTCTACGCCAGGTAATCTAGCGCAGGTGACAATGAACAAGGCAATCTATCCCTGCCCACGAATCACTCAACTTAGTTCCTCATCGTGTGAGAAAAAGGAGAGGTTGAGGCAGGTCTTCCTCTTTACCAACCACCTTCTCATCGCAACGAGGATAAATTCCGGGCGACTCAAATTGGCTAAGGTAAATAATATGTCAACTAAACGACTTTGAAGAAGCTATTATTTATTTCACTGTAAGTAGTCACGACCTGTTGCGAACTAGTCATCTATTTTGTGTATTTGTCTTGACAAACGCTACGCTATCTACACTCAGTGCACTCAGTGATCCAAATGAATTTTGGAATCAAGTTAAAGGCTGGCGCAAACATTTGCTAAAGCTGTAAATGGAAGTCATGTAACAAAATGCGTTCCTTTGAATGTCAAAATTATTCTTTAGAATGGAAGGAGGAAGCAACTGTCGAACGCTCGGCATCTAATTTCCACAATTGTTAAGGCCATCATCAAGAGTGACTGTGCCACTATGAGGCAGCAAATAATCCAATAGTTTATGTTTACCGTCTCCACTCTCGTGCTTCTTGCAAGGAATGGCCGTAGAAGACTGAGTAATTGGCGTAAAGGGCGTGGGAGAGAAAAAAACACGGAATAAATTGCAGTCGAATTGGTAATTGTCCTGACGATACCGTCTATTTTGGTTGCTGTTAAAGACGTCATTTGTCTAAATTTTACTCCGATGCACCGTAATGTGGGCAAAATATAGGTTTAATACTTCAAGTCTACAAGGTTTTGTTAATTAGATGGTTAAATCAGTTGCATTATAATGTCATAAGGTGCGCTTTACCTCTGCTAGTACAAGCCCCGTTCTTCACGAGAGCATATGGCTTATCCAAAGCACCCTGAACAGTGAAGCACGAGGCCTACTTCAGTGGTACAAACGTCCTTCATACAAACAGCCAATATGTTTGCTGCAGTACATTACACGTTTGATCCCGCCTCTAGTCACCAGAAATCAAGATTGCCAGGCGAATCTCATATCCTTTGCAAACAGAGTGTGAGGTGCGAATCGAAAACGGGTAGTCACAATCATCTACTTGCAGCACATTGCACTCATTCCTAGCAAAACAATGACGGGCAAAAATAGCGCGTGGGGCTATCAAAATAATCTAAGATATCCTTGTTAAACATAGACTGTGGCAAGTTGCTCATGCTTTAAAATCTATTTACCTAGCTGGCGAAATTGCAATAAGGCATCAGTCCTAGCATTTCGAAATGCCCAGCATTTTAAGTCCTCAACATTCGGCATTCATGAAAAAAAAGAAGAGGTAAAACCCGCATTTGGATGGTAATTTAGGCAAAATTTGAGAGGGAAGAGAATTAAGGCAGTGGTATCTGAAGTGTGTAGGAGATAATATTGGGCTAGTAAGTTGGAAGTATGTATAATATTAACGACTAACGGCAACATGATAGAAATTAGGCCCTGACAAACTCCTCTTGAGCATCAATTCAGTAGAATAATATTCCATTTCAAAATACAGTGGCTAAGACTGTTAGAAGTAAAGGCAGACTGCACTTTACAGATGTCAACAAAACTAATCGAAGCATTCGTAAAGTTGCTCAAGAGCTAGGTATGGGATTGACTCATTGGAATACTTGCAGTCGACGCAATCGGGAAGAATTGTAAGCGCTGCGCAGTTCTGCAGCAGAAGCACGCGAGATGGCAACTGTAACTCCCCAACCTACTGTCTTAAAAAAAAGGCTGTTTTGAAATGGTGATCTATTACTAGTTCAACACCAGTGTCTGTTAAATGCGTCCCACTCCCTAGGCGACCTCCGCTAGACTACAACCAAAATCCTAACTCTGGTGCACCAATTTTACAAATCGACTATGCGATGCACCATTTAGTGGCTTTGGCATTCTACCTCACAACTTTCTGCCTTTAAAGTTTGCAAGATAATGCTTGGGTCTAAAAGTTGTAAACATTTTTGCGCCTGTACATTTATTCTCTGACAAGTTAAGCTATTAAATCTCAATCACAAGAATGGGCAATAAAGACGTTGGCGAATTTCCATCACTTTGTGTCATCAGTCACCCTAGATAATTCGCTGCATTGGTTGTAGCAGCAGCACTAGAAATCAAGTTCACTTGCACGGAAGGCGAAAGGTCGTGCCAGCTACCACTGAACTAGTCCCACGGCACCTGCCATAAGTAAACGCTATAAAATCTCATTGATTTTTTTGCGTTGAGGAAAATTTTACGACGCTGCTGCCTTAACAAAGGGTGGAATTGAGTGCTGATTGTCTGTCGGCCTGCCATTTGATGGTCAGACAAGGACGCGAGAGTGCGGACATAGCCACCCGAAATGAGAGGATGTTGACTATGATACCGATTTCTCCTCTCACCGGTCTCCTGAGGAGATGGACGAGGACTAGAACAAATTAGACTGTCGGTCTCTTAAGAACCGGTATAACTACCAACTGAACCAAAATAAGCATTTTATTGACATTAAGTCGAACGGCGAAATAGGCTAAACAAAACAAGGAAGTAGGTGGGTGAACAAACCAGGTAACTAGTCGGTCAGCTAAATAATAAGGGCAGTCTCCATCCTGTGCTATGTTGTCTATCAATCTCCTAGACTTTCACTCCTGCAAATTACACTCTGTCCCCAACAACAGTCTCCCAACGATGTCATTAAACTCAATGTTAAGCAACTCCCTTTCTCAAATCAGTCTTCTGCCTTCTTTTAATGTCCTCTGCTCAGATCCGGTCATTTGCGACTCAACACTCACCAAGGCCTCACCCACAACTATCGAACGGAGAACAATCTCAGTGATCTACAACGGCTAACCAAAGGTAATGATGGCGAGATTGAACTTGCGGAGGACTACGGGTCACGATGTGACCTGTCTCACTATCGGACTATGGCGAGTCAGAAGATGGAATGGGGAGAGGCGTGACAACAAATTATTTCCTCTACACATATGTGGTTACTTTCTGTGCTACAATGTGCTGCTGTCACATGCTTTATCCCATTCTGATTGGTCCCACTCCCTTTCACGTCCACGTCCTCCCGCCTTTCCTCCAACCAGATGGGATGATTGCACCGTCCATCCATATCTAAGGTCGTCATCTTTCATTGACTGACTGAACAGCAGTTCATTTCAGTTTATTAGCAAGGTAATCAGTGCACTTGGCACTGTAATTTACTCAAATTTGGATATGATGGGTTAATCTGAAGCCGTCCGCTACTCATCCACCATAACACGCTTCCACAGGCAGCACCACCTTCGAGAGTGCAAGCTTGCAGAATGCGACCCGCTCATGCGTAAGAAGACTTCACACTCACATCCATCTTACTGCTTGTAGCAATTTCATTGCGCATGCGGCTTAACCGGCAGGACGGCAATTGCCACTACTTTGCCTGCTCATCCAGACCCAACCACTGGCTCGTTGAAATCAGATCGTCAATAGCATTGTCGGGAAACGATGATGCTGACGTCAGCCTCACCAATGAAAGCGGATCGAAAGTGGGTAAAGGCAGAGTCAGGAGATGAGACAGAGCTGATAGATCTTGCTTAAGCACAAAAAAATTATATTTGATCAAAACGCCACTTACCAGCTGTTTTGTATAGCACCCATGCAAATATTGACAAGACGGGGAATTTTGTTCGTGTTCGTGTTCGTTTTATTACAACTTTATCCGGAAGGTGAGGAGGGGATAGTACCTTTGGTAAACACATCCACTAATTTAACCTGCTTACATTTTTACGCAATTTTAAGGGTCCTGTGCATCAGGATAGCAGAAGGTGTAAAGACGAATCCACATGAGAAACAATCTGTAGGTGGGAACAGGTCAATAGCATTCTGAATCGACCCTTGTCTGTTGATGCATTTAACGACGGGAAGCTCAAAAAGAGACCAAGAGATTCTCACTTGTCAAGATAATGTTACGAGAGAATCTAATTGATCTTAAGGTTTAGAACGTGTGGACTACTGATGGCGTCATCAATTTGGCTGCTATGCGAAATGGCACGAAGGCTGAAGGCAGTGGAAGAAAGTGAGCTTGCGCTTAGCTCTATCAAGGCACGAATTCAATTTTCCTGCAGAACATGAAAAACGCTTTCTCGCACTGTAAGTGATTTTACCAAATGGCTTACCTGGTCACAGAAGCCATTCAAAAGCCCGGTTGCCCTAGAGGATGTTCAGAAGTTGAGCAAGTCACAGACTTATCCAGCACTAACGGGGAATTATTGGATAAGGTGTAGGATACCACGTTTGTCGGTTTATTTGATTCACCGCTACAAAGTACTTCTCAGCGAAAATGCCCTTCGTTATTGGAAGACTACATGGTGGACGTGGAGAGGCTAACGAGTATAGAGTATTCACTGGACCTATAATTGTTGGGCAAAAAGCGAGCGCTTGTGCAAGTTCTTACTCAAAATGCAAACCAGTGAACAAAGTATGAGGACGAAGCCCACTATGAGGTGGTCCATCTTAGTGCAAATATCCACTGCATGTAAATACTAAAATATTCCGTCATTTATCAGGTGCGGGAAACTTTGAAGAAAATACTCTGTCTCATCTATGCCGTTCATGGGACGCTGCTTTCACTATCACCAGAAATTGCCAAGATCGAGTGCTTTAAGAAGGCAGGCAATTACCGCTCGATTTAAGCTGCCAGACTGGCAATTTGAGATGTTAATTTAATTCCTTTCAGTCCAGAGCACCAAATCAAAACTGCGCCGGTAATTAGTGGTTATAAAACAAAGAGTTATGTTGGTGTGCACTCCTCAACAATGGATAGATGGGTTTATAAAGAAGGTGCTATCGATTGTTCCCCATAGATGTCGGGTTACTCGATTGCCTTGCAAACACAGCACACTACTGCCTTACATTTAAGTGGGGCATCGATATGGTAAAGTGCCTTCTGGACCCCAGGAATGTAACCTCCTCTTTTTAAAAAGGAAAGAATTTAGTGGAACGTGCTCTGACCATTACAGCTTACAAACAACGGGTGCGAAGGTCTTCCCCCTTTAGGGCGCTTCGCATGCTAAAAATCCGTCACGAGTTGTGCCATTTACAGTCAGTTCCTGTTTCCAGATAGCATACAGGTTTGAATTGATCAAATAGCATAGCGATGAGGATCTGAACATGACCGCATATTTATAAGGCAAATGATAGGGCGTAAAATGCTGCTCCTGCTTGTGTTGGAGGATTATATGCTCATAGGCACATCAAAGTTACCTAAGTCGCAAAGGACGCAAGCGTTCGAAATGTTGCCTTTATATTTTTAGTCAACCACTCTCTTTCTTTACCCCTTTCCAAACACGTTTTCCCTGCTTACTGCTCTCAGATCAAGAATTACCATCGTCTGTAATAAATATAGCACAAAGCACGAAGTCATGGAAGCACAAGTCAAATAACAACAAAGTAGGCATCGTGGCGCATTGACCTGAGAAATGCACTAGTGTCAGACGTAGACGAGTTGTCTGGCCTATTGTCAGGACTCTAAATTGCTCTTGCGAACTTCCAACTCTAAGTGATATTTGCAGCTCATCACCTGTAATCCAAAAGACCCGGGTGCACCCATTCTTGCTCGATATCGACCGTGGTCTACCATTGTTTTGTTCGATGTTAATCGTTCCTAAATACGCACATCTACTTGGCAGGCATCAAACCATCAATGTTGGGCCCAGCATCCA
This sequence comes from Taenia multiceps, assembly GCA_001923025.3. NCBI lineage: Eukaryota > Metazoa > Platyhelminthes > Cestoda > Cyclophyllidea > Taeniidae > Taenia > Taenia multiceps. Next base: position 33,590,939 of record CM010312.1, read on the forward strand.
TCAAAAGTAGGTTTCCTTGTACCACTACTGACAGTCAACTCACTCCGGATTCCTCTGTGTTTTAAGAATAATCGATGCCCGTGTCTTCGCCGCATTACGGATCCTTTCTGCAATTGCCCACTGGTTCTGCGTGGCACTTGTATTACGCTTTTAATTGACGTATAGGGAAAATAGTATGTCTCCTTGCATGACGGCAAAGGAACGCTAAACTGTTAACAGCTTTTGAACCTTCTACAAATTTTGCGCGCTTGATTGCTCTTTATCAGTTGCTGACTGACTGACTATCTGGCGATAACGATTTACTGTTTAATAATCTTGGCAGGTTGGGGGCCATGTCACAGACACCACTTTAAGGGAGGCTCATTGTGTACCATAATTTTGCAATTAAAATTGTTTGCAAAAGTGAATAATTCGGACTTGGGCTGTTGTTCTGACTCATATTGCCAAAAGCTACACAGACATGCAATCACGAGGAGACGCTAAGTAAAATGAAAGAAACAAGTCCAGTGGAAATAGGCATTCGCTTACCTCCCAGCTAATTCGGTTGATGCTATTCCGGCAGTATTGACAAGGTTCGACTGTTGCCGCTAACCAGCAGTCTGCAGACCGATCAAAATGATCAAGAACTTGCATAAGCTTACAATGTTTACCTGTCCATGCCTACCAAACACTGAAGAGGTAGAAGGAGGCCGAGATGCAGTCATTGTCATTTTGCACCCTTCTGCGGTGTAAAAGTCACAGGTGCTCTCATCTGAGAAAAAGGGAAAAGTGCGATGCAGAGAAGCATCGGGCAATGCGACTAGAGGATGAAGGGATATTGGGAGGTAAAGAGGCGCCCAAAGGCTCCCCACTGGCTAAAAGTATGCATCGGAGCGAATCCGAATAGAGCTTTTAGCGGGCTTGAACACAGCAAAGTGCTGCGCTGAGCCTCCACCTGGTTTTAGCTCCCTGCCAGGTAAAGCTGATGTGCTGCCACTCGTTACTCCCGTCCATTATCACCATTTGAACCTGTTGTCTTGGTCTGCCAACACTGCGCAGCACTCTTCACTTTTGCATTCTGCGCATAAATGGGTGCCAGCACTTGTTTTTTCTAGCGTTAGTGAGTACTAGCACTTGCTTTCCATTTTTGTCGCCTGTCGGCTTGCTGTCTGGGCAAGCCTACATTTTCACTTAAGTAGTGCTTTCTGTCCAACCTCGTGTTTGTCGCGCATGCCAAGAGATATGCCATATTTAAGTGCTCTTGGCAAGACAGTGTAGAAGGAATGATGAAAATGCATTATCCTAATAAGTTATGGATGAAAGAGGTCAGAATTATGCCCATATATGCCCTAAATGCGGTAATTTCCAATAAAGTGGATGTGTAGATGCAGCCAAAATATGGAACCTGTAAGAATATGCAAAAGGAAGCGTTATTGGGTGCAGTTAGTAAATTTAAAATCTGCCGCATATTTCCGAATCATGTTAACCGTAGTAAAGATACGACCTAGGCTTTCTTCACTAAATCTGTATTAGTGGTGTTGGCTGAGTAGGTGCCCTGCGGTCATCTAAATAGATATCACGGTTTCATGGAGGTTTGCTATTTTGTGTGGCAGTCTGCATAGCAGAGTCAAGGGCGAAAGCGGTGTTTAAAAGTCATAGATTGCTATTTTACCCACACAAACTTGCCATGAATCCGTACAGGCTACAGCACGCCTTGAACATGTTAGCTCTAAAGACTCCTATTAATTTAAGGAGGATTTGTGGACCGACGGCATGGTAAACAATGTGCCACTGGCAGCGGCAGTGTTGCCTATGACAGCATCTGATTGGGAGGAGGGTCAGATAAGCTCATCATAATTTCTCATCACTGTATTCGCCTTCTATTCTTCATTAACAATAACTTGAGCTTCATTCAGCTGCTAGTACTATTTAGAGGGGGCTTGTTATATGGTTTTGAGTGCTGAACAAGATTACAATCTCAGTCCACAGTGCTCACTTCCAACGATACAAACATGGCCAACTCACAGATTCCATTACTTTACCCATCTCTGTGCTTTGCTTAAAGCTGACTTGCGTGTTGAGATGTGTTTGCTCTTACACTCTTTTCATTGTCTCGAATTGGTCTGCGTAATGTTTGCGCATAGTATCTTAGTTATGCATCTGGGCTTACCTCTATTAACCAACACTATTTTATTGATTCACATGATGTTTTGGGTGGTGTTAAGCCTTCATTAAAGCACATGACCGCCCTAGCGTAGTACATTGAACTCAGCCGTTAAATCTATAAAAAGGACCCAAAATTATGCCTTCCCACGTGAATATAGCTTGGTTTAGCACAATTTTTCACGCTTAGATGAAACGACGAGTGATGCATTTTGGAATATCTAAGGCGAAGTTTTTTGGCAATGACAAGCGGCTGATTCGGCATGTAGCCAGTAAAACCACCATCTTGTGCCAAACTTTTGTGTTCCCGCGCCCATAGCATACATTTTGGTTTTTGAGAGCGCAAGCAAAAGTTACAGTTTAAAGTTATCTTACTACCTTGGCATTTCATCAAAGATATTCCTTTTAGAAGAAATTTACAAAATGAGGTGTTGCATTGCCATTTTTAAGTGTTTTAAGGCTCATATAGTGCACCCACACCTGCACCAACAAATTGCCAGATTATATGGACCATCAAGCCCACATCTGCAGCCACCACACCGTCATATGGCACGGTCAAATTGATTGGTCTGCCAACTTTATTTGTTCAACTATGCCTGAGGCTTATGACATGACATGCAATATCACTATTACTAATGTTTGAATCCCATCAAGGTGTCAGAATTCGAGAAGTCGCATTTATATTTAGAGGAGGACTACTGACCGGTAATTCATGGCAGTAAAACACTCCTAAATGACCTTTCATTCGTCCGAGCAAGCGAGTCATCTATTTGGAGCAAAATACAAGTCATACCAGTGCATATAGTCTATTAGTGCCATCGTTGCTTTCGAAATTATTGTGATGTTTGAGAAAAGAAAGTGGTTGTACCTGACAAGAAACAATTTAGTAGCGTTTAGAATCCAAATACGAGCGATTTCGCAGGTTGCCATGCGGACGTTTAAAATTGTAATCCTTTAATTTCCGTGTTAACTACCCTCCGCCATATCTGCGATATTTGATGCATCGTTTGCCGAGACACATATATCCCCTCGGACATGCAGCGCAAGCAGTTCCATTGATGTGTGGCTCATTCCATGATGTTTCTCTCTGAAAGGAATGAGAGGAATTTAAAACACAGTGAGACCTTGTTTACCGACACTTTTAGCTAAACAAGTTTGCTCTGACGAACGATCAGATATTCCGCACCGGTCCTACACATATAGTGCCATCGCGCTGCAGCATTGCACGATCCAATCTGTTCCTATTTACGCGTATAATCTGTTTACCACTAATGCAACATGTTACATATTTCTCTTTCTGCCCGGTTAGAATTTTGCCATAAGAATCTGATTCTTCTGGTCAATACCTGCTACCATAAAGAAGACTTTTAAAATGACATTACATAGTGCTGAATATGCTCGGGCATGCATGTTTGCTTGGCTGTGTGGAATAATAAAAAGCCTACTGGACAAAGTACGTAAACATTCCTATTACTTGTTACCCATTTTTATATCATCAGTATTTTAGAAACGAAGAACGATTGCAATGTCTTGGTTAGTTTTGCGATATTGTGATTAATGATGGAGCATCAATCCACCCAAAAAGCTGCATATGCATAGTAGCAATGGTTGCACAAATTAGGTCAAATTGAGACAGTAGACGCCGACAGATGACACTGTAATGTGGTAATTTTGGCTACTAAAAATAATGCCATTGCTGTCTAATGGATGCTGCAACCAAATAAGCAATGTAATCCTGTGAGCAATCCAGGCAGAAACATAAACTCCTTCGTTTATTATCAGCAGCAGTAAGTACCTTTCCTTGTGCAGGGGAATAGGGGTCAGTAGTTTGGTCTGATTCGTCATGCGCTAGTAGCTGACTCCTTGCAGCAAATATCAAAATGACCAGGCAGAATGCCTTTATGGAGGAGCCCGGAACTGTGTAGCACAAAACAGCTTTAAGTTTGCGGAAGGAATAAAAAAACACTGCTGGATCGCTATTAGTTCATAACTTACCTGGTGTGGCTAACATTAGGGCAAGTGGACCGAGGTATTACAAAAATAAGGTGCACTTATATAGAAAACTCAAAGCATTTCACCTTGAACTTGTGGCCCTTGGCTTGTGCTTAGTACAGATGGAAAAGAATGTTAGGCACGTTTGCTCCCATCGTTATATTTTAGTACAACACCAGGGTTACTTTATTAAAACCACACTGCGCGTAATTTTTAAAGGGTGGCAGAAGATGGTTTTGATCAAGTAAGTTTGCACTACTTAATGCACTTTTGTTTAAAAGTAATTGCAAATTAGCAGACAGCCAACTTGTGTCACTTTCTTAGGAGAACGCCTTAATATTTTGCAAGTGATCACGTCACAAAACTGTAAGATATCCCACTCCAATCAAACGTTTTGACGGAGGATGCTAAAAACTAGTGCAAACGCGGAAATAAAAGAATAATCCCAAGCGTTTGTTCAAAAGAAACTGACTTCGTTATTGTTTGCAAGTATTGCCACAATTTAGTTCAACTAGGCAGCAAACGCTAAATTGCGAGCTCGAATAGGCTCCGCTTTGCTAGTAAGCGCTCACTAATCCAATGTTTTTAAACGTAGACTAACTTGTCATGATTACCAATGCATACAAAACCTGTTTATACTAAGCAGCATGGGAAACTTCAACGCGGCTGATCAAGTGCAATGTAAATGGGATGCCGCTGGCTTTCACTAATTGTTGGTTCTTAACGCACCCATTTAGTGCCTCATCCGGGGCTGTTAGTTGCTTTCAGTATCTTCCACTTTCTCAAACTGCACTGAGGAGCATAAGGCGATGGCCAGCATATCATTAAGTCCATTTTCTGGATGAGGATAATAAACAATCATTATATGAAACTAAAAGGGACACTTATTGCATTCTGGATTTATTATGTGGGTGAGTATCCTTGGCGCTATTTGTCTTCCAGCTGGGTAATCAGTGGACACGTTCGAGAATTGGGCACAGCTGGCCTTATCAATCAGCTTGCGTTTTTCCTTATAGCTCTTGGGCCGTAAGGACCTAGCTTTGGTGAGTTTCATGCTTAGGTCTGACTAGGTATGCTTCGAATTAATCACTAGCACTCACTACTGGCAACGGTGACTTATCGCGATTAAAGCTCAGCTAACTCGAGAACCAGACATCTCACGTGGCGTATGGCTGAGGGGGAGCATGTGTGGGTTGGTACTGCAGATGGGATCTTGTAACCAGATCCTTGTCACATAGTAACCATGTGACTGCGTCTGTTGGCTAATTTATCCCGTTGTCTCGGATTCAGTCATCACGCTTTCCCTAATGCAATCACCGATCCACCTCAACTCAAAGTCCCATTCGTTTGTCTAAGCCATACCTCCTATGTCATTTCCTTTCAAGCAGAATCTTAAATTCTGCCCAAAAGAACAAATTCTACAGCTCCTGTTAAGGAAGTCTTCAATTTACAAAGGCAGGTAAGAGACTTGGCTTAAACTGCTTCAGTTTAATCATCTTTATTTCTAGTGACTGCCACAATCATTGCTCAAAGCAGCAAACACTGGCCTACTCCAGATACAGAATCAAGTTTAGGAACTCACTCAAGACTACAGTGTATGCTATGTACCTAAGGACATTCATTTTCATACCTAGCTCTTAAAGTTGGCGTTGTCCTTTACTCAAAACGATGAATTGTTAATTACGCAGCACTGAAACTTTCAGTGAGGAGTGAAAACCAAGATTGAAAGGAATTTACTTTGCATACGTGCTTGAACAGCTCCAAGTATGGTATATGGCTTTTAGTTAGCCCTTCTGGGAAGTACTACCTAGCGACCTATGAATACCCATTGAACTATAATAAAAGGTCATTAAACCTTAAAACTGGAGAAGTACCATGCTATGACTAAAGCTTCCATCGGAATTTTTCTTAAGTGGGCATAAAAGTGATTGAGCTTACAAAGAAGAGCATAGTAAAATCATTAAAAATTTGCTTGGGCATATAATCACAGAAGCACAAAATAAAGCCAGTTAGGGATTTAGTCAATGGTGAAGTACATCGCGTTACATGCCTCTATTTTGCGTTCACTGTCAGTAATTTTGGCTAATAATTCGCAAAGAGCCAATTTCAACATTGTTAGCGCAACGAGGTTCTTGATCAAGGTGTTTAACACAACAAGTCATCAGTCTACCCATGTTTTAACCAACAAAGAATCCGAAATTTACCGATTCTGAGAATAACTAAGTGGACGTTCGACAGTCGCTAAGGCTTAGGTTTTGAAAAAAACTCACGATTTACCCAAGTTGAAAATTAAGAAACTAAATTGAAACTGTATAGCCCCATTTGAATAATGCTTCGCACATGAAGAAAACCTAGTCCAATTTTTATTCTGCCATATTTGCGACTGTTATTAAATTTTAGCCATCATTTTTCTTGACAAATAATCTTTCTTCAACTAAGCGAATAAGAAATTACTACTTTTTCTATGCACGCTGATTAATAATTTAGAATTTAAAAAGCTTAGAATAATCAGTACATGTTCAAACCTACTGGCAGAATTAAATGCCAATCTGAAACAATTCGTGCCTGATCTCTACGCGCGGTGCCTAGGTAAAGTGTCTGCCTATACGAAAGAATGAATCGAGTGTAAGGCTAAATTCCCTTAATCAAGAAAGTGACATTAATTACTATGGCATTTACTTCCTCCTAATTCATCTAGCGTTCTTTTAACAGTAGCAGTGTTAATAAAGCCAATTTCCTGTTCTAGCTCTCATTTCGTGCGAAGCCAACACATGAGGCGGTAAATGTTTGCGTACTTGTGTGCCTTACATATTTGTGTGTAAATACGAGAGTTTTGGTGTGCGCAAATGTCTTCTCATTCAATCGGGTTCCCAACGATCACACAATTAACATGTGCTTGCAATAAAAATGATTAGCAAAGCTACTACCTCTAATACTTTCTGTAGGACAAGAGACAGGACCAAATTATGCTTTAGACGTCTTGCATTGATGGATAACGCTCAGCGCCATTCTAGAAGAATAATTTTGGTCATGGTTAGAGCATGCGATCTTAGATGTGAAGTGACTACATCTATATTGCTAGTAAGAAATCGTAAACGGGTCCGATTTCGGTATCTTGAATTTGTGGTGCATAACAAACATCTCTTTGCCATTAGTGGCAGTAGGTTTTCCATGTTCCTGAAATCGCTTAGACTCAAACCATAGGAGGAAATAGAAAGTACAAATGCACAAAGGATCCGAAAGATGTCGTTATTTTGTAGGCGTTGCACTGTGGATTGGACGAATTCACTTTATAAGTCTTACATATGTTAAGATCTAATCGTATTTCTTCGTTCATTTTTTACTGGCAGACTTAAATTTTTACGCTCCCAATCTTTCCTAATGCATAAAGTTGGTAAAGAAAACCAGCGTAAACGCTAACCGTGCGTATAGTTGAGCTTGGCTTTCAAATAATCATGATATCGCCAGCAGAAGCATTGAACAGACTTCTAGGCCTCTATCACCTGAATTCTGCAGGCATGTTGTGCAGGAATTCAGAAACTTGAAATGGAAATGTTTAAACTGAGCGCTTGTTTGAGGTAGTCGAACTTTCACACACCTATGTTGCCATCTATGCGCACACATTACCCTTAAGTATGCTTAATTTAGGATTTAGACTTAAAGCAGCATCTTTTTCTGGCGCTACGATGCCATCTGTTCGTAAAGTTCATCAGCTTTAGTCAGGCTATTAGTACATCAATAATGTTTGTACAATCTTTTCATTCAGTTGCATTAATTTGTTTTTTGCTTACTATGCGCAATTCAGAGACCAGGAATTGAACGCATTTTATAGAAGAAGCTCAAGCCACAATGCTAAATCAGGTACTGTGACGAACTACAAATGAGGACAGGCCTACTGTCCGTTGCAATGGCATGATTAAACATCAACCTGGATGAAATCCACTGCTGTTATGAAAACTGAGGTCCTGATCAGCCTTCTGCAGCGATATTTTACAAAATCGCTATTTCACAAATTATCAAGCTCATCAAAGTACCAATTTGTTTTAGCATTAATTTGCTTTCATAACCATTTCAGCATCTTTTTAGTCCTCAATTTCGACATTATGGTCTACCTAAGTGAAACGATGTATGAAATTTACAAGTGCTTTGTATAAACACCGATTTTTGAAATAATCGAAAGTTGTATATCTGTGTGCATCGGCAAGCCTGTGTGCAGATACCAAGAATCGGTAAGTAGGGGAAAACATTTGGAAACATTGACGGAAAATGCAAGGCATGAAGCATGGTAGAGGACAAAGGAGGGATGTACATAAAGTATGATGATTAGCATGCAATACGTGTTACAGATATCACTGAAAAGTGCTAGGTAAAAATTTAAGTCATCTAAGAAAGCACGTGCAATCGGCCCCTTCAAAGGATAAGAAAATTAGCAACGAGTTAAATCAGTTGAGCAAGCACAATGCTGCGTTGACACTGCAGGCTAAACAAACTCAAGACAACACGAGACACCTCACAAGGGCTAATTTAAGCAGCAATTTAGCAACAGCAGTCCTAAGAAGTAAATATCAAATCGAAGAATTATTTGTCTTATCTAGGAAATACAATATCAACCAACTTAGTCTTGTAAGTACGTGAACTGAATGTGCTTTTGCTGCATGGTGCTTTAAATAGCGTCTATGCACCAATACAGGGCGGAGTGTAAATGTTGGAGGTAAAATATGGCATAGCTCATTCCGACAAATTACACGCTTTACATTCCGCTCCCGGTCCGACTGACTTGTTGATTGGTTAGTCGATGGGCAGCTCATTCATAGCAAGTAAGAAATGGACCGAAGTAGTTGCGTTTGCTTACTGCCTCAACGATAAATATAGGGACATATGGAGTGTGTGCTTGAGTACGTCTCTAAGATTCATCATCAGCATATTCAGGTTCACCTACTATCTACCTCTTAGAGTGACCGCTAGCACACGTCGATTATTACTAGCGCAACCATCAGCCTAATAGTAGGTATTAATTGAGCATGACCGCAGCTGATGCTACAAAAATAAAACTCTGTCACAAGTGAAGAAGTACATAATTCATTGCACTTGAAGGCGTAATTACTAGTGCCCTTAGAAATAGCGGTCACAGCTTAATAGTACGTATTTTCACGATGTGCATGAATGCACCAATTACTTTGCAGGTAAAGAAGAGACTGTTTAGCGGGTTGTTTTATAAGTGCACCATGTGTAGGTTGTGTACCTAGCCCGTGTCTGTAAAAGGGATGTTGCTCCACTTCTGTCTCGTTTTTTCGGCATTTTTTGCTATGCGTGAAAAGTTCGTACTAGAAATTGGCAAGACAGGAGCAGTTTGGTGCTCCACTCTGGACGACACGCACGTTAAATCTTTCAGCAGGTGCATGCATTGGTTTAATACGCAAAGTCGTTCAGCGTACTAAGCATTTCTTTGTGTGCACTTCGCCAAAGACTGTTTTTGCTTGATCCCCATCACATCACATTAATCTGCCATGGAAGAGTGAGATCACGAAGCGCTCTAATGCATGATTTACTGTTCTTCTCACCCCTCGCCATTTTTGCTGATTTTAAAGCGATAAACCCATCTTAATGGCACACGAAATGGCTACCCAGCTTTCTGCTTAACCCGTTGCGTTCACGTGCGAAGTACAGGTCCAGTCTACCCTAAAGCCCGTTCAGTTAGAGGCATAATATATAGTCGTTATATAAACAGGTTAATGCATTTGAACCAAATGGAGCTCTGTGCTAGCAAAGATGAATGAAAAAGTATTTGACTGATTTTCTAAATGAAGAATTTTTGTCTTACGGAAATGAGTGTTTCAAGGATGATAATATTTTTAGGAAATATGGCCCGAATGATTAAAAATGGCTTATTTATTGAGCATCAAACAACCAGCTTGTAGAAAGTTAAGCCGCCACCCCTTCGCCAATCTAAGCCACGACATTGTAGGTAACTAACGTTTGACGAGGAAAAAGAACTTGCCACCATTTGCATGACAATGACGGACTCGACATCAAGTTACAAATGTTGAATTGGAGGGCCGAATAAGCGCATAGGAGAGGAGGAGTGGAGACGCATTAGCAAACGACTTGGCCTGTCCGAATTTTAAACATCTATAGCTGGTTCGACATTCAACTCATTGTGCACTAGCGATTTGTGGACCGGATTAGAAACATTTACAACACCACGCCATATGCAAGCCAACCAGATTAAAAATGAATTCGGCACCTCAGCTGAACATCCAAAACTTAAGTCTACCGATTTTAGGAAGCAAATTGCAAGGAAAACAACACCATTTAGAATTGTATGAGCAGCTATCACTGCAACTCACTTAAAACTTTCTTATTCTGCGTCACTGGAGTGTATCCACGAACACCTCCAGTTCTAACTTCTGAATGCAGTTTTGAAAGATTATGTTTGCATTTGGTCCTACATATTCAGGACCACAACCTACTATGAGCCCTTATTTAACGTACAATCATATTTTTTTGTGTTTTTGTAAAGCAAATAGTTCTAGCGGACCTTTCTACCTTTAGACATGAAGTACAATAAACACAAGCAATGCGCTGCAAGTTTAGTGGCATACAGTCGGACTGCGCACCTGTGAGCAAAAGGGACAACAAATTCTTTAATTGAGGCTTGCAAACATGCTCCAAAAATTATTAATTATTTGCAATTCTATTTGAGGGCATATTTAGCTACCATCAGAGATAGTTGCAAAGCACAGATCGTCTACTGTAGTGCATTCAATGAGGACAATTACGTCTCGGTGTCTCCGCCGTTTTGCACCAATAATTATGAATGCCCTACGCGAATAAATTGGTTTAAAACGCGCCATGGCTTCTAAAAATGACCTTCGATATTACTATCAATGAAAAATGGTAACTTCGTTTGATTGAGGTACCAGATTTTAGCGCCATTACGGAGTGCAAATGAAGGAAATGTCAATTCTGGCTCAGAAATATACAAAGATTCTTAGCGGGACAGAAGGGTGTGAGATATCCCTTTACTTCTAATTCTATTTTTAGTCCTCACAAAGATGTGATATAAATAATAGGGCAAACCTTTGCGGATCATAATGCTACTTTGGAAAAAAATTACTCAAGGAGCATAAAAGTAATCGCTGATTATGACCGCAGGCAGATTGGTTTACGGAGACTTCCATAGTATTTTCTGCTATAAGGCACACTAACAACATTTATTTTCCCAAATATTTTGCTGGTCAAGCATACAAGCCGCTTCCTAGTCAGCAGCTAGCATGACCGTTAATAAGCCGATGCAATCGCAGTCCACACCTAGGCACACACATCCTCAATGTTCCATTCCCCATCTCATTTGCCCACAACCATCCTTCATCCTGGCTTTGCTAGTGGTTTGAAATCAGTAGATAATAAATGGATAGGCAACTATATAGGCACTGTCTTACTATTAAAGTCTTCTGCCCATGAATCGAGCAGTCTATTTTATTGTCACGATTTAAAATATACTACTGGAATTGAAAGAAGTAGCAGCAAACACAAAATAGTGTCTTACCTACTCGTGATAAGCCATGCTGAGATAAATGATCCAGGGTTTGTCTTGAGTGAGCGGTGCTTATATTCTTCGCTGTTCTTGTGTTCCCATATTGTAATGATGAATAGTTAGTTAGTTGGATAAATCCTTCGCTGGCTGATGAGTGATTGGGAAATTGAAATGAATCGCTAAGTTGTTAGAAGATAAAGAGAAGCAAAAAACTCACGTCGATCGGATTACCCCAATTAATTACGGCTAATGATGAAGTCAGTTGTAATGATAATTTTATTGTATGTATTAAGAGAAACTAACCAGTTTTTCTAAACGTTTCTTCAATTCAACCAACTTTGTGATGTATGGGTCTCCTTTTCCGATTTCTGCAGCCTTGACACCTCAAGAAACCCAAAGTTTTCAATCCTGCTATAAAAATTACTCAGAAGCCCTCCCTCTCCTCTTTGCATAGAAACAGTTTTCTAAATAAGTTTTGACAAAACAACCAAAAGTAGTTTTAGTATGCCTGACTAAGAATACCTTCAAGAAAATGGCAAATCAAGCTGCATGCCCAAAACTTATCCTAGTTCCCTTTAAACAAAACTCCAAATTAGTTACTTTAGAAAAGATCTGCGATTTTAATAAATGCGAAGCGCCTTCTTTTATAAAATTAGCACAAGTGTCTGTTATACTACTGGTATTTGCAGTATATAACATAGTAGCATGCAATCGGTGATGTAAGTGTGCGCCAAGAAAATAAGAATTAAGGATAAATGTTAGAGTGTTTAGCAAACAAAAAATAAATAGTTTTTTTTTAAATTTATGTCTTACTTTTTTGCGTTGGATGTCCTGTAGCACTGCTTTACAATCTGCTGCCTGCCGAAACGCAAAAAGTACTTCGAGCTGCGTGCGGACAGTGAGGAGAAATGCGACGACTGGGTTGCGGCCATTCGAGGTGCAAGGTGAGCAAATAGCTTCGAGGAGATATGAATGATGCATATTCCACTATTAAGATTGCACAAATCGGAAAAGAGAACATTGCTAAATTGTGGGTAAAGAGGGAAATAATGATTCAAAACTCAAATTCTCAGAATTGCTTGGCTCTTGGTAGTTGGATGTAGAATCGTTGGGCGTGTCATTTGGCATCTGTGTGGATTACAATTTGGTACTCGTTAGTGCTTGGATCTTCTCCTCAATCTAATCATTTAGCTTTGACATAAACTTAACGGATCCTAACAACTTCAAGGTAACGGTCAGCACTCTGATCTCTAAGGGTTTTTCTGTTGAAAAACCACACGATTACGTGGTTTGTTACAGATCTTGAAACACCGTTTCTAGGTTGCATCTTTTCAGGCACGTATTAGTGCTTTTGTTTTGCTTTTATGATGGAACCTTTCGCTAAACATTTCGCCAATAAAGTCTGGTCAAGTGCTCCCTACTCATTTATGTAAGTAGGTTAACTGTTGGACAAAATTTTGTTCAGATTGGCATGTCATGACAGCATAACTTGAAGCAGCCGAATACTTAAGTTTCACCACTGTTTTGGTTCCGTTGTAATGAAATGGTTACCAGCTGTCCAGTTGCGCATCAGTGTTACAAAGCAATAAAACTAGAAAATTGTGGTAGCTTTCGTGAAATTGAAAAACAAGACATGCGTATGCGCACTCACATGAAGACGCTGGATGGATAACCGAATTAAGGATCATCAGTGAACTCCTATTTCACGTTCTCGTTTATAGCGCATTAACTGAAAATAAGTTGCCAATGCAGTGGTATAGTGAATTATGCCATGACCATCAACCTCGCTTGATCATGTCCTCGATGGATGCCTTTGCGTCCCATGAGTATTCCTGTGCACTGATAAGGAAAAGCATTTTATTAGCAAAGAAATGTATGTTCCAGGTAAACGACACAGCCAATGGAAGAACGTAGGCGCACACCTTTGGACAGAATAGACAGGTGGTAGTCCAACTTTTGGCAAGGTTTTTGAGTCAGCATCAAAGAAGCCATTGTTGCATGCATGATTTTGTGGTTGTGATGTCAGTAGTGGTAATGAACGGATTCATGCCATCTCAGACCACCTTTGTAATGCAGGATTTCATAAAGAATGTGATATGATTGGGTGGAAAGATATCACAGCATACAAGACCACCTGCTTCTGCGCATTTGACACGGAAATCAGGCAGAAAAAAAGATAAGTTGTCATTGTCAAAGTAAAGTATGATATCGCAACAGGCGTGTGAAAGGAGGATACGGCTAGGATCATTCTACCATTTCTTCTTGTTCCAAATATTTGATGTCACGCTGCTGTGCAATACGCAAAGTTACAGCTAGTAATCAGATGTCGTCAGGAATTCATAATTAGCATGATATGCATCGATTCATTTTCAGGAGTTTGACTTAGAATTGCTTTAATTTTACCTATTTTCACCATTAGTTGTTTTTGTCTCATGTGATTAGGAAATTCGTTGCTGCTGACTGTTCGTTCCAAAGGTTTCTTCAATTAAAAGTTTTGCACTAATCTAATTTTAAATGTGTTGTTATATGGATTTATGGTGGTTTCGTTGGTAGGCTATGTGCCTTAATTGTGTTCAAGGCAAAATTATGGTGTGCTGGTAAACATTACGCGTAACATTAAGTTAACTTTCTCTTACTTTATTGGATTGGTTTTTTTCGAAACATTTAGAGGCTTTTTTGTCACATTGTGCATATGACAATTATAATCTGGGATGAACGAAACGCATGAATATCAAATGTGCTCTATTACACACTATGAGGAAAACTGGCTTATGGTGATCCTGATAGAGTACCTTGTTTGAAAGCCTAAGGCAAAGCGATGGTTGGATGGGACAAATAAATTGCACTGTATTAGACTGCTGATAACTTTCTTGAACAGATAAGTGAAATTCTGGGTTTTTTTCCTCCATCAACTGACATTTTATTGCCTAAAGTGCTCTCCAGTCGCAAAATTAGAACTCCTCAAAAATCTCTACTACCAAACACGTGAGTAGCAATCAGCAATGTCTTCGGGTAAACATCGTGTCTCAGGTTAGGCTTATAAAATTTTAGTATCCCACGCAAGTGTAAGTGGCCAACACGCATAAAATTGACAGGTCGAAAACCCAATCTAAAGTATACAGCAAGTATCATCACCTTTGGAGCAAAGACCCGTTTCTAGTGGAGAAAGCTCTCTTACCCACAAACTACCTCGTCCGCGGCGCTGAAATCTGCACCAAACCCACAGCCTTCAGCCACAATAATGTGACTCTACAAAGCTACCTAATGAGTTGGATATTATCGCAGAGTTTTTACAGTAAGGGAGAGAGACTGTTGACTGTGCGAAACAGACGGGGGATCACCTAATGCAAATGTTGCGTAAATGAACGCTCCACAATTCAATTCACTTGCCACAGAAGCTGCTTCTAGTCTCCAGAAGTTAAGTTCCTGACCACCAACACTGATCATACCCGTTAATGCCAAATGTGACCTATTTTTAATGAGTCGTCGCTAGGCTACTGCACTTCTTTAAATAAATGCACCTCTAGATGAATAGTCCTCATTGAACTCAATCTCGACAAAAAGTCTCCTTGGTGTTTTTTAAGTTAAAAATATTTCGGTAACCCAATTTTCCAAGTCTGTAACAATTTCGTTAACCACGACTAATGACTGCCTTGGTCGAATCGACATCCCTAGTCTCGTCATGGTTAAACCAAGTGTTTATGCAGAGTGTCCAACTCACCCAGAGTTTGAACAAATAATTTTCAAAATTACTCAATCTGAGCTATAGAGTTGCTAAGCTGATGTGCTGTGAACCAAAAATAATGCCAAGGTCTTGCCAACCAGGAGATTGTAATTACCACTTGAGACTGTGACCCACCCATGTCTCATGACTCGGCAATTCAACTAGCAGACGGGTGTGTGCACTCTTAACAAGTGACAAAGTCAGACAGTACACGCGTTGTCAACAGTAGAGAAGACCAACCCCAGAATACTGGTACAAAATGGAATCCGTGATAAGGGCACAAATCCAATGGGCTGAAAGTAAATGTCTACTTTCGCCTGGCGTACCTTACTCATATGCCGTAGGTAATTGGAGATTATAGACTTAAGATTTGCGGTCACATCATTTATGAAAGAGCCAATGATGCAGTGAGCCAATGAGTTCAGGTGTGAACTTTACTCTCGTGTGAAAATATGGAGGTACTAATGAGGTTGTGTCTAGGGGGCGTCATCATTAATTATTTGTGTTGCTTACGACATTAATTTTGTTACCATATGTGGGACTTCAATAGCCCAGTAAATTAATCACCAATTGGCACGCCTTGCCAGACGTTAAAATAACCTGGGGCGATTGTTTCAGTTTTTCTTCAACATCTTTGTTGTCTTCTTAGTAAGTATAATTTACATTTCATTTGCTCAACCACCTCAGTCACTCTTATCCACCAAAATAATTTAATTCTTTGGTTCAGACAACCTTGAGGCACCCCACATACAGTAATGCAGACCACGCAGATAAGGTTTTCAGGTGCTCAGAGAGTTGAATTATCACAAATTTTATGAGATAACCTCAAGACAAGTCAGAGAGTTGGTCTTTAATCAGAGATCAGTTGCTATAAAGTAAATTAGATGCCAATTATCTGTATATTGAGACACATTATATTCATAAAATACACTCATGTTTGTATCGCTCTCACCATCCTAAAAGAAGTACCAGATGATGGTTCCAATTCAGTTTACTTAAGCATAACACCTAAGCGAATAAAAGGAGTGATATTCCCAAAGGTGCCTCCTTCCTGCTTTCTAATCTCAACAGCGGCAACATCTCTCCTCCAGAATTATTATGATTCAAATTCAACTGGTACTGCGGGCACTGCTGCGTGGAGAGTGGTTCTCACGTAGGCGGCTTAATCGATGCTGACAACTGATGCGTAATGTGTCTGTCTAAATTGACAGCGAGACGACAGTTGTGCACACCCGTATTCCGTGAACCTCTTGACGTCAAGTGCAAGAGAAGTCAAGTACGTGAGTATACGCCGTTATATGTCGCCATGCGAATAATTTTCTTGACTTCTATGTGTCATCAGCGCAACTTCATACGTGTGATGAAGTATGTTTCTTTGCGTGTTATTCATCTAAACTCAGAGGAAACATGGGCATTGTGCAAGCCAGTTGCTTAAGAATAGATCCTTTTGTGAGACTCAAAACCTCTCACAGATTTCAAATTGCAGAAGTACAAAGCCTGAGTCGAACATATTTTTATTTGTATGTGGCAATATTTTAGGGGTATTATTGTGTAGATATCAATGTGGAATGCATTTTAACATATCAATTGCTTGACAAAACTTGTGGAAAATATTATTGTGCATTTGAAGTGAAAATAACTATTAAAGCCTAGATCGCTTTTGGTTTCATACATTTGTTGTGTCTGGTCCCCCAACCATTTACTTCCACAAAAGTATCACCATCAAAAGTGACACGATGATGTCCGAAATAAAAATCAGCCATTTGAAAGGAAGAGATCAACGAAGGTGGGAGAAGCGGGCTCAAATTTAAAGTCTTGCTTCAAGGCCTCGTACTACTGTCAACTCAAGCACGCTCTAGTCGAATAACTCGAGTAGTTTTTCCACTGCATTACGTTATTGAAAGCGGCTATTCAGTAAAAGGCACTCGAGCAGATGCAGTCATTTATATTTTTGGTCATTGCTAAACATCTATCGGGCTTAATTTGTTATCGTAATGTAATAAGGAATCTTACCAGTGAACGAGAAAGTCGTTGCAGATCCTGCAAGATGGAAACAAGGAAAACAATCAACTAGGTCAAATGACATTCGAACCAGAAAAATATTGTGGCATGGTTGCCTAAAGCAGCAATTCATTAACTAACGGGTGCAAAGTTTCGCCATTTGGGTTGAAAAACAATGCGCTTTAACAACTTACGGTTGCATTCAGCCACTTCCGGTGATGTTCGTAGAGATTGAAATTTTGTCAGAGCGTTTCAGTGAGGCATTATTCCTTACAATTACTCCTGCATTAACGCCTAAACGTGCAATGTGCAACCACTCATGGTATTTTTCAAGGGTAAATTAAGTTGAGGCTTATGTAATAATAAATTAGTTGCTTTGAAAGATCACGCTGACCAACTTTTTTCGCGTGTAGTCGATGGACACAGCTACAACCGTCTCTTCGCCATAGAAAATAAAACTTTTGCGAGGAACTTTGCCACCCTTTGGAAAAACGCCATGGAATACCCGCAAATCAGCTTTCACATCCTTTACCAAGTTAACTAAAATGGCACAAGTGAATATTTTAGTAGGAGCTGATTTGCTAGCTAGAAAGGGCATCATGGGTCATTTCCGAGGCGAAGCTCTGATAGACCACAGTTGCAGTAGTTTCTCATTTCCACCACGCCTGATAGCACAGGGCTTAGATTGCAGAGTATGAGGTAGGCGAAATTAAATGAAGAAGATAATTTGATCAGCTCTATGTCTTCGCAATTAGGTTGGAAAGGCATTTGATAATTTAATACTCTCACCACAAAAGCTGCTTCTATTCATCTGAAGATGAGTTCCCGACCACGAACAATGATTGTACCCGTTAATGCTAAATTTGACCTATTTTGTAATAATACATAGCTAAGTTATTTAACTTTTTTAAAGAAGGACATTCATTGTGGCACTTTAACGCTTTAACTTTTGTATAAATAAGGAATTTGATTTCATACAAATCAGCAGATTTGAGTCCTTGGACTTAAAAACTGGACTTACGTTTAATGTACTCTCTGCCCCTTGAGTGGCGAAATCGACGTTGAATGAATCCATATCCTTGACAAATCGTGAGAACGGAAACGACGTGTTTAGATCGACTTTATCTGTCATGCACAACCGTAAAGTAAATTAATCTTCCATTTCTAATGCAATGAATGGATACAAATGACGACGCACAGTGGTGCTATAGCAGTTTAAGCTGTTCTCCATTTATTTTACTTAGCGTATTTCTTTTCCAACATATTATGCGATGATTAAACAGAATTACCTCGAGCGGGCTTCGGAAATTTGCAATGTGGCACGAAGAATGTTGTTGAAGCCATTCCTTTTGTATGGCCTATATCGCTCAATAGAAGAGTGTCTTGTGCCTTCACATCGGCCACGGTGACGTAAACATCATATAAAACGCAAATACCTCGCATTAATTGTGTGCTTTCTTCTTACCAAAGTACACACCAGCCACTCTACTAGCGCTTGTCGCAAATGAAAAGAGCTGAATTGAGTTTGCGCCCAGTAATTCTGCGTTCTGCTATTAAATCCTGGTTTTTTGAATAAAAAGTGCCAATCGAGTGTAATGTTTAAAAGGTACTTATGTATAGCAATGCATGATGACCAAGAAACCAACTTGCTTCCAGTCGTCCTGCACGGACTACCCCAAATCCGATTCTCACTGTCGACACACTTGCCAGCTTCAATTGATATCTCACTCACTTCCGAACCATGCACGACACTCGCTTCCTAAAAAAAATTCAACACAGGGAAAAATACGTGCATAGTTACTCTTCACTAATCTTTTTTCAGTTAGTGTAACTTGCTTTGCACTCCCCATGGTAAGTTAGCTGTCAGTCAAATACTTCAGTTCAAAGATGTCCTTTGAACTTTATGTATGCTTATTTTACCACATTAACGAACTCACAGCCTCCCCATGAAATTGATATTTCATGGTGTCAGACGGTCCCGACGCCTTTGCTACGACTCGCGATCCCCATAACGTCGGAGTGTTCGTGCCTTTATAACATAAAGTTTGCCTTCATTAATGCACAATAATATTTAATGGTGATTAATTTTTTGGTTGCAAAAGACAACTTTGTCGGTGGTTTCTTATTGAGCAATCGATGAGGTGTGGTATTGAATACCCTTCCACAAGTGCTATTAGGAGAACATTAAATCTTTAAAATTTAAAACATGTCAACTAATGTTTCATGTGATTTCAATTTTTACACAAAGGTGCATTTCCTAAACGCTACACATTACATGTGTAACTTCGTCGTATCCAACGACGTGTGCGAATTACCGCTGTAAGGTAAGGAAATGAATGCATACCCGAGCAACAGGCCACAAGATTAAAACTAAAATAACGATTCTCATCATCTCAGCCGTTCATGACTTGTGAAGCAGTAGGTGTGCATGTAGCATTTTTCTTCCACGCTCTCGTTCTCTTTCCCACGTCTTACCCACTCTTTGATTTTCGTCGTCTCCTTTGGCTGTCTGCAGTATTATAAGGCTGTCGCAACTAGTGAGCTGATCAATTCGATTTGTTGGAAGGGAAGCATGAGTATACACTCCAAATGCACAGCCAGGTAAAGCTAAACATTCTTCTACGTAAGCTGAGCGCCTTTTGATTCTTTTGCACTGCAGCTTGTTTGATAAATGAATTCCTGAACAGAAGTGCGAAGCAGAGCAAACCAATGCTTTTGCTCTGCTTCTTTCCAAAAAAATCCGGATCCCACAATTTCGCCCCCATTAAAATACAATCTTTAGAGGTAAGTTGTCTATTTCTTATACCCATCCAACCAAGAGATTGTCTTTAACCACTTGAGACTGTGACCTACTTATGCCTCATGAAGCGGCAATTCAACTTGCAGACGTGTGCGTGTACTCTTACGCAAACGACAAAGTCAGACAGTACACGCGTTGTTGTCAATAAGGAAGACCAACACCAGAATACTTGAGAACGATGGAATCCGTGATTAGGGCATGTAATCATTGAGCTGAAAGCAAATGTCTTCATTTTGCCCGGCGTACTTCACTTTATTGTGTAGGTGATTGGGGATTTTAGACTTAAGGCTTGCGGTTAAGTCACTTATGAAAGAGCCAATGTTGCAGTAAGCCAATAAAACAAGTGTGAATTTTACTCTCGTGTGAAACTATGGAGGTACTGATGAGGTTATGACAGGTACCTCATATTGTCTAGGGGACGTCATCATTAATTATTTGTGTTGCTTACGACATTGGATTCTGTTACGATGTGTGGGACTTCAATAGTCCAGTAAATTAGTCACCAATTCGCACGCCCTGCCAGACGTCAAAATAACCCGGGCGATTGTTTCAGTTTTTCTTCAACATCTTTGTTGTCTTCTTAGTAAGTATAATTTACATTTCATTTGCTCAACCACCTCAGTCAGTCTTATCCACCAAAATAATTTAATCCTATGGTCTAGAAACCCTTGAGGTACCCTACAGACACTAAGGCAGACCAAACAATAAGGTGATCTAGGTGCTTAGAGAGTAGAATAATCACAATCTTTATGAGACAACATCAAGACAAGTCAGTAAGTTGGGTTTTAATCAGATACAAATTGTTATAAAGTAAATTTGACGCCAATCATTTGTGTGCTGGGACACATTACATTCATAAAATGCACTCATGCTTACACCGCACTCACCGTCTTGAAAAAATGACACTAGGTGATGGTTCCGATTCAGTTTGCTTAAGCATAGCAACTAAGGAAATAATAGAAGCGATAACCTTAAACGTATTTTCTTAATTTTTTTAATCTCAACAGCGGCAACACCTCTTATAAACTTATTGTGAATCGAATTTAATTACCACTACAGGCACTGGTGCGTGGAGAGTGCTTCTCACGTAGGCGGCTTAAATGATGCTGACAGCTGTTGCGTAATGAATCTGCCTCATTTGACAGCGCAACGAGAGTTGCGCCCACCCGTATTCCGTAAATCTCTTGACGTCAAGTGCAAGAGGAGTCAAGCACGTGGGTATGCGCCGTTATACTTCGCCATGCGATTGAGTTCCTCGACTTTTACGTGTCGTTAGCGCAACCTCATATGTGTGGTAAATTACTTTTTTTATCTTACTGATCTACAGCCAGAGGAAACATAGGGCATTGCATAAGCCAGTTACTTAAGAGTAAATTCTTTTATGAGACTCAAAACTTCCTCCAGATTTCATATTGCGAAATGTAGCTTAATTAACGCGTTTCGATAGGTTTGGGGGCTCTACTATTTAATGCACATTATGAGGAACAACTGACCTTCCTAAATGCTGCGAATTGGCGTTTCTCTAGTGTGACGTGCACAGATAGGAGTGGGCGAGGCACCACATGACTAGAGGCGTTACGTACAGCACGTGGTAAATGAGTGGGATCGTGGCTGGTGACTTATAGTTCCTTCGCAGGCGAACCTTGTCTTTACCAGAATTTGCGAAAACTGCTCTAATCTTGTGACCTTAACAACAGGTAGGTAAGCGCTGAAGGACATGTTGAGAGCAGTGCTTTAAAAATGGTGTGACATGCAAATAATGAGGCCGTGTAGTTTTGTCTTTTCCACACATGAAGGCCTAACTTTGCTTAGCCGTCTGTACAATTTGTCAAAATAGATTAATCAAAACTAACTCACGGCAACAAAGGCAACTTATGGTCGTACGTACTGAGCCTTAACGCTCTCACAAAGCAGCATATTGCTGATTTCGTCAAAATTGTATATACCGGGTCTTACATTTTAAATGTGGTTAGCTGATTTGAATAGACTCAGACTTAAATAAAGCGTTGATCCAGCCAAGTGAGGTCGTCATCGGTATCATGCAATTTATCCTTTCGAGTGCACGTGCTACTGCAACAGATGTCACATGCGTGAGACAACTCACTCCCCGCCTGTGCTGAATCCCTCCACTTTAATTAGAATAAAGTCAAATGTTAAAACTTAAAATTTGAAGTTGTCACTGGCTTACTGACACGTTCGCCGTGAATTTTAAAAATCTGTGTAAAGTACAAATTGCTGCAATCGCTTAAAATATTTACCACCAGCGCTGATTCAGGGGCTCAAAAATTTGTGTTTAGACAATACTTATTCGGCGGCAAACTTGGAGTAGCTATGCGTGGAATCTGTTTACATACTACCACGGGTTGATTCTGAATTTTCAAAACCAGAAAATCAAAGCAGGCTGTGCTATGGTGGTGACGTTTTGTGAAAACTAACAAAAGGAATGGCGAGCACTTTATAGAACTAAATTAATATGCTAAAACATCTAAACAGCATTATAAATGTCGGTTTTGGGGGCAAGGGTATGCAGTCAATCTTCAAAATGGGCTAAATTTCGATATTTTTGACAAAATCGCCATTTATTTTTAGGCCAAGAAGAATCGAACCATCCGCTTATGGTATTAGCCTTTGCTCTTTTGTTCCGGAAAATGGCTTTTAAGTAATGAATGCAATGACATTTGGAGGACGAAATATGATAAAATTGACAATAGGCATAAGTTTCTACAAAAGTTGCACAGCAAAAGTAGAGATTTATGCAAAATTACGGTATGCATGCAACAATTTTCCATAGATTTTTACCGACCATGGTTTGAGGGAAATAGAAGCTAAGCTGTGCCAGAATGAGTCCCTGCGTTGCAAGTTTTCTCTCTGACACTTTATTGCTACCATCCGCCGGATAAAGTTTTTGCCTTAATAAGGTAGAGCACATCACCACCCTAACATTCACAATGTGGTTACAGAAATCTTAAGTGCTGGGGAGGACTGCAGTCCATAAATTACTCTTTTAATAAGTTTGTCTAACACCAAATATGTACATTTTTAGAACGTTTAGGATCATAGACCAAACCGTATTTGCGTTACTCCCCTCATTATGCGTATTGTGCTGTGCGTTACACCGATGGCAAGATTTTGTCGACCAGTCTAAGACGCATTAAAAAGTTCAATATATGTGGTAGTGCGTGCTTTCTAAGCGCTATTAAGTGTTTCATTATCTATTTTGCGGTCATGTGATAAGTTGCACCACTGCGCATCGGAAACACCCACTATGCATTGACGTTAAGTTGGATGTTTTGCGTAAGTTCACCGTGATAACTTAGCAAAGCACCTACGCATTTATTGTGGAAAGGTGAAGGCAATCGTATGAGTAGTAATGAAGCCTTTTTTTCTCAACCACAACTGTGACTCCACCGCATTAACCAAGCATCTTAATGATCCCTTCAGTCAAGGCGCTACAGCTGCACACAATAAATATCATGCTGCCAATCATCGCTGTTCTCCTTTTGTAATATTACCCTCATTTTAACACCATCTTTAAAGCATTCGATATGTTAATCCTTACAAAAAAATCATTATCCAAATTAGGGTCTGCAGAGCGGCAACTAAGAAGCTCTTTTTTGATTGACAAGTGCTTTTGCATGGTTTTGCGCAAAGCACATTGGCTCAGGGATTACCTTTTCGTTTAGAATTGTGTGTAACTCAGTGCGTATACAGTCAGCGCAATGTAGTAGTTATTGGTTGGATAAAGAGGAGTGGCGTTAGTTATTTCTTCGATCACTAGTTCCGTATTGATAATAGTTAAACCAAACTGAAGAAGGTGGCAAATATAGAATAAGATCTGCCCGATAAGTGTACACTTCACACTCTTAACGGCACCAATGCAAAATCAGGTTATTGCTGAGAAATGAAGCGCGCAAGTAATTATTTAGCTTAAACCTTCCTTCACGAGCTTTGTAACTGCTAAGATGTATCTGCAATTAGGTGCTTGACCACAACAATCAAAAAACATAATCTTCACAACTACAAACGATGCAGAAGAGTCTCTTAGTTCGGTGTTTGTTCATGCCAGTAAATTTGAATGTCGACAAGTTCCGATTCAATTACGATGGGCAGGTCTTAGTCCAGGAAACGATGCGACTATAATTTGCGAACTCTAGAAAAGCATAAAAGCGAAGTTGTCACACAAAATCTAATATTGGTTTCACATGGGTATTCATAGATACAAGCTCCTTTTCACAGCTAGATCATCTAAGAGCTCCAAAATAATAAAATGCGCCATTGAAAGTTCATTTAAGTACGCAAATTTTACATTTGCATTCATATGTGTAATCTCAAACCCATTACTTATAAGTCGTAGGGCATTGCCTGCTTACTGCGCTACAAACAGCCACCACAATAATTATGTGCTCAAAGTTGCTATTGGCAAACTAAGACAAAAAACCACTAAACGCCAATTTCACCTCAGTTTACCTCTGAATCCACAAACTTGAACCAACATTGCTCTTTAAGAATCAGTCTATCAGTATAAGCAAGAATAACAATTCATCCAATTTTCGATCCTGTAAAAATGCGCTCAGATTTTTGATAACATCTGTGCGAGTAAATACTTCGAAGAATATTCTCCCTTAACACGCATCTCAACCCCACTCATCTATTAGGGTATCAGCAGTTGGTCCTCTGACACTGTTAGCTCTCCTACTCTCAGGTTGGAGTGCACTACTGGCAGGTTAACCAATCAATGTCCCACAACCTAGCCAGGGCCATATAAATGCACACAATCTACCTGGCTAGCAGCTAACGGTTGCGATGAGATTTATTGCACTCCTTACTTTTGTTGCTTACTGCTCTGGTAAGTGCTTACCACTTCATTTTCACATGACCTATTTCCTAACTGCACAATAGTAAGGTCTATAAAACATAAACGGAATGTTTCGTTGGCTTGAATGTTTGAACCCTTGCCAAAATGGCACATTGGGAAACCTATTTGAAAACAGGGTATCAAGGCCCACGACTACCACAATTAAAGTTGAGGTCCAAACTAACATGCGCCCATGCCTGATTTCTCAGCATATTAAGACTTGAAACTGTTTTACTGTTCTAAAGGCGCGATCGCTCTTAAGTTATGGGGATCGAGAGTCGTTTCAAAGGCATCGGGACAATCTGACACCATGAATTATCAGTTTGACAGCGACTTTGTAAGTTTTTTGGCGCAATGTTTTGTGTATATAGCGATTTATAAGAAATCTCCAAAACAAAGCACTTACTTGTTTTCTTATCCAATGTAAAATGAGTTAAACGATACATAGTCTTCGTTAATGAAGATGCGGCATGTCGCATTCGTAAAGGCGTGGGCAAATCTGCAGGATTACACACGCAAAATCTTTCCTTTTAGGGTGCAATCATCAAGCAAGGCTCAATAGTCAGTGAGTTGTCAATTAGAGATGGCAAGTGCTTCCTCAACGGCACGCAGTTTTGGGGTAGTCCTTGTGGCGGAACTCCAGGTGTGTTGTATTCTCTTCAACTACGTTCATTAAAAATCACAGCATGACAAAGTAATTGCACACAAGCGGTATGTTTTGCTAAACATCTATTTAAAATCGACCTTTTTACTTATGCGCCCAAGTCAATGTAAGGGAGGCCGTTATACCTCACATGTTGCCTCACAAAACGTTGTGTGGTATGCAATCAACATTAAAGTAAAGCTTACCAAACTGACTTACTACCAGCGTAGGCTTGTGTATATAGCGCACTGTATCCCACTTGGTTCCCAACTGAGTCGTAATAAGAGAACTGCAATTAGCACAAGATCTCTACGCTTTAGGAAATGCTGACATCACGGCGGCCGACGTGAGTGCACAAGACAGTTTGTATACCTATGAGGACAACAACGTTTCACTTCACTTCACTTCAACAACGTTCTTTGCACCCCGATGCATTTTTCACAACCCAATCCAGGTAATATTTTTCATTCTTGCCACATCATTAACAAAGGTGCCAAAGAGGGAGAGCTTAGAATAAAATGGACGAGATTCGGCTCAAGACTGCATATTCATAAGTTGCGGTTACTTAGACTCTCAAATCTGTAACAAAACAATGCAGTCATTACTTCGTTTTTACAGTAGATGCGTTGTTTACTTTTCTGGCCCATGTATTGCCATTTTAGTGCAAAATCATTTCCACTAATAATTTTGGCATTTGTGTCAATAATCATATTTGCGTGCTGAAAAATTGATAATGCCAGACATACATGACCAAATCAAGCCGCATTCTTGCATGATAGATGAGGTTGACGTGAGGACCTCCTTTCCTCTTTCACGGTTTGTGAAGGACGTGGAGTCATTTAAGGTTGACTTTGCTGTTCAGGGAGCAAATAGCAAGGCAATGGTGAGTGCAGTTACTCATCAATTTGCTATATTAAGGCTGATATTCTGTGTCAAAATTGTATTCGCTATTTTTTTGCCTAAACTGATGAACAGTTAGTGCAAGATAGCCGATATATCGTAATATTGGCCTATCTGAATTTATGTATGCATATGTTTAACCTAGGTCACATTTAGTGTCAACGGAGAAACTAAATGCACTTGGCATGGAATTGAACTTGTGAACAAGAGCGGTAACTTTTGTGGTGAGTCAAGCGGATTTCAAAATGCAAAATAATTTTTGTACGTTCCAACCTCATCTTAGTTGGCACCCAACTGACTTGAGTGTTTTCATGCATTAAGCTTCCCTTAGCTGTTATTGCGTGTTTTGGTCTCCAATGCTGCTAAGAAGGGTAGCAATCAAAAATTTATTTGATCATGTTCTGTTGCAGTTTTCTCTCATGATTGATTCATAGCGCCTCCTTCTTGGTAACTATCCTGCTTTTGCCAAAAAGCTTGCTCATTTTTGCATCTATTTTAGTCGATTTGGAAAGAGACGTGAAATCGAATCTGCGGATATTTCATGGAGTTTTTCCGAAGAAAACCAATGTGTCCCGTGAGAGCTTTGACTTCATTGGCAAAAGCACAGTTGTGATTGTATCAATCGACTACACACAAAGTGGTGCGTGAGGCGAATTTTTCTTTGGAAGTAATAGAAATGTTCTACTGTACCCTGACATAATTTACCTTTCGACTGTTATTGAGTTAATCACGCTTGCACGCCTGTGGGTAACACGCAGATCGTCTCCGGAAAATACGCTCCGCCAAATGCTTTATAAAACTTGCTATTTTTAGGAACGTCACCTGAAGTGGCAGAATGCAATCGTAAGTTACTAGTACGGCTTGCTCTTACGGTCAGCTGTAATGACCCGGTATGGTTCGACCGAGTTGAGCACCTAGAACTTAGCCGACAGATTTTCAAATTTCTTGGTGCGACTGGTTTCAATGATGCTAAATGTCAGATCTTTAGTGACTCTCCAATAATCTTGAGTAATTGCTTCAAACGATCCCGTTTAGGCACGTTAGGACGTGCCGCATATAAGTCCACACAGTGAATGTTCCCCTTAACAAATGACTAACCGATATAATTTGAGCAACTATGCCACAGTGCCGCATGTGCTTACCAGGCAGGTAATCGGAATAATTTTCTCCTCACTTCTATTTTACAGATTCTTCAGCGAATTTTATTTGCACCAGTAAGGCTCTTTGTTATATTTTAGAAGCATATTGAATTTGGTTGGTGTTTGATTAATAAATAAGAGTACTTTTACGAGCTGGAAGCCATGGACTCATTTCTTGCAACATACGCTTTTCAAAACTGCACACTTTTTCAGTATTCTATGAGGTGGATGTAGAATATGCTTTAGACATGCCTAATGGGAACAATTGTATCACCTCCAGGAGCAAATTTTAATTGTAAAGCATTGATATTATTTTATGTGAGTTCCTGCCTTCACATGATTCTTTTCCATTTTAGGTGTCGTTGCATCACTTTTGGTGGTGACGCTATTATGGAAGTAACCATTTGAACAATGGAATGAAACAAATGCACAGAATCACATACACCCCATTTTTCCGGTCAATTAGCTTGATAGACTGGTTATTTGACATTTAAGAATCCTACTCATATTTTTCACAATCATTAGATTGCATGTATCCTCATTGGTAAAAATACATAAGTGGATTTAGTGTTTCATTATTTCTTGTTAATGCAAGGTCAACTCAGTGACCAGTGTTAAGGAATTGTCTAATGTAAATCATGGTAGCCTCTAACTTGAGCTACCTGGATTGTGGATGATAACTAGGGTCATTGGTGTCTCATCACTGACATACACCTTCAGATTCTCCACCTCTTCCTCGTAGCATTGCACAATGCTGCACTATCCAGCAATATTTATGTTCCTACAAAACTTGGAGAAACTTGACCTTAAAAGGCACAGTCAGTTGATACTCCATACTTATCAGCAATAGATCCCTTTTGTAAAGTCCTAATTTGAGAGATCAAAGTTTTCCCTTCCTGCACATGAATCTCCATTTGCATTCCCTCTCCAATTCACCACATGTATACTACATGGACTATGACCGATGACAAACAGTCTTCCTAATTCCATTTGTCATCAAAAGTGGCTAAACGAAGTCGCTTTTCACCATGACGTGTAGCAATAGTGAATTAGGAAAGAAGATTTGATTAGACCACCTCCTCCATCCGCCAGAATCGTGATGCTAACAAGAGAGTTATCATGCTAGCCAAAACTTAACCGCAAAGTCCAATTCTGATCTTTTAAGGTAAGACGTTTGCATGGCGAGATGAGTATCTTAAAGGCAGTTATCTTGTCCAAAGCACCTTAATCTCGAACAAAAATTTTTCGCGTACCTCAGTATTGTCAATACATTCAGGACCGATATTTCAAGTCCAGTGAAAAATATTTCATAAAATGTTATCTTAGTTAGAGCAGAAGCAAATCAAACACAGAAACAAATGCCTAAATAGTAAAACATTTGATTCCTTAAGAACTAGTCGCTGCAGTGGCCCATTAGTAGGAG